>JAFBJQ010000105.1:1165434-1406624 GCA_016785345.1 Trinectes maculatus
CAGATGGGTTCGGGATCGTGGCGATACCGTAGGTTTATTCACAACACAGGGTCTACACGGTTATTATCAGAAATCTAAAGGAAATGCTCATTACACTCGCGATATCAACCCCTACAGTGACAAAAGGCAATTCACCACAGTAAACTCTTATTGTAGGGTGGTGTTATAACGACATCTAGTGGCACAACGTATTATTTACATAGGATTACATACACATGAATGTATGTTCCGACTAACGTCGAAATTCGGTTACGACACATTCTCAGGAACGGATCTCCGTCGTAACACGAGGACCCCCTGTATTAAAGAAAGACATTTCCTGGAGATTTACTGTAACCTTAACGATAATTATTATTTGACAAACTACAACTCTAGACTTAACATTAACCTATTTCTACTATTTCTACTTCACACCCTGACATGTCTCCACCTTCACATTTTATTATTTATTTGCCGAGAGGATGATTATGATTTTAGTTCTTCCCATACACCATGAGACACACTGGGACATGACAGATGTGTTCAGTCATGCGTGCGCATCCTGAGACACACCGACACACTTTGTAAGCTCATACGACATATTTTACGGATTCACAAAAAGACACAAAGAAAGAGAAACTAGACGACCAGGCAGATGAAGACAAAGAGAAAGTAGTGCTCACTGAAGTATGTACACAAGCACGTGCGTGCACGCCCAGCCGTTCACACGCATCAACACATCCATCCTGTTGAGAACTGGCTCCTGATCTATAAATAGTTCCACTGGTAATACGTATGAATTACAAGCGATTACATCAGATAGGAGTTACTAAGGCAGATTGCAGTTCTAAAGGACTATTAGTCGTTAGGCGCATGAGCCTGGATCCATTACATGGTGTGAGGCTATAATAGCTAAGGTAAACCAAAAAAAAAAAAAAAATTGTTTTAAATGTTGTACATATAAATCCAGCCTTGATGCCGACTCCCAGTTGAAGTCTTCCTGGAAGGCTGAAGGCTTCAGGGAAGTCAGAGAGACACATTGCAGGGACTTTCTCTCTCGGAGTTAAGCTGTGATTGACCTCAGCCCTTAAACTGATCTGATATGAAATGGCTGGTCACTGGTCAATAGATTTTGTTTTCTAGATTTAATAGATTGTCAGTCATACATGAATGAATGAATTAATCATTTGTAGATTACAGAGGTTATTATAATGAAGAGATTTTGGGTTTAGTTGAATAAAATAAAATGAATGAGGGAAGAACGTTTAATAGGTAAATCCTATGGAGGTGACCTGTCACAGCCTTTACAGTTTGACTTGTAGTTTCTTGCTCTCCATAGAGAAGGTAAGATACTGACTTTTCTGTCTATGGACTGAGAGCATTTAGCTGGTTGAGCCAACATGAGCCACCCAGGCTCCATGTTCCCATTAGCAGGACCCTCTGTTAAACCCCTCTGACTGTAATGTGGGGCTGTGTGTGGCCCGGGCCACCCCTGGAAAATGAGGGTCGGACGATGGGATGGAGCCACAAAAACCCGAATGAGTCTCAGACAATTGTCTGTCCCCGCGCAGAGCCTGCCATCAACGGGAGTGGGTGGTGAAAGCCAAGGAAACTCTGCTGACTCATGAGGAAGGGACCGTGAACTGTCCCTTGTCATCCAATTACAGCGTCAAATTAAGACCCAAGACACAAAAGGCCTATCTAGGCTCAGCAAAGCAAACGGAGGCAGAGAGGGATTTCGTGGGAATGGTTAAAGAGGGAATAGGGAGCAAGTAGTGGAGGGGGGGAGCGAGGGGTTGTCTATATATAGAGAGATGTATAGAGAGCAATGTAGGAGGAAAAGACTCCCAGTACACACTGACAATACAAAGTCATGCACAGTGGAAGGCTGCCATCTCTGCCACTGTGCAGCCATGCATCAGACCATACACTGTATATTGGGTAGTTAGTGAGTCCACAGAGACTCCTCTGTCTGTAAACAATGGAGTCTTAACACCAATTCAGAGTCCGAAAGTTGAGGGCCGGATGGTTCTGGGGCCGAGCGAGGCCATATTTAATTAGCAGTGCAGGTCAGGTAGCACACATTTAGGTCACGCCATAAATAACATTAAACCTATGCATCTGCCACATAGGAAAAATTAGGGATCGTCGAGGCGGAGGCAACGTTGACATACAAGTGTGCATAAAAGATGAGGGCGACAAAATGAAAATGAATCAACACATTTTGTCAGCTTGTGTACATACATACATACAAACATACATACGTACATACATAAGTACATACACACATACATATGTAGTTTTTATACTAAAACTAGATGTGCACCTCCACAGTAGATGGCAAAACTCTTCTCAAAGGCTACTTATACCAGGTTATAATGACGTAAGAACCGTATCTCCTCTGTTAATTGTGATGATCTATTGAGAAACAACGTGCACAGAGCCAAATATTTAACCAAATGGAGCAAAGTGGGAGCGGATGCTTAATTATGCCCCAGGGCTGATTGCCAGTAAACCCCAATCAAGAAATGTCCTTTGAGACCACTGCTGATTTGGAACCATTGTCCAATTAGAGCAAAAGGGCATAAGGAGGGGGAAGGGGATTTGTGATTGTGCAAACAAAGGATGACACCAGCATGATGACGGCAATACACTAGAGTTGGTTGCATGGAAAGTTGTGGTGCTGTTGCCTCTAAGCAACCTTGTTCGTATGTAAGGAAAAGTAAAAAAAAAAAAAAGAGAAACTATCCTGCTGTCCCTATTTTACATAAATGTGGAATACTCTATTTATTTTGTGTGACAACTCAGGTTAGTATAAAACAAACATTCATAGTCATACATTAGTTCTGCAAACAATAAAATGTGGTACACTGCCAATACAGCAATAAAATAATCAAATAAAGAGGCAGAATGTGATGAATTACCACTCAATACATTTAATAATAATGAATAAATGGTTCAATTCTAGCTTTCTATTCTCCTACTCATCCTCTTACCTCCCTCTTTTTTTTGCCTTTTTACAGCAGCAGAAATCTGAGCTGTCCTACTTTCCCGCAAAGAGAGAGAGAGAGCGAGAGAGAGAGCGAGAGAGAGAGAGAGGGAGAAATGCAGTCTTCATGACCTACATGAGTTCAACAGCTCTGTTCAGCTTTAGCCAGATAGATGAAATGCTTACAGGCAGCGACACATTGCTCTTCTAGCAGAACACATGGGTGCACTGCACACAGACATACAGTACCTGCCTGTATCCAAATCCACTCAATCATCTGTGTGCATTCATGCAGAAGAACAAAAGTACACACCCAAAATAAAGAAAACCCTACATTATACTTCGAGAGTACAGTTTGTATCATTCGCACCAACGACTACGTGAGTTCTCGCGTCAATATTAATTTGCATAATCAGCGGTTTCAATCTACAATGAAGCGACAGAGATGGAGCAGAGATTAACATTAGCAGTCGGAGAAATGGGATCTTGCCCTATTAGCTGGGAGAAAGTGGTGGCTTCTAATCTTACACTGGCTGCCATATGGGACAAGGAGTGAAGGATGGACCACTAAAAAGGTGCATCATCCCCATCCGCCTGGGTGGTCCGGTCATATGCGCCTGCAGAAAGACATTTATTTGGCTGAATTTAATTTCGATATGAGCCGAGCACAGGATGAATTATTAACTATTTTCTAATATTTAGGGCTTGTGGTTTCCTACCATTACCTCAGTGAACAAGTTTAAATGCCCTGTGTGGGATCCCCTCATAAATCTATCACTACGATATTAACTGTGGTGACATAATTCAGTGCTGGGATAAAAAGGACCTAGATTTATATCTCTATTTGAAAGTCTGCCCTCACTGCTTTATTGATTTAACGCCATTATTAATGCTTCGATAGAGGCTCCTCCCTGGTTTCCTTTTGTGTCGTTTCAGATCAGAGTTTTTTAATATTTACTTGTATTACAAAAGAAAGAACAGTGAACAAACTTGATGTTTGACCTGTTTTTGCAAAGCTTATTTCAGTAAACTCAAATACGCACCCTTTTGAAATCAGTCACTAATGCCAGAATTTTACAGTTTAAGCAGTTTTTGGGAACTTTGCGTTTGACTTTGCATGTGAGGATAATTTTAAACTCCTCTTAAAGGTCTTGGAAAGTCGAGTATTTACGATAGTGTCCAGCTTTTGTTGCATTTTCTGCTCCACACACGTTATTGTTCTGGTTCACAGTGTTTCACAAAACCACAATGGTCTATACGCACATTTCCACATGGTTTTGTCCAGTGGCAGCTGAGCCATTACTCACACCAGTCTCCCTCAACTGCCATATTATTCAGCAACATGCCGTGGGTTTTTGTGTGTCTGCGTGTGCGTGAGTGTGTCTCAGTGTGGCAGTAGCAGGTTTAACCAGCAGGTCGAGGCATGTTTCCATTTAGCGGCGAGGGATAAATATGGCCCTGACACATGAGATGTTCCAGACTCAACCACAACCTGTCTGGCTCTCCTCCAGGTTGCATTTGTTCTGCAGCAGCTAAACAATTTGTATTTCACAACACTCAACGCTGCAAATCCAATCAGTCCCCCAATGCAGTTTTTGTCTGTGTGTTGGTGTCAGCCTGAGAGAGGGAGAAAGTGAGCAGAGACATGTTGACGAAGTGTTACCATGCTGCCTCCATGCTCTCCCTACATCTGCCACAAAGAGCATCAGATAACATGCACGTGTGCTTGTTGTGTATGTGTTTGCGTGTGTGGGACAGTGTTTGTGTTTGTGTCTGCCTTGGGCTGAGAGAAAATAGATGTTAGGAAGAGTGAAGCCAGCAGACACATATGCACCAGATACAAGCGCAATCAAGCATCCAGTTATAGTGCGTTATTTATATTGACACCAGTTACAAATCATCACAAAGGCACAAACAACGGCGAGTGTAAACAGTCCAAGTCGCATGTACAACATACATAAATGCGAATAGACGCGTGTGTCCGCTTGTGTGTTTGTGTGTTCTGTGTTCCACTCTGTGATCCGTTTAAATGGAGGCTGGCTGCTGGGAGAGTGAGCCAGCAGATTTCTGGCTCTGTGTCACCTTTGATCTCCGAACAGTGCAGCCTGCAGAACACATCAGCACTTCAATGAGAAGCAGAACACACACACACACACACACACACACACGCATCCCGCTACACTGCTTACACAAATATACATCCATTAGATACGTGCACAAATGCACACAATACACTAACCTACACAAAAACGCACCCTTAGTTTTGAACACACACACACACACACACACACACACACACACACACACTCAGGCAAACAGTTTGGGCATCGGCAGCATTCCGTCCTGCTTTTTCGTTTACAGTGGAAAAATCTGCCCTTTGACCTGGAGGCAGCCAGGGAATGCCATGCTTCAATGCAAACAGGGAGGGAGGAGGGGTGGATCGATGCCCATCGTGTATGCACTGGGCGTTTCTGGTTTAAGTCATGCTGCCTTGTTTGAAGCAGCCAGAGCAGATGGGTAGATCCCTAGAAACATACATGTACACTGATCAACCACAACGTTCGGACCATTAACTCATTTTAATGTTGTGACACTTCAGTGATTTTCTTTTTTTACTTCGTCAAGCACTGGAGCCATGGCACTGCATTATATGTTATTAATATAATAAGAATAATATGCGCATTGTACCATGTATGACTGTGTACTTGACAAATAAATCTTTTGAATCCGTCAAAACAGGTCACAGACATACAGAACTCTGATATGCCGAAACATTAAAACCAGATCATGGTGTTAACAGTCTTCTAGTTGTAGGGAATCTGTGTAAATGATGTACTCTAATGCTACTCTGTGACTGCATTGTCCTGTACCTGACATGTTTGTTAACATAATGCCTAAATGCAGGTTAAAATTTAAGTTTATATATAACGGTGAAGAAAAGTACTCAGACCAACTACACAGTTCCTGACCTTGTGCCACACATGTAGCGGGGCCATGATGAAAAAGCACTTGAATTCTTCACTTATTTCATTCAGTTGCTGGGCTGGAATAGGATTATGATTGAGTGTATGAAACATTCATATTCATAGTCTTTTCAGCAGCTTGTACAGTGCCGAGCGGCAAAAAGAGACTTTTCAGACTTTTCCTCGTCTATTGTACGACTGACAATCTCAGGTAGCACTTTGCTTCTGCCCAGAGCGAGTAATCAAATAAAAGTTAAAGTGCCTCTTCTCATACTCAATTTACATTGACATCCCAGTCAAACTCGAGCCTTAGAGTTATGCTCTTATATTCAGATTATTCTTAACAGGTTGCATGATTTTCCACAAGCTGAGGGGGGTTTGCGGGGCTCTGCTGAAATCCTGAGCTCGTCATTTAAATCATAGTTTAACACAGCTCACTTGATACTGGCAGCATCCACAAAACGCCTTTTTTTTTTTTGATAAGCTGACTCGACTACAGGCAAAGTCAAAGGCAGGGGGGTGGGAGGGGGGGGGGGGGGGGAGGGTTCGAGAAAAGTGAGAGGTGGAAAGGTGATCAGCACCATCATCATTAGAGTAAATGTTAATGATTCCTTCAGGGATACTGTGCCAGAGCTATTGCCAAGAATATAATCTAAATGAGGGTAGCGAAAAGGATACTGAAGTGTGCGGGGGTGGGGAGGGTTCGAGAAAAGTGAGAGGTGGAAAGGTGATCAGCACCATCATCATTAGAGTAAATGTTAATGATTCCTTCAGGGATACTGTGCCAGAGCTATTGCCAAGAATATAATCTAAATGAGGGTAGCGAAAAGGATACTGAAGTGATCTCACCTGCTGTACATGTTGAAAAAAAAATGTATTCGAGGTGTCCTCATATAACCGAACAACTTTCTTTCAAAGTGTATAGCTATATAAAATTGATTCCATGTGTAGGATCCTGCAAATGACGCATTATATGCCTTACATATGATAGATGATGCATCCGTAAATAACATGGTGCACTCGGCTGACCTTTGTCAAAGCTAACAAGTATAAAGAGATGTTATACAGCTAGTTGGAAAGGATTCTCAAACTTGCATTTCTTATATGAATATATTACCTTTTTTTTCCAGATTTGTGCAAGTGGGCAATGACGCTGGCACTCAGCACCAACAGCCCGTTTGCTAACATTATTATTGCCAACCCAACCTCCACCGCTTGTCTGGCACCATGCTCTATTTTGGCCTCTTGCTTCGTCATGTGCGAATCAGTATTCACCGAGTGAGCTCAACTGTCACAAGACACAGTGTACTGTACTCCAGCTCGGCTGGACGAGCTCAAACTGAAACTAAAAGGACAAAACGGGAGGAGGGATGACAGTGAAACGTGTGACGGACTGAAGGATAACCGCTGACACACACAGATAGACGCACTAATGTGAAGATAATGAAACGCAGGCTGGAGAGGCGGGGATCCTGCCTTACCATGGAGCACACGGAGCTACAGGACATCCAGTCCAAGTACAGTAAATCCAACAAAATCTGGCAACCCGACGATCAAATCAGTGTTCCCACACTAGAATGACTGGGGCAGCTATGGGAACACAGTGTCCAAGCAAGTACATAACAGCACTGCCTACTGCACTACTGAGGACAGACTGTCAAAGAACCCAGGCCGAGAAAATTAATGGATATACTGGCTAACTGCCTCGCATTCAAGGCCTCTTATAGGTTTTTCCATTGCACGACATGGATTACACAGGCAAAGCTCCGTGTATTTTCTTTAGTTTAGTGCTGTGTATGGAAAGATGTATGTAGTTGTAGAATTCCATTAAATCCTAGATTGTGTTTGCAGTAACCACCAGCAGCAACAGGAAGTCAGCTGTTGATGGATTTGTGCCAGTCGGCGCACACATACCACACTGAGCGGTGCCAGTGCTCAGAGATGGCAGCTCCCTGGTTTACTGTTCTTAATCATCCTGTAGCCACCAAGCTATATATATATATGTGTGTGTGTGTGTGTGTGATCTGATGTGGCTTGTGACGCTACACTGCATAATGGTTTAAATGCTGAGCTGAGTAAACTCATATGCTGCGAAAACAATGTTGTTTGGACAGCATGAAGACTGCGTTATTTTTAAAACTCGGTTTCAAAAGACAAATTTATTTCAGATTTTGGATTTTAGGAGTGAAGATCATAGGAGACAAGCTGACGAGCACTGCTGCGAAATGAAAGAAGACAGGAGGGAGAGGACAGAAGCGGAAAGTGAGGTAATAGGTAATGGTATGGACACGTCAAACTGCTGGCCCAGTGATTCCTGACAGCCGCGCTCTGCGTCCTCATGCCTCCTGCACAGAGGCCAAGCAGTGAGGTAAGGAGGATCGGAGGGACGCGAGTGCGGGAGCTTGTCATGAAGCGCCCCGGAGGTCGGAAAATCCAGTAAACTAAACAGAGAGACTTCTCTACAGCGGGGTGGCTGACAGGACTGGATGTTCTGAGGGCACGGAATAGAGCACATATGGTTAAAATGTTGGGTCCCATCATATTCAATAATTTACCTGCTCACCATCCCACTTGTCAAACCCGAAAACAGATCCGCCAGTTCGTCACCACTCAGGGGAGGAATACATTTTTCCAGCGTTACCACCATTCATTGTGAACGTGTGCATGTGTGTGTGTGTGTGTGTGTGTTTGTACAGGTTTTCGGTCAAAAGGTGCTGAACTGATTTTCCACTGAAGTACGACCACAATGAGACAGACTTTCCAGTGAAATCAGGAATGGACAGTCAGTGCTGTAAATAGTTTACACAACGGCCCTCAAACATAAACAGGCAGATGGAAGCACAAACACATATGCATCTAAACAAGCCATACAACCATACGCATGGACGAATGTGCAGCACACACAAGTTTACACGAGTGTGCGCATTGTTTGTGCGCCGTAAACATTCACTTCTGATGCGACGGCCGGGGGAGAAGACATTAATCTTCCTATGTCAAAGACTGAATGTCAATACTTCAACACGCAGTGTCAAGGTCTTAACAGTTCACTTAACCTGAAGAAGAGAAACTGCTCAGCCATTCTGACTCTCCTTTTACTGGTCTGGCCAAAGCCCACAGACTGAAACCCCACAGAGCCTCTGCGGAGAGACCTGACGATGACAGTTTACACACATTCCCATCCAACCTGTGTGAGCTCTGCCAGGAAAAACAAAGTGCCCAAATCCAGGCGTGCAAGACACTTCATCCAATAAGATGTGACTGTGACCAAAGTTACAAGGGGCTTCCACAAAGTGCTGACTTGAGGGTCTGGATACTATGATGAAAGGAAGATTGATGTTTTTTTTAATTTTTTAATAAAAATTTCAAAAACATGTTTTCATTTTTTCCATTACGAGTCCAATTGATGATGTTAAAATGACCTACTGCTTCGCTTGGAAGAGGCTTTTTAATGTCTCTTTTGTAAAAGCCGAAGGAAAACAGAACTGTTATATCAAAACGCCGTAGGGACAAATAAATAACTTCTTCTGTAAGGGTGCAAAACGTTACACTGGCTTTAAATCATAAGTCCCACTCCATTCATTCCTTCTCGCTGAATTAAGCTGTAATCAGCGTCAAAGGCAGATTTAGTAGGCCCCAAACGGAGGTGTTCACCGACCACCTAGTCACATTTCTGCAGGTATTTCATCATCTGATTTCTGGAAGATCACAGAAATAATATACCTCCACCACTAATCGGCCACCTGCTCCAATCCCTTGCTTTGCCTCTGGTCTACACTGCATTCTTAGCAGGATATCTGAGTCCCGCGCAGGTCACCCAGCCCGATAAATTGGTTTCTGAATATTTGCCCGACACAATCACTGCACTTACACCGAGCCAAGGTTATGTCACTTCTGGTAACTCGATGCAAAGCTCGTAACCACTTAGTGAGATATTCATCTTTTGACCTACCCACCATAGGGTTTTACCATGCAGTGCTGAATTTATTCCACACATAATAATTCAAGCCTGCTGCGTCGCCACGAAGACACAAACTCTTGGGGACTGGAAGGAAAAAGCTTCAAGGCTTCCTCAAGCACGAACCATTGAGGACTTTATTTATGGTAATTCACAGGCCCCCACATCCCAACATTTAAGCAGTTACTGGATACCAGGGGGGGGGTTACCAATTCATCAAATGATATACGAGTTGATGTTTTAAATAAGAGTGTGTCATATTAGAGCCTGTTGCGTCTTGGCTCAAAACAACTTGACTGGAACTGCAGTCTGGGGACCATGACCAGAACAGGCTCGAATCATAGCCAGGCAGAGTATTTATGAGAAATAGTGCTCCCTCACATTACTGTAAACTGGTATGTTACTGTAAGCAGCGCTGGCTCGGCCCATATGAAGATCATTAAAAGTGACGATGGGGGGACTCTGACTTCCAGGAACAGACAGACCACTCTCTAAATCTTTGTCAACACATGGACGCACAAACGCAAACAGGCTCACATGCAGCCATGTGTGCAGGTACACACACACACACACACACACACACACACGAGTGCTCCGCTCGTCACATCTGTCTTTTTTTCTCAAACAAAGCCACAAACCCCGCAATGCACACACATGCACTGTACAATACGGGACCATCATATGCGAGCAATCAACGTGCCCCAGATGAGCAAAACATGGGGGCAGATGTAGAGCGCGCAAAAAATTCCTGAACGCTTATGTCTAGCACAGCACTGACCACTAAAAACAGCTGATTTATGATGCTCAGATTCTGCCTCCTTCAAAACAAGTGACACATGTCACACGATGAGCCGCACATGTGTCGCCTATCAACATGAAAGTAAATCAAAACCGGCAGATGTCTCATGTCCTCGTTTTTTCCAAAGGAGGGGAAAAAATGCATCTGACATTTTCTCCCATGATGCATGAGGTGTTTTTATTCAGTGAAACCACACTAGTTAATTATAATGCTGGGTGACAATTAAACAGGCCGTGACTCACATATTTGCCAGTGGAGGGCTCTCCAGGAGGTAGGGATCCAGGACTGAGGACAGGTGAGCTTGCTGGGCTGCAGAGCTCGGGGAAGGGGTTGGGGATGGCCGGGAGTGACGACGTCCTCAGCTGCTGCTCCTCCTCCTGCAACCTCCTGAACAATGAAAACAAAACAAGACGATCTATACCCCAAAGCAATTGGAAGGTGGTTTGTTGCACCGAGCATCCATTGTGGTACGATCAGCTTGTGTTTGCTGATTACTATAGTAATCAGCAAACACTAAGTAATATATCATCTGCAGCTGAAGGTCGTGCCCTGGAACAGGCTCTTAAAGAGTGAAACGGGAGAACTTTGAAATGAGACCTGCTGACATGTGAAATATGTGCGAGAGAGAGAGTTTGAATTAATAAAGCATCACTGTGCAGTACCCGAGGCTCATGTCTGTTTCTGTCTGATCTCCCCATAATGAACTGTCTCCCAGCAAGTGGAAATCACAGCCCGCCGCAGCCCGCTCACTAATTTTCTGCAATATTCATCACGCATCAATATTGAATCGAGACATCACTTTAAAGCGTTTTTTTTCCCCTTTTTTAATCAGGGGCACATACAGTGTTCACTCGGGGCTTAACGTGCCATGATTTGACAGATGAACATAAACTTTTTCAGGGTTCAATAAAAAAAAACAAAAAAACGGCCGATTTGAAAATCTTCCAAATTTCAAAAGCTGAGAGAATCAGTGCAAAGGACTTTTTTCTCCTCTTCGTCTCTTCCTCCATCAAACTCGATCTCTCGGTGGAAGCCAGCGAGTTCAAAAGGGAGCAGGCCTTTTGATGTCGTCCCATCTCAGCTTGAGAACAGGGTTATTCGGAGGTCAGGCCCAAATAGGAAGAACTTCAGGGCCTGTGTCTGTGTTACTGCATCATTACCTGTTTACCACTCCTCCATCTCTGTTATATACTCAAAGGTGGATCATAGGAGCTGACACATCGCTGTTCTGATTACACGTTGTGTGTATCATATATACGCGCTTTTGTTGCGTCCGTTTGTTATGTGCGAGTGCTTGTGCCCGCGTTTCAGTGCACACCACTGCACCCTGAGGGAAGTACGGGTTACTCCGGTTTAAATTAAAAGAGACATTTGCACTTGGTACTAATTTAAATGAGACGTTCTACCTTTCTCCTGCTGCTGGTGTAGTTTGAGACAGAGAGGGAGTGACAGCGGGGAACAGGTCATTCAAGGGCTACAGATATGGAGCGAGGAGGAAACGCTTATTAAGAGGGTGTGGAGGGATGAGTGTACGACGAGAGGCTTCTTTCCCATTGTTGTGCACACGTGGCTGTGCATGTGAAAATATATGAGGTCACAAACAGTTAATGTACAGCTTAGTGACACTCTTTGGCTCTCTTGATAAGGGTCTGTGTGAGTATCTGTGTGCGCTGGCATGCAAACTAGCCTGATTATTACTCTAGACAGTTTTTATACACAGATACAGGGGGTCCTCGAGTTACGACGGAGATCCGTTCCTGAGAATGTGTCATAACTGAATTTCGACGTAAGTCGGAACATACACTCATATGTAAGGTAGATAGTAAGTTGTGCCACTAGATGTCGCTATAACACCACACTAAAATAAGAGTTTACTGTGGTGAATTGCCTTTTGTCCCTCTTGACACACCGTAGGGGTTGATATCGCGAGTGTAATGAGCATTTCCTTTAGATTTCTGATATCAACCGTGTAGACCCTGTGTTGTGAATAAACCTACGGTATTGCCACGATCCGGAACCCATTTGTGTCCGTGTGCATCTCCGGCTGCCGCTGCACCCCCCCCGCGCGCCAGCCGTCCATTTCACATAAGTAAACACAACGCAGAGTAGCCTAGCTGTGCTGTGGAGGTGTTGGAGAGCCGGCACCAACTAGTTCCCGTGCAAAGTCTGTACGTATTTACGGGGCAAACTGCTTAAGCTGAAAGAAGGAAGTTCATGGGAGATGTGTCGTAACCACGAAAACGTTGTATCTCGAGACCGTCGTAACACGAGGACCCCCTGTATACTATTTTATTTAGGGTAGGTTTTGTGCATTAAATTGGCGACTGTGTTGTTGTCACATGTCAGATTTCGTCATCAGAGTGTGCCACACAATCCGTTCATTATTCACATTTATTCAAAATCTACTTCTGCTGTGTGAACACGTACCTGACAGCAAGGATGTGCATAGGCTGTGAGCGTCTGAGGCTGGTTTGGGGCGAGTCTGTGGATGAGAAGGAGGAGGAGGGCGGCTCCGGGGAGATGTGGCTTAGTGCGTGCGAGTGCTGACCCTGCCGTGGGTGGTGAAGTTGTGTATGATGATGATGGTGGTGGTGTTGGTGTGGGGAAGTGGTCTGTCCGTTGTGCAGTAGTGGGGTGGACTCAGTCTGCTGACCACCGCAGGTGGAGTAGAGGCTCTCCAGCGACGAGTTCATATCATTCACCAGGGCCTCGAGGTCAACGTCATCTTCTGGTGGAAACCCACAAAAAGAAACACGAGTTTCAAAACTGCTGGCAACAAGTGAAAAGACCAAAGACGTGCGTGGAGCAGAACACTGTAAATCTGGACAGAAACTCAAATGCTAAATGCGACACAACACAATAAAAGAAAAAGTCCCAACAAAGTCCCTGGATTTTGTTGGGACTTTCCCTCTCTATTTCAGTTTCTCTATCATTTCGTTGTGGCCAGGATTTGAACCCTTGACCTCACTTTGCACCATCTTCATTCCAACACTAAAAAAGAAGGAAAACAACTGGCATGAATATCACATGAGATGACACACACACACACACACACTCACAGTGGTAACCAGTTTTGCCAGTGCTCAATCAGCGAGAGTATCTTGACTCCACACAGTGTGCTGCCCTGTGCACTAAATCTCCAGGGACAACAGGTACAAGCACAAACCTGCCCGTAACACTTTTCAGCTCTTATCACTGGAGTTCACAGCGAAGGCATCGCGCTGCAGGCATCTGCTATGTGTTCACTGAATGCATCAGACACACTTTTAAAGAGGTCTTTAGAGGCAGCACCTACATTTCTTCACAGAGGAGGAATCTGTCATTAAGGCTCTTGTGAGAATTCATGACGTGACGTTTTCTGACTGACTCCAGGAGCGTGTTGTATCTGAGTGATCTCGGCTGAGTGGACGTTCACATCGAATTGCTTGATTCTGCGAAAGTTTTTTTTATCTGATTGTGCAGTGTTGCGTTTTAAGATGAAAAATCTTTGAGTTAAAAAAAAAGAAATGTATGTCTTAAATTCATCATCAAATATCTGCATTCAAATCCCACATTTGTACTGTAGGACACAAGTAAACCACTAGGGGGAGACAAGGTGTAACTGTACAGGACAAGAGCTCTGAAACCCATGTGATCATGAGCAGCTCCTAATAGATGTAAGGATGAGGCTTCACATAAAATTTATATTAAGTACAAGTAAACAAAACAATCTTATTTGCAGGTAATTGTGAGACAGATCTAATCAAATAAATATTTGTTTAGAGCTGTTTATGGTTAAGCAAATTTGAATGTAATATATAATTATTTTTCTATTGCTAACTTGGCTGTTGATCCTCTCAGTGGCCCTAAATTATAATAATATCATACTTTTACTAAACATCATAAGCTGGTCTCACATAGTACAACATACTTTTCCCCTTTATGATCAAAGACGTGAAGACAAAATGTTGTTTCTCTGATGAGGAGCAGCATGAAAACCAGTGGGGGGCTAATGTGTAAACCACTGCAATTGCTGAACAAACTTTTTTTCATCCCTCAGTTCAGCAAGTAATATGTTTCCTGTGGAAATACACCATATTTCTTAGTCTGTATTTCAACAACAGCCACCACAGGCCCACAGAACATCCCTGTTCACTATGGGAGCAGCAGAGTTTGGTCTGTAGCACTGATGGCCGATACTAAATTGACACCTTTGAGGAGCGTTTCCTGACAAACGTGTCCGGCAGCCGTATCACAGGTGCCTGTGAATCGCAGGTGGTTAATCTGTAGGTATTAATAGCGACAGGTAAGCTGGAGCAGCGACTTACAGATAGCCCCGACGGCTAAAGAGCTGGATAGCACAGGACACTGGGTGCAAACAAGGCCACAAACACAGCTAAGGACAGAGTGAAACAAGTCGAGGCAGTGCAAAACCAAATGCAGCAGTAATAAAATAATTAAAAAGGAAAGGGTGTAATTAAATGTATGCCTCATAATTGCCCTTTGAGTAAACCAGCAAAGAAAGGACTGTGAATATGCACTTGCTGAGACATGAGCTCTGAAGAGGGAGAGAGACGGAGAGATGTTTCCTCATTAATCTGACCTCTTTTGGCCTCTGGCTGAGCTGTTTACATACAAAGGAACACATCCATAAACCCATGTCTGGGTGTAGTATTTGTGCGTCAGTATCAGTCATATGATCGCACTCACCTATGCATGTCACAACCAGGCAAAGCAGGGTGTGCGTCATGCGCCCGGGTGCGAGGCTGACAGGTCGATGACACATTCAGCAGACAGTGCAGGCGTGCACGTACAGAATTTAATCCAATGACGGTTTGGATGGTGGAGCAAACTGTGGTTGTTCTTTTGTCAACATGGGGGACAGCGATGCCAGATCCAGCCCCCCCACCCCCCCCAAATAAAGAACAAACACCTTTATTCCTGCCCACCGTACACACAGAGAGTGGTGGCAGCATGCCTGGCCTTATAATATTACAGCCATTAATTAGATCCTCTTAAAATATGAGGGCAGCTC
Source organism: Trinectes maculatus (assembly GCA_016785345.1). Taxonomy (NCBI): domain Eukaryota; kingdom Metazoa; phylum Chordata; class Actinopteri; order Pleuronectiformes; family Achiridae; genus Trinectes; species Trinectes maculatus. The sequence continues at coordinate 1,181,134 of JAFBJQ010000105.1, forward strand.
AGGCAGCGGGGGCCACACAGAGGTGCAGACGTACACACAGCGACACACACGCAGAATTCTCAGCTGTGGTGCAGTTGCTCAACGGCACAGAACACGTTAACGTGTTTTCCTACACTGTCAGGATCAACATGTTGTGTAGCGGAGGTGAAGTGAACTCTTGCTCCATGACCGTGTGCCAAACAACATGTTTGACACGACAACACGGAGACACGCCAGGAACATCTGACAGAGCGCACGCCTTTGTCTTAAAGCTGCGTGCACTTAAAACAGGGCTCTGGGTTTAGAACAGTGAGGATCATAGATCATAAAATGGTATCAGCATGTGGAGCCTCACAGAAAAGAAATATCAGACGGTTAAAGGACTAAAGTGTCATAAATATATTTGTTCTTTAGGACTGCATCCAACCAATCTATTAGATGTGTCTTGATCTAATTTAGTTGACATTAAAATGTCTAAGTTTTATTATTATATGTTGCTGTTGACCGCATTTCAACAGTACCCTGTGCTGTTCCTTTTTCTAGATTTTGGCTTAAACGCAACTGTACAGGTCACAATTAAATGTAAAACCCTGATCAGGTCAAACAATAACACTGACATTATTGTTCTCACTCCCTCATTGTTTCATTTCTCCCCCCTTTCCCCCCCCCCTCCAAATGAAACCTCTAACTAGTTAAATTAGGGGTAAAAATAGCCCAGGCTCCCTCTATTGTCCGAGTCACGCTATGTACAGTATTAACCAACTGTAAAACCACTTATGTCTTGTTCGAATCTGCATAAAAGCTGTCTTGAATATTTCTGATCATTAGCGTGCGAGACATGGGCCAAAACAAGACCATTGTATTGATGGCAGATCCATATGGCTCTCCCTAATCCAGGAATGTAGTCTATGCATCTTTCATTAATCCTTGCCAGTTAAAAACAAAGAGGAGGGGCAGCCCTCCTGTCGGGAAGGGGAATGTAAGGGCTATACATACTGTATACGTCAATTGACCACACACAATCAACAGTCTCTGAATGCAAGGCTAGTGGAGGGGTTTCCATTCAAGGGGATCAGTGAGAGCAAGTCTAAACTGTAAAGTGTGGCTCTGCACTGGGGAGCACAACACCTCTGATGACAGCACACACACACCCACTGAGGGCCAAGCCTGATGGGATGCGAGGGAGTGGGAGGATCAGAGGGAGGCAGGAGGGGCGAGGGATGGAGGGAAATAAAAGGCGAACAGAGGAGGGACAGAGACACAGTCTTTTATTCAGGGGAAAAACCCTGAAAAGATAAAAAAAAACATGATGGGTATATTAGAACATACAGCTTCAAGGGGACCAAATCTAATTGTTGTTGATTTTAAATAGTTTAACATATCTTGGTATAACATGTTTGAGATAAATAAATACAGTGAAGAAACGCCCATCATTAGTTGTCTCAAGTGCAACTAATGTCTAAGGTGACCCCCCCGACTTTTTCACCATGTGGTTGACATTTGTGCCTGTGAGTGTTGACATGCACGTGATCACCTGACTTTCCCACTGGCACCTCTGTGTCCGCCTCACACTGGCATAACTGCAGACTGTGACAGGTGGATGGTGCAGGGAAGAGGGTGAAAGTACAAAGTGTACATTGGGTTGTGCACAACAAATCGGCATCTTCTCTCACACTCGCCTCAACGTATGATTCTGTCTCCTTCCTTAACCCCAGGTTAAGGACCCCCATTCTTTGTAGGAATGTGGTGCCTTGCTGTTTATGAGTAACAGTGTGTGTCTGCATTTGTGTGTCCATTGCATGGCACTCTCCCTGCACAAAGGCGTGACTGGAATAAGTGGAGGTGGGAGCTCCATCACCAGGCCTGAGGTGGTGGTTGGTTAACCCCTCCAAAGGCACGCTGTCAGATTACTGCACCACATTGGTACCATTGATGGGATTTGTTGCCTAGCAGCTGCACTACAATACCACTGCCACCAGCGCCGGACCACAACAGAACAGTGCAAACGTCACTGCCACACACATCAAATATTGGCGTGTAAATGCCCTGATAATAACATCGCTCTTTAATATCTCATTCCAGACACATTAAATAATGGCAGCTCAAATTCCTACAAAGATGTTCTGTTTCATGCAACATTAATAGGTTTATGAACGTTTTAGAGCAAAGCAGCCAGAGGATGTTTTAAAGCGCTATAAAATTAAAGACATTATTTCAGCAGTAAAACTTTCCAAAGTGTCCATTGATAAACAAACAAGAGTGATTGATACAGCCTGGAGGCACATCCTAAATATTATTACTGGGATACTGTACGCAAAACTGTAACTTGGCTAAAGTTATCTCCATTCATCTGCCTCTCTCTCTCTCTCTCTCGTTCTCCTGTGTTCCCTCCATCCCGACTGATCCTGAAAAATGACAATGTAATTTATGCTCCATTTATTTCCCATTCCAGGGCCAAGCGTTCTAATTCACTCGTTGAGTCCTCGCAGACTCCCCACCCTCACCTCCCATGCTGAGCCAATATTGTGCTTAAATCTCATGCTCCGTTTGTCACGGGTGAACCCTGCGTGGCACAATTAAATAGACGGCGGAATTATAATGGCACCCTGCGTCCATGCAGATCACTCTTTGAACTGCTGAAATGTTTACAGCGGAAGAGACCCAAATATATATTATCCCTCCCGACCCACCCCCAGCCAAGTGAAGGATAATGAGCAGAGATGTTGCACATCCACACACACGCACACACACACACACACACACACACACACACACACACACGCACACACACACACACACACATACACACACACACACACACACACACACAGAGTAGTATCGTTTTCCCAGGTAAAGTCTCTGCATTGTCTTATGTATCCCAATGTAATGCAATACATTCAGTCAATGTATTGACCAAAACATGTAATGTAATGTGTAATTTGATGACACGTGCGCTCTTCTGTGTCACGTAACACCACAGTAACTCAAGATTATTTGAAAAGTCTAGTGTTCAAGCATCAAGAAACACCAACACGCAAACGCTTACACACCAACCAACCTTGATGGTTAGGAGAACTCCGATTGACTGCTTGCTGGAAGCTCGGACCAATAAGGTCAGCTGGTCTGTGATTGGAGGACCGGTCTATGTTGTCCGGCTGAGGGAGCGAGAGGAAAAACAAAACAAAATTAGAATATTACAGGAGGAGACACAAAAGGAAACATACATACAAGCATTCCTTGATGAAAACAGGCCCAGAAGAGTGCAAAATAATCAAAATGAATTAAGTTTAAGTCAGTTGTTAACATACAAGGTGTCAGACAGCATCAATACAGTCTAAAGAGCAGCAACATAGTCAGGTTATACCTATACACTGAGAAGTGTTTATAGAAAAAGAATCAGACCATCAGACAGCAAAAACAAAAATATAATGAAATTGTGTTAAGTTAAGACAAATTCAAATTGAGTGTGAACATGGTCAGTTGTCTATCAGCGCACAGAACATTATTTAACCACAACGTCCTGCGCTGACCTTTGTCACATGTTTTCAACACACTGTATTTCACAGTAAAAGTCTTCAACAAGGAAAAACACAACACAAAAGCATGTTAATATGGCTTTAATCATATTTGATTTCAATTTGTTACACGGACACACAAGGACAACTTATCCATTGTGTCTGCGTGTCTGTGTGTGTGTGTGTGTGTGTGTGTGTGTGTGTGTGTGTGTGTGCGTGCGTGCGTGTGTGTGTGTGTGCGTGCTGTCCCAAGCAGGGCCTAACAGCAGGAGTGGGAACAGAACGTACTAGGACAGAGTACTGTGTTCAGAAAAAAAAAAAAACGTTGCTACTGATTCTGCGTCTCTCTTACACAGCAGACCTCCTCGGATGCTGTAATAAAAGCTGCTGCTGCAGCTGCCTGTTCTGCCTCATTTACAGCAGGGATAGACAACACAGACAGAGCTGCTTGCAACTTGTTGTTTTTTCTTCTGTGTAATGTTCTCTGATAGATACTTTGCCTTGCGTCAGTCTGAGTTATCTCTGTTGCCTCCACAGACAATGAGCTACAGTAATTAAATGATGATGGTCCTTGAAGCCATAGTGAAGTTTTTTGGACCGAGTCATTCATATTTTCTGGGCTGATGATGTACATTGTTGTAGTGTATGTGAATTCTTAACATGGGTTTTACCCAAGTGCCCTGAACAACATTTATCTCTGTCTATTGACTGGCCAAGCTTTGCTTCATTCCTTTATCCCGATGTTACACACAGAGAGAAACCTAACTTGATATTCACAACAAATATCCCATATAATAAAACAAACCAAAAACAATTTCCAGAAAAAGGTTGAGGTAGCTTAAATGATAAATTTGTCTTCTTGCAGGAGACTGCTGAGTAACATCAACTCTCCATTTTCAAGTCAAACATCATTTTTTTTCTACTGAACTCAAATTCTGACAGACTTTGTAATAATATCTGTCACATTTAAAGTACCTTTACTAACAGCATGTAATGACTGCTTCAAAGAGCAGTGACTCACTGTGAGGATAAAAGTTGAAGTAGAATCCCACACTGATGTCTCCATCCTTCACCAATGTGTGCAAACAGAAAATCCATGACCTGCTTGCAAAAGTTTTCGCTTTATGTTCAGGGCTGAAGAGCTCGGCACATCTCTCTTGTGTCTATACTGGTGCCTTCATCCACACTAAACTGGATACAAGTGGACATACCATGTCACCCATAGCCACCCCCCAACCCCTCTTCTATACCTACTAACTCAACCCCATCCAATCATTACATCCCATTACTCTGTCCTCTGCCTATTGTCTGCACTTATAGATGTCTCAGCTGGATGGAAAACCAGATCTGGGCTCTTGGGGGGGTGAACCTGCTTTTAAATAAAAAATAAAGTAAGAAAATAACGCATCGCCCCGTTTGCTGCTGTGACTTAGTAAACCTTGTCGTCACCACACACCGTCTGGGGGTACAGCCGCCAGACTGTGACTGATCCCTACCCAGTCACCCAAACAGCGCAGCGCCAATGTCTGGTTGGTTCGGGCGGTGTAGCACAAAATTTGTGGGTGTGTGTGTGTGTGTGCATGTGTGTAGTCAGGACAGGGTGGTCATGGTTCAGCTCCTTCCAGCACAGGGACTGGTTCACACCATATACTGGTCTTGAATGCTGATTTGCATGGCTGTCTGGGAGTTAATGAGTTAACTCACACACGGTAAAGGAAAACAAAAAAAAACAAAAATAAAACACACCTTCATCCCTTTTGTGGATCATACCAACAAAAGTCCAAAACCCAGACAGCCTTTGATGCCTCTATAGACAACTGACAGTTAACTGGATTTTAATCCTATAGATACTGGCCATTTTGCATAATGCTTGACCATGGCAATGCCTGGCAGCGCATTTGGTTGTAGGTTTATTGAAGGCCGTGAGGTTGAAACAACAAAAGAGGAAAAGAAAATAATATATGTCTGCTGGAGAAAAAACACACACAGATGGTCGCTTTCTTTTATAGTTTTTTTAAAGCAGGGTCAAAATGAGACTGGAGGTAGGCCACGTTTTGACAAAAAGCATACAAGGGCCCTTTCATATTGATGAAGTTGGAAGAAAGTGCGTATAAGAATAAAAGGGGTCAGTGGAGGACCAGAGACAAGGTTAAGGCAATGAAAGCGGGACAAACACAAAGGTCTGGAGGTTCCACCTCCAACAAGAGGGGAAAGCCTGAGACGCATGTCAAAGTTAGCCCTTCAGAAGAGGTCAGACTGAGGCTAAATGTTATGACCGGAGCGAGAATATGGATCAAGCCTTCACTTTGTGAGAGGCTTCGAGCTGAAGAGAAACAGCTGACAATGGAGTCAATCCATAAAAATAATTGAGGTTTCACAGCGTAGCACAGCAGTTTCCATTGTGTTTGGATTTACATAGAAGTGGGTTATTATCCTAATTTTGGTTGGCTAAAAAATAAAATGAAATGCTATTTATGACACGTTTCCTCCACAAATGTATTCAAATATTCACAGTGCAGGGCCTTCAGTCAGCGAATCGTTATCTTGTGATACCTCGGATTGCCAGCATCTTATGTAAAACACTACACAACTAACTGTGTTGATATTTACCCCCCACTAAAACAATCCAGCTATCACAGGCCCACCCACAGCAAAAAAGAATAAACGCTGCCTGTTTTTCCATTGCTGTAGCACAGATTCTGTGGAGAAACTTTCAGAATAAAAAGATGATCTGATTTCTGCTAATGGTCTGACTATATGTAAGTTTGACATTAAACTTTATAAAACCCTTTTATATAAAATCCTGTAGTGTCTGGATTACTTGAGCTACTGTATATGCCTGTACGCGACATTCCATCACCCAACACTGTCAGCCGCAATGCATACAATCATCATTGTATGACTGGATTGTGGCGGTGCAATTTCCTCGAATTTAGTGTGAATGTTATCTCCACTTGAATCTGTTTTGAGTTGCTGCTGCAGTGTTAAGGAAAACATCTTCCACAACCTGGAATTTCATAGTGAAGGTGGCTTTCTTATTCAGCCAGTCAAAGTACATCTGTTAATGATGAATTCCAAACAGCATTTTATTACAGTATTATATAATTATTATTCCTATTACCTGTGGTTGTAGGCTTGTTGGTTTAGTTTCTTAAACTGTTATGTTATTAAATCAAATTAAATCATTAAATATAATTAAATATAACTTATTAAACATCATGCTGGTTTTTACTACATATCAGAATCAGAAACAAGATACACAACTCTGACTCAGCTCTTACACAAATACGTTCATGCAAACACATAACTCTGAAACCAGTTTCAGTGTAGCTGCAGTCACAGTCACATACACCCAGCGCCTTCTGCAAATCTTTGGTTTCATGAAAGCTTGTTTCTCTAAGCTGTGCAGATCTGGGAGACTCCAGCGAGCTGAACTCTCTGTCCTCTAGCTCTAGGGGTCAAAGGTCGCAGATAAAGCCATGACCCAGATGACGAGCAGACAACAGGTCAGCCTGCGATCAGGCTGATAGTGCAACTGTCCTAATACAAATGTTTGGAAGCCCTTTGCACTGTGGAGGCTGCTGTGAACAAATCTACTAAACCTGAAACCTGATGTCCAGAAGTTACAGTAACAACAAACCATAATATATACTCACGCACGGATGAACTTTATGTTTAGACAGACATCGTAATGCAGCTCTCTCTGTATGTCACATGCTCATCAGGACGGAGCATTTACAATATGGAAATTGCAAAAGGGCCAATATCAAAAATATAGGAACCCTGCAGGTCACATGTCACAACAAACATTTGCCACATGTCATTTACCTGATAATTTGGATGATGCAGGAAATAATCAGGGCACCTGGCCACAGCCATCTTTTGTGGTTCTCAACTCTTTCACACACTTCTCCTGGTTGGATCAGTTTCACTGCAGGATGGAGAGAGCTGAGCCTAGAAAGAGAAGAATAACAGATAAATGGAGGTTAGTGTAAAACTCCAAAAGAAGGTGGTGGAAAGGGGAAGAAGGCCCACAAGTGGAAAGATGGAGGAAGGACAGGAGGGTGAAAGAGAGGAAAAGGAAAAGGAAGTTGGTGTTTCAGAGACGACAGATACAAAACAGAGAAACTTCATCATCCACACAGACCCACAGTCAACAACATCAACAGGCAATGAGGGAGGAACAGCAATCTGGTGATAAATTATTAAACCAGGCAAAACAACTGTGCTTTATTCAAAACATTTTATAAAGGATGCAAAAAGCGTTAACGTTTTTTTTGTCTCCTGTTTTGAACCAATCAAACCACACAATCAGACACAAAGCACACTAACACTGCTGCTGAGGGGCCTTTCATGTTGCTCCTCTCCTTCTCTGAAGCCTCCCTCTCTGCCATCCCTCCGTCCAAATGACCACACATTCAACAACACGGGCTTTTAGCCTATTTGAACTTCTTAAAGTGGGCATCCTATTAACCTCTTGGCACTGCACCTGTAAACCCTGACCCAGAAATACTCCGCAGACACGTCTGCAGGCCTTAACTTAGAGCCCCGAGTATATTTGGAGCCAGGCAGCTCACATTCACCACTATGATGCTCTTTTAAGCCATAGTTCATGACCCCCATTTTGGTATTTTAAAAATATGACCTGCCATTTTTTTAGACAGCTAATATTATCTCCTGTTTGCATTCGCGGTTGTGAGCGCGCTGCCCCTTGTGGACACACAGTGTGCACATGTGCCGCTAATTCTGCATGCGCATGTGTACCGTCTGTGGCCACAGGTGTGTGTATGTGGATGTTTACGTATGGTGCGCATGTGTGGCTGAGCGTGGGTGTGTAACAGAGCTGCTTTAGGAGTTTTCAGGGTCTCTGAGATGTTCTAGTTGTGTATATAAAGAGGGTTGTCTTGTTGTCTGACTGATACTCCCACTCCCAGTTGTGTCGGCGACACCGCTGCAACCTGAAAATACTCCCTTTATGTTTTTACAAAGACAACTACACAAAACAACCAGTGTGAAGACAGGGAGTGTAAAGATACAGCGGGTATACTGGAAGCACATGTGTCATATAAGGCTATAAACTGGGTTATCCTGAAAAATACCTGAGTTAGATTTAACAAAACCGTCATTCTCTTTTTTTTGTACAAACTAAAAACAAAAGAGTTTTTTTTTAATACCTCCAAAATCGGGCTTGTAAATAATGACCAAACTATGAATGCGTTCTAAACAAAGGGCTTGGCAACACAATCACTAGCAGGGCTGAAAGGGCCAGCTTGTAATGAGAATGTCTGTGTGTGGGTGTTACCGTGTCAGACCGTGTGTGTGGCCTGGCCGGCCGGCATGCCGGGGCATCTCGTCATTTACACATTATTTACAGACACACAATTTACGACAAAACCAAACAATTTAGCATCAGCCGAAAAAACTCGAGGAGCCCCTCATCAGGCGCCACACACTTACTGACAAGCCTCCATACACTGTGCGTTCATTACATTTCTGAATCAGGAAGTTGTGTTGGAGGGACAGAGGTGCATTGGCTCTGGTGCAACTACACTCTGCCATTCAACATCACGGATGTAAATCACAAATTCTCCTTTAGCTGTGCGTGATCAAACATGGGAATGTGCTCCAGCGTTGCAGTCACAGTGACTCTCAGTGACTCATATATTAACCAAACGCACACGCACCTGTGCGTTTATTCTAAATAAATAGAATAAATATAGAAATAAAATATGGAAGAAAAAAAAATCAATCCAATGACATTCACACAAACAAACAGCAAAGCACTCAATCAACATCCAATCAACATCAGAGCAGTGCTGTGGATTTATTATTATAAAAGCACCAAAGCAACAGAACCATGTTGTTGTCAGACTGATGTATGTTTGATGTGTACTTAATGAGGCACAACATGCAACGTTATCTGACAATGTACTCAAGAAGACAATTATTCATTAAGGGATCATATTTCCCCCACAGTCAGTTTCTTTCAGTTGTACTTGTCGGAAAACCTATATCAACATATATGATCGATTATATAAAATTAGAATATATTAAGTTACTTAAACTAGACAACAACTTTCACTTTTGGGATAAAATAACAGAATCTAATCTCTGTTTATATTAAATCAAAAAATGTGCACAAAGCTGTTGTGCGGTGTAAGTGCTTTTGAATACCCACACGCGAGGCGACATGGTTTGTTTGTCTAAAAGGTTAATGTGCTGATGTGTGCTTACATTTCAAGGGTCCAGCTTTAACATCCCTGGTGATAAGCCCTGTGCGGAAGCCAAAGGTGAAACCCGGGCTATTTAAAGTAAAGCCTAATTGAAACAGTAGAAACATTTCCCTGAACAGTTCTCTTTTACATGCTGGTGGATCAGTGGCTGACCAGCTCACCGCACCAAAGATGGATGTTAAGAAGGCTTTAAGGGCTGCATGCAAAACAACCTGTAAAAACAACAACAACATATAAGGCGATGTAGAAATTAGGTTTATGCAACAAAAAAAAAAAAGAATTTGCGAGGTTGTGTATTTTCCCAAACTGCAAAACATACATTTAAAATGTAAACAGACTTTAAATAGACTCATTACTTATTTAGGCCACAACTTCCTCCCATATTAAATATCAGGTTGTTTAGTTTTCCACGTCCTTAAGCCTTTCCAAGAAGTCCATTAAAAATACCCAGAGTGGGAAACTGAAATATTAAACTTTTCACCTCACACTCTGTATGGAGGCCAAACCTGAAATAAATGACTGTCTTGTGAGCTGCCCTTCCAAACATGCCTTGTTAACTGAGGAGTCAGTTTGACTTTCTTAAACCTGTCTGCCTGCTGGTCCGGTTTGTCTGTCTGAACTGACAACCTGCCTGTCTGTTCGCTGCCTTTTTCTAACTCACAGCATATCCATCGCTGCCCTTTTCTAATTGGGAAAACATTCAAAATGGGGGATGTTATTTATAGCAGGGCGTCCATAAACACATCGTGGCAATAGAGAACGTCTATTTATACGTTGGACTCCAAACTTATTCCGACATTCAGTGTTGCTGAATGAAATGGAATACATGGCATGTGGCTCAGGTATTGAAGGATTATGTGCAATTATGTGCTCATGATAGCCACTCTGCTGTTGCCAAGCCACCCCTGAACCAACACAGTGTTTCTTTGGCATAACAGAAATAGTGTGGATTACCGCGTGTGCATTGTGTAACTTGCTGGCACATGAGTACGAGTGACTTCAAATATTGTACACGGTATGCTAATGTGACACTGAGCCGACGCGTGCAGAACCACAAAACTCCCACTCGTGTGCAGTTACCGATATGGACCCTGGTGTCAAGTGGCTCCAGTCTGGCCCGAAAAAATAGCACAAGACAGAGCGACAAACAGCTCGTTGTCAAATTACACAGTCCAGGAGATAGATTTATATCATAACAGCGCTGTAACAAAGTAACCCAGCCTCTATGGTGTCATCGGAAACATAATCCAACCTATTTAAACCCACACATTAAACGTGCATCGCTGGATTCACTAACCACAAAGCAAAACTATACAGTTCTTCCTGGCAGCACCTGTGTCAACTACACACCCACAGTGTGTTTAACTGGAAAATGTGTTCACCTCAGTCAGCGTGACTTCAGCTGATTGGTCTGGACACAGCTTAATGCTGGGCCGTTCAGCGCTGCTCAGTCATCTTTGGAATGCGGAGAGGACATGTTTTCCATGTAGGGTACTGGGTGAAAAAAAAACTCCAAACCTCGTGAATTGGCACGGGGTGATTTGTGGGCCAGTTGGGGATAGGGTCAATGGTGATAGCGGGGAACATGTGGGAAAAAATGTGAGTACACATGCGCTCGTGTGCACACAGACACTGATTGTAAGCTTGCTACTTAGGTATGGTAAGGTCAAAAGGTGACTTTTTTATGCCTCCAGGGGTCAGGTAGTGTCAGCGAACAGTAAAACTGAGTGTTTTATCTTTCGCCCTTGGGTTGAGGTCTGCACAGGACTGTTTTTTTTCTATCTCACACTCAACTGCTTCTTTTGGGTTTTTGACTTCAGTACCACACACTAATGCAGATGCACCAGCATTCCTGTTGATCTGGATCAACCCATGATCTAACACCTACCTGAAGGGGAGACATGTAGTTTTTATAGTTACTAATTCTTTTTTTTTTTTTTTACTAATTATCAGGTTAAGTGAATCTGTAAACTACTACTCGGGCCTAAGGCCTTCACTGAGACAGACAGTCCAAATGGATGAAGCTCGACATCACTTATCTTCATATATATTAAAAGCCTACTGCTGGAGAAGCATGTCCTCAGTGTGTAAGTATAAAACCTTAATATCTGGATTTGTGACAATTCCTTTAAAAGTTTCCATTCACTATTCTACTGTTATTACAGCCTCCACTGTGATGCTCGTGGACAGTAACCTGTATACCGGTATATCAGTTTGTTTCCTTCATCCTGAGGGTGATCTGACAGGCACACAGCCAGAAGGGACCACCCTGAAGACTGGCCGCTGTTTTATGGTATTTACTTTCATCAATGAATAAAATTAAAATTAATGTCATTTGAATTCCTTTGTGTTTCTGAGTTGCTTCTTTTTTTGTATTTATGAATTGGGCCTGATCAAATTTTCTTTCGGTACACCACCTGGAGGCCAAAGGTTCCCCACCCTTGGTGTACAACTGACCCAGTATTAAAGAGCTGCCAGACACAGAGACAAAGAGCTAAAAGAGGAGAGAACAGTCAACTTAGATTTACCGGATGACCAGAAACATAATTCAATAAGAACCTACTCTAAAAAAAAATACTCACCGTTTCATGTTCATCCTTCTAAATTTGTAAGGTGACATGTCAACTTTGTGTTTATGTATTGTTTTCTGTCTCACGTGAATAAAGAAACGGTCAGTGCAATCAGTGTAAACTGAATCCATTTCTAAACTGTTCTTCACATTAGTTTCTAGGGATTACGTATGAATTCTTTCATATTTGTGTCATGACAAAGTGAGCATTACAATCACACAGCAAATCGGACTACAGACTTACCAGGTGGACTGTGTCTTATTCAGAGAATACATAACCAATTCCGTTAAAGCCAGATTTCTAAAGGGAACATCCACCCTCCTATACCAAAGGAAATTAGACTCACATCACACCCCTGTCGAAAGTACCACACCCATGAATCTTAGAGAGCCCCTGTAGTGTAACCTCTTCTAAACACTCGCCAGCCCTCTCCACCTCCAACCCCCATCTGAACCCTCCCTTCATTCTGCAGCGCGCCAGTCCGGAACATAAACACTGTCTTAATTCAAAAAATGGCATGGATCCAAATCACTGTCTGGAGACATATAGAAAACCCACTGACCGTAACCCAACCCCAAAAGCGAGGAGGTCAGTTATTGTACTGTATATGTTAAACCAGACAGATGCCATAAATGATAATAGTTCGTCTGACCCTGTGAGTTATCAAAAGTCCCTACGAAGAACGGGGAGTGGTTTGGGTGAAGTGTTGCCTGCTCTGCTGTATTGTATTGTGTTAGTAAACCTTACAATGTGTACTATTTAAGATTAATTTAGGCCTTTTTGCCTTTATTTATAGGACAGGCATAAAAGGTAAAGGGGGAAGGGGGGGTGACATGCAGCAAAGGGCCACAAGGAATCAAACCTGCGGTGCTGCCAGCTCTACCTCACAACATGCATTTCTCACATCTCATCTTGAAACTGAATATGAAAATAGCCCAGTAATTAGGCTACAACAAATGAACTAGGTCCAAATTTGTAGATGGAGGAAAAAACATTTAAAACCTTCAGAATTTACTGTAATCTTATCTAACTGTAATCTTAGTCGTGACTACTGATCAAAACATCTGGTATTTAAATAAAAAGGAAAATCATTCAGCTGTCAGACTTCTCCAATAAGGATGTCAGAGATTATGTGTGTGCGTGTGTGTGTGCGTGTGTGTGTGTGTGTGTTGTTTGTGTGTGGGCTGGCTGTTGTTTCTGCAGCAATGCAATGCCGAGAGACAGAAAGCGAGAGTCGAACAGAGCATCTCTGTCCTCTGTTTCAATCAGCAGATTCGATGGTAGTCCCTCCTCACTGGATGTGCTTGTTGCACATGTTGATTAGTCATTAACTGGCAGCTTTCATTATTTGAGAGCAGCAGCGTAAAGTGGGGCTATAAGAGAGTGCCCGATGTCATGCCGGGGGAGGCTGAATAGCACCAGTCTATGAGAAAAGGGCCTTTTGGAAACATGGACAGAGCCTAATTGGATGAGGATTTCATTGGGCTGCTTGGGAGAACCGGTCTTATGCAATGGCAGAGATGAATGGACAGGGCATGGGAGCACTGGTGCTTGTGCACAAGTTGGTAGTAATGGCTGCCCAAGAGGGTGACAGATGGATTTGCCTACTGTCGACACCGTTTATACGACACCTGTTGGTAACCAAACTACTAAAACTGAAGACTGTGGCAAAATATACAGAATTTTCACATTAAGAATTACTTTTATTCAGGAACAAATCTGCCCAGATCATAATCAAGTCTGAGCAAATGGAAACATCTAGCCCAAATAAAAAGGGGTAGAGTTGTATGTGACCACTCAAGGTGGGAGGGGAACAAGATTTTATTTTACTTACTCTTTAGGAATGCTAACAAACATGGCTGGGTGGAAAAACAATCATATTAATAAAGACTTACTGTAAGTCCAATTCCTAAGTACAAAAATACAATACCGCGAGCCCTAATCGCTTTTAGTCTAGAACTAAACACACACACACACACACACTAACACACACAGTGATAACTGCTACAGTCAGAGCACGAGATAGATCCAGAGAGAGTGCTGCAGTTCAGGAACAGAATAATGCTTGTACTGTTTGGGAATGTTTCTGGAAAAACACACCATTTAAAAACACACAGCACATGCACAATGCACAACTATGCACATGCAGGAGATCATTTTGTGCGACACGTCATACTGTGCATCCACTCCACGTTACCTGTGTGCACCTGAGCCTGTGGTCCCTCAGGTGTTCAGTTACCTACAGAATAAAAGGTAACATTCTTGCCTCTCACGCAGGCTTGGGTTTCAGCCACATTTGGACAAACAGCAGACAGTGAGAAACCTAATCCGCCGTGCACAGCGGCGGTTAAACACGCGTGTTGCATCATCGGTAAGTCTCCAGTGGAAATCGGGCTTTTACAGGTCTGTATTTGCAGTGTGGAGGAGGAGGAGGGGCAAGAATAATACCACAATGTTTTTCCTCTGGTGGGCGCCTAGCTTCTTAGAAATGACTCCTCACAAATCAGAACACGATTACTCAGCAGTTATCAGTGAGACGCCAAGTGCACAACACAGATGCTGCGTCAGAGGCTGAACAACAAAGTGAAATACATGGCCCTCTTCTGGGTGTAGCCCTCAGCACTGTTTCCAATGTAGAAGATCCGTGATATATACAAACTAACAGAAAACAAACAAAATCACAGGTGACAAAAACAAAGAACTGATATTACATGGCTAGGTGTTCCTCAGCCATCTAGTGGTCATTTACAGTATTTGTCAGCTGTCACTTCATTCTGCTCAGTTGTTATCTTGCATGTACTCCAGGTGAAACGGTATCTCAAAGCAGCCTCTTTGTGCCGCTATGTGTGTGTTTTGCTTTTGCAAGTCTGGTCCATGATGTTTGCTATGAAAACCCACCTTGTTAAAGGCTTTTCAAGCTTTTGTCATTAGAGGGCTCCGATTCTTTCTTTTTTCAAATTCTGTTTTCTTAACCAAGAGGCCCCTTCATCATAATTTACTCCTGAGAAAAAAAAAAACTAAATGAGCTGCAATGTCAACAACAAGGCCAAAAATAGTCTCGAGGAATGTTATTATTATACACACACACACACACACACACACACTGAATCCAGTTCAAGTTTGTGAAATGCTAAATGGCCAAACTAGTGTAAAACTGTTTAATACGAGTGATGATGCCTGATTATCCAAACTTTGCCTTCAACAAGAAAGCAAACAGTCCTCAACGTCACAGAGTTATTCTTTGACCACCAGCTGCCCAGCTGAGCATATTGGGAGTCAGTCAACTGACATGAACTGTGGCGTGGTCCCCAGCAGGCTTGGGTTAATGGTGTCATGACACCAGGGAGGGGGCATTAACAGTGTATAAGCCTAGACTAACCAGTGCTGAATGACTGCTGGCTGACGCAAGACCCAATGGAATTTTGCCAAGAGCACAACCAGGAGCTCTTATACCACCAACACGCGTACAAGCAGGCGAGAGGAACGCTCACGATATGTATCCGTGCATCAAGAGACGTGTCCAAGATGAAGTGAAGCTCAAGCTTTGGGTTGTGCAGTGCATCTCTCGGGCGATCGCTGCCAAGCCTGCAGTACTTCAATCCAAGACCAGTGCTGCACGAACAACAGAAGCAAACGCATTTTCTGATCTTTAAGTTTCCCAAAGGACAAATCACACCAGCATGTCTCAGGTGCGCAGAGTATAGCTTATTGTTAGCATAATTATGTGCAATGTGTGCAGTCAGCAGTCAGCCTTTTGGCAGCCTGGAGCCTTGCAGGGTTCATGCCCTGTCATGCCTATGCTTACTGAGCACGGACTTGAAATAGCAGGACTGGTGCTGAGGGGGTAAAAGAAACCGCAGCTTGAGCGGTTGCCATGTACACAGCGATGTGACCACAACATAATTAAATGAAAGAAAGCAGGAAATAATGGGCAAGGGCGAGGAAAAGAGAAATCCTCTTTGGTTATAAATGGTAGGGTGTGAAAAAAAATGACACGCTTGAAAAGACCCGACTGTAGCATGTTTCAGACAGTATGTAGCAGCAAGCACGTGATCGCACTACCTCACAATCAACCACACTCCACTGAGGTTAACATGCACAGAACCATGCATGTGTTAAGTGCTCCACTGTAGGTTGCCAAGTTGAATGAAATATTAGTGGTTTTGTAGATTGTGTGTTGCACCTCAGCGAAGACACGAGGTGTGCCGACTGTACTTTAATTCTAACTTATAACGGGGTTGATTTTAAGTGGTATGAACATATTTGCACGGTTTTATTCCAATGAGATTTGATTTTGTGATGGAATTCGAAATGCTACGTTGCAAATCTCTCACACAATATGAATCCACTCCCTTCAAAATCTCACCACGTGCATCAGACTCCTGCTCCTCCTCCCAGTCTAACGTTTTCACGGAGAGCCCTGATCTGTATTCAAAACACACAGGCCAACGCTGATCCCATTCCCAGTGTCATAAATTTGGGTGATTATGCAACTTTCTGCAGAGACCACATGCAGCCAATAAAGAAATTGATTTGCACAAGCGCCAAAACGACTGGGTACATTAGACTCTATATGAAGAGTTGCTTTGTTATGATGTTTGCACGTGAAGTTAGATTAGATAATGATCAAGCTCCCTCACTCACTTGCACTTCCCCCGTCGATTAATGTTAATGTTCTTTAAACGCTGTCTCCTAAAGTGACCTTTCATACAGCTGATGTACTGTATCACTTGCTTGATGAACAACAGATTTCACTATTCAACAATAGAGGGTTGGGACTGCTCAATAAATAACAGTGAAATGGTGCATGTGCAGTTATAGCATGACAAAACAGTCAGGGACAGAAGGTGGATTTAGTGAAGGCTTGAACATATAGGAATGAAAGGTGGTGAAAGAATAGGTCACATTTCATTAGAACACTTCATCTGGAGCGTTCACTGTTACAGCCTGTTTATTCAATACAATAAATCTGCTCTACAAGTGCACTGATAACACTGCTTACGGTAAATTAAGTTCACTTCAACCTTATTTTACTGGGGACCCCACCAGAGGACCCCCGGGTGTCCCTGGAACCCACTGTGTGTGGGGGGGTCTCTGCTGCCTGTCTCCCTGGGAAAACGCCCCCCCCCCCTTCCTACCCCGCCCCCAATGCAAACGCTGCGGAGCGGATAAGGCGATAAGGAGACGGGTGAAACTCACAGGAGTGAGTCGGGGGGGGTAGCTGGAGTCCTGGCGGATAGAAAGTGCGCTGTGCGCCGCCGCAGGCTGCTGTTGCGCAACTGTAAACAAGGCAGCCTGTTCGAGAGACACTAATCACGGCGAACGTTTGGAAAGGTGCGCGATAGCGCACGAGGTTACGGACGGACGGTCGGCACGCGCACTAACCTGCGCGGACGCTCGGGGTGTCTCCGGCGGGGCGGAAGCCTCCCACTCACTGCACGAGCACAGTGAAGTCAGCCCGGCTCAGCCCAATCCAATGAATCAACTTGTTGACTCCGGACGCATCCGCGTCGCGCGAGGCGCTCACACGCGCCCCGAGCCGAACCCACGAACACTGCGCGTCACTTTCCACAGCGCATCAAAACTTTGATCGCACGCGCTCTCTGGCCTCTCTACTGTTTACTGACCCGAGCAGGAGCAGCACAACCCCAACCCGGTACCATGCACTCACCTTACAGGCGGATCGCTGGAGGCGGGCGGGGACACGGGCGCAGAGTGGAGGTGTGGAGGTGAAGGGACACTCGGCTCACACTTGGATCAGGCCACGCTGGTCAGCAGCATACCCGCACCGGACTCTCTCTCTCTCTCTCTCTCTCTCTCTCTCACTCACTCACACACACATACACACACACACAGGCAGTGAGGGAGGAGGCGAGAGCAGTGGCTGTGAAGACTGCAGGCAGCTCATCTCATGCGGCCGGGGAGGACACACATACACACACACGCTTGCAAACGCGCACACACAAACACGCACGCAAACAACCCCTCCCCCTTGGACTAAGACCACGCCCACGTGTAAGGGGTGATTAATGCGGCGTTCACGTCCTCTATGGGAATATGGGCGTGTTCACACGATTCCTCTGAACGTGCTCTTTAAACACACACACAGAGGCTCATTACTGGGTGTTTACATATTCAGTACAAGATTGTGTTTTTACAACAGGTTGCACGTACGTTCAGGTTGTTGCTCATGTCACGTGACCCTTAAGAACTGTTGCACAATGGCATCATCATCTGTCCCTGACTTTTTTACAGACAGTGGATGTTAATGTGTCACTGTCTTGATATGGTTCTATGGCGTTGTTGCTCAACACCCATCAGTATTTTCTGAATTAAAGATAATGATAATTAAAGATATAGGTGTATTAGATGACAGGTTTCCTTTTCGCCACAGGATTCTATCTGAAGTGACAGAGTCAGAATGACACATGTATTAAGTCTGAAGCAGATGTCAAAGTTCATTTCTCTACACATCAACATAATACATTATTTCCAGGATCTGAATGGTCAAAATAACGTCGAACTGGTCACATGGGCAAAATATGTTTATGTTATGTCATGAACCTATCGACGGCTCTCTACGTTTGAGTCAAAGCTCTGCTCTGACACGTACAACGAGGAGCACAAACACTAGTAGCTGTGCGGTATGTGTATTTCACAACTGGGGGTCAAATCTCATTGCACTAGAGTTGCCTTCCTGCCAAGGTTGTGTTTTTATCCCTCGGAGCCTTGTAAGTGTATTGCATAAGCCCATTCTGTTGTTTATGCGGTTAAGGGCAACATCAGGAGGTGTACATTCAGCTCATTGGTTGCTGCCATTCAGACAGTTGGTAGGTTTAAATTACGGTAAAAGATTCACAGTGGGAGGAGTGACGCGCACCAAAGGCAACGACTTGAACTGAACCTTACAGCGGAGGTAGATAAAGCTCTGGCTGAGTGACGCTGGGGACAACAAAACACAAAGTTTAACATCATTTTTCATAACGTTGCGGATATTCCAGATTCAGATTAAAGTAAATGATGGGAACGCACCATGGGAGTCTGAAGGGCAAAAGGTCATCAGTCCTGACGTGTGTGTGTGTGTGTCTAGTTTGAGACAACATGGGGTTCACACTGGGTCCCCCTCAATGTGTAAACACACACCCAAAACAGCAGACAGTGTGCGGCCATTGCGTCACAAACACACAAACAAGCACACACCATGTCACTCATATTCAGGGTGCCACCATTCAGCAGAGCATTCTTCCTTTGAGACACATTATGCTGATTTCTCCTCATCAGACATTCAGCATCACACGGTTCTTTGGCTCAGATTGATTGATCAGATACAAAGTAGACTACCCAGCATCAGAAAACAAAGTCAACATAGACCCCTGCTGAAAGTCCGCGTCACAGTGTCCATCACTCATAAGTGGGGCAGTCAAGACAAACAAAGCTGTGTAATACAAGCTGAGGCAGTTTGTGAATGGCTTTCATCAAAGTGTCTCACAGGACTATGGATGAATATGCTTTTAGTGGGTGCTGCTGCAGAAGGAGCTCAACAAATTTTACACAACTTGCTGTGCGTCATCTGAGTTAAAAAAGTAAACAAAAGCAAAATGTTAATATAACACAACATACTCACAGGCTATACAAAGCAGCTGATGTGATCTGAGTTATATGAGTACATAATCTATATTCTAATAGTCCACATAATGACTGATATATTGACAAGAGACTTTCCCTGCCTTAGGCTTTCATTTTGAAACTGTTATGGCAACAAAACACAAGCCAACCAATATGGTCGGTTAAAGCGCAACCGAAGCCGAACTTGGCTGAATTTATTTCTGTTGTATCATGTGGTGTGATCTTCTGGTAATTCAGATTCAGAGGTTGTTTACATTGGCAGGACGGTTAAAATGGTTGGGGCTCTGTAACGCAGGCACGAGCTGAAACGCACGCACGCAACAAAAATATCATTCACACCAACCCACATAGAGAGACATCCACCCACTCATACACACCCTTTGGAGATTTGTAAGGCAGATTAGAGTGGTTGTAGAATAGACTGAGCATGAAGTTTGACCCACAAAAAAAAAAGCCTGTGGTCCCTGCAGGAATGTTCTGCTCTTTCTGGCCAACGCAGCCAAAATTACTCTTCTGCACTCACTGTCCTCACACTCCTTAACACCGCTCATTATTTTTAAGCGGAAACTTCTAACTTTTGTTGCTTAACACTCATCAATCTATACTTGACAACATCGAATGACTAAGTGGAATAAACTCTAAAATAACTAAATTCAACTGATTAACGTGGGAAAACGGAAATATCACAGTAACACATTCATATTCACACCCTGTATTCAGTAGTTGAAGAAACTTTGGCAGCGATTCCACCATCAAACTTTTTACACTTGGATTTAGGCATTTTCTAACATTTTTATTTACTGCTACACTGCTGCATAGTCTTCACTGTGTGCTTTGGCCTGACATCCTGAGGGTGTCAAAGCGCTGGTTGGAAATCTCTAAACTGCGCTCGTTTCATTTTTCTCTCAATCTTGACCAGTCTCATTGTTCCCACTGCTGATAAACACACTGACAGCATGATGCTGTCACCTCCACACGTCCCTTTAAAGATCATATGGGGACGTGATTAGTAACGGCTGGGCAAACATTCACGATTAGTGTGCACTTAAAGTGTGCGCTTTCAAGGTATTTTGCACTTAATATGGATATTTGTGTTATTCAGTTGCAGGGGAAAGACAAAGTGCCACAATGACTAATGTTTCAGGAATCAAGAATCAGAGTAAGGCTCAACTTCTGTGACGGTTATTTCATGAGACCACACAGTGATGAGTCAGTCCAGTGAACTGCTGCCCGGAATAGTGGCTCATCTGTGGTGTGGCTGCAGGAGAGAGAGGCTACAATATATTTCATAAGGACAGCAGGATGACCACAGTCTACAGGGAACCACAGTGCTGGGAAAGGCACAGGCACATTAGAGGGATGCTGTTCAACAAAACAGACATAAAAAATGCCAGCAGCAAGTCTCCATTACAAAATGATTTATTGAACCAAAAATTAGGTAGACAAAAATAATCTGTGCAACCCTCTGAAAAAACCCAGTGTGCAATTAAAACGTAAAAAGCAGTAGCTTATAAAATGTTTGCGCTATCTGTGAAATAGATTTCTATCATAGATTCAAATCTACCATAATGATCTTTCCTTTTTCTTAATAAAACATTAAATGCTACAATTTGCTGTATGATATTATTTGTCGATGAAATAATCTGGCAGAAATCAAGTGACCCTTTCTAGTCGGAGAAAGAACATTTGTTGGTAGTTTTCACTCGCAGGATATAAGATAAACCAGTAAGAACATTTGTTTTTATGTTGAAACATAATCATAAATGAAAGTAAATCTCTATAAAATAATATTAGGCCTCTCTGCTCAGCTAACACTTTGTAGCCTCAAAAGATTCAGCACAAACACACATCAATGTCTCTAACTTTACCATTTAATGGTAATGCTTCCCTCAACCGCTATCAAACATAGCTACTCCAAACTGTAAACATTTATCTACAGAGGAGATGAATGAAATGCAGGTATGTATGCTTAAAACTTGTCTACAGATAACCTCAGATTAACCTACAACTGCTTTTTTGCATTACGTAGCCATTACATATTGGTAGTGTCTTGATTGATAAACTAATCTCTTTGCTCAGTGCGGCATCAACCTTTGACATACTTCAATAATGGTGCTTCAAAAGGACATAAAATGTCAATGATCGAAAAGTTTTGTCGCTATATGTGATATTACCTACGTAAAAAGACTACAAGAACGGTCAATCAAATCACACCTGTATAAATAAAGTTTCTGCAGGGTATAGACAATGTTTGACAATGTCTTCAGATTATAAACAGCAGGAATGACGATCAAATGAAAAACCGGAGCATAATGACCACTAGTCAGTCATTGTCATCTTACTCCTTAGAGTCTAGAAGTGTACAAGTTGGCATCACTGACCAAATCTAGTTAGAATAATATATTGGATCCATTAGTTTTCATGAACGTACTTAAGATTTCAACAATCTTATTTTGTTTAACAAATATTAAGATGTCCATGTATGGAAACATCATCTGATTCAACTTATTGCACCCTTTCACAAAATATTTTTTACAGCAAACATCATACATATAACACTGAGCAACAGTATAAGGCATCCACAACTTACTGTGGTAAAAGCAAATCTGAAAGTGGAATAAACCATTTAAATTTGTCTTCATTGGCACACAGTTTGTACAATGGCCCAGTTAAAACTACTGAATTCAAGTACAAATGGCAAAATATGTTTCGGAACAACATGATGCGAAAGGGACGAGCAAGTAAGCTATAGTTAGAAGCTGAGGAAATTTGCATTATGGATGAAAGCAACTGCAAACCTTTACCCACGCCACCAGGCAGATGTTACAGGTGTTTGGCTACTAACAGAGTGGCATTCCTCTTGCAAGAAGAAACAATTTAGTGGATAACATAAGTGAAAACAGCAGCCTTCCCGCCTTATTGTTCCTTTAAAAGCAGCAACAGTTTAAGGCCACACAGTGGTAGTGTGAGAGGTCAATGACTCAATCCAGTTTTCCAAAAGTCTCTTTCAAATCATGACGGCAAAATCCAAAATGAAATGTGATAAATGATTTCTTGTTGTGGTGATGTGGGCTTTGTTATTGCTGGGGAAGTGCTGAGGAGTTTGCTTGGATTGTTCCCAGTCGCCCATTCACTTGGACGGTCTTTGTGGGAGCAGCGACCTAGTTGAAATAGACACATGTCATGTTTGTGTTTCTCCACTTTAGTAATGACAGGCATAATAGTTTATTGCAGGCTGGAAAGAAAATGGTTCTGAGAAGTGTAACTGGATACACTGGAAACAAAGGAAAAACTAACAAGATGTTATTAGTTTATTTTGCAACTTATCTGAGAGAGAGATTTATTCAACAACTATCTCTCTTTTCTGCTCATTTCCATCATCCTAACATTTATTCTTTGCTATTCTGTTCTGTCTTGTTCAAATGATGCAAAAGTAATAATGCAATGCATGCATCAATTTTCTGGAAACTCAAATTCACAGGCGTTGACCTAAAACTGAACTTTTTACTTGTTTAAAAATGATTACACAGCTGTGCAGTAGAGCTGTCAGTTGAATCTTTCTCTGTGTTATGATCTGTAATTCATTTCCAATTCCCTGGTTGCTGCAACAAAGGTGAGCTTTGTTTTGCCAATGATGCCAACAAGGAATGACGTAAGAAACCAGAACAAAGATGTGAAAAAAAGAGTACACTGCTTCAAATCATATATCTCTCTGTCATTCTCTCTGTTTTTCCTAGCCTTTATCTTCCCACCCCCACAGTTGTCAAATAAGACATGTGTAAATAGTGTCAAGATGTCTGCAGCAACTCTCACTCTGTGGTGTAAATGGATGCTGTGATTTTTTTCCCTTGTGTTTGTACCTTCTTTAGCCTTTCAGCAGCAGTTCCAGAGCGAATGGCCTCCATCATCGCCTCCCTTGCCAAGGCTGGGTTCATGGCAGTGTTTGCACTAGGATGTGCCACAGTGCTGGGTTTACCCTGAGGCCAGACAGGGGGGGGAGGCGGGGGGGCAACCATAGGCACTGGTGGTGGCGTTGGAGGTTGATGGTTGAAGGCAGAAGATGAAGTGGAAGTCAAAGACGGAGAGAGAGAAGTGGGAGGGTCTGCGCTTCTCTTCTCCTCAGAAGATGCCATCTTGAACTTCATAAGTTCATCTGCAGCCTCTGATGTGGTCTGCAGGACATAAAGATACAGACAGTGGTAACTCAACATACACATACACAGACACCTTTTGCAATAAACAAACCGTTCTCTTTTCTTGTCATTCATACGATTCTTATCTTAATCCTTAATATTTTTCTTATTCCAGTGTACTGTGTTTTTATTTCTATTATTTTGAAAAGCACAACATTTTTGAGACCGATTTATTCATGCTGCATTCCAGAGATTCCAGTTCTGGTAAGGAACCTCCAGAACAGAACCGCAGATGTTTCAGCTACAGCAGCACGTTTCCTGCCACACGGGTCCTAATTTGACAGCAAACCTCAACTCCGTCCACACAGAGGGGTGGAAACAGACACTCATGCTTGCATAACTTGGTTAACAGTTTGATGAACTGCTAACTAGCTAACAACACAGAAACAGACAGGACAAAGACATTTACATTTCTGTTTACATGCTTCTTATGCAATGCAACTGCAGTAAATGCATGTTATTTGAGCGGTGTCCCAGTGACGGACCAACTGACAAGATCAGTTAGTGAGTAAGGTAAATCCACTGAAGGGGCTATTTGAGCAATACTTTTATTTTATTTCCCTCTCACAGCTATTGACAGTGCAGTGATATTACACATTAGTTTTTTTTTTACCTTCCTTAGCCTGCTTGAGCTGCTTTGGCCTCGAATTGCAGCCAGCAGAGCAGACCTCTCATTCTGCTCCTCAACATATGGTATCTTCTTCATGTCACTGGAGCTAGAAGTGGAAATCTAATAAAAGGGCAAAAACAAAATCTTGTTCTTGTCTTTTTCGTGGTGTATATTGATCATGGACAGTGGAGTAAATGCAATCCCCTACCTCTCTTCCAACTCATTCGCATCCATCCATTCATATGCTGCAATATGTTACTCCCGATCTCACCTTCTTGAGTCTGTCCCTGCCTCCTCCTGTCTGGATTGCCTCCATCAGGCTGCTGTGCAGAGATGTTTCTTTCTCCACAGATTTACAGATCACTGGTCTGAACTTTTTGACGGGGCCAAATACTGTCACCGGCTGTGATATATCATCACTGTCTGACACTGTGACAGAAGGTTGTGGTCTTGCATCAACAGTTGGATTGGTGACCACCTTTGTCGCATCTTTTGTGGTCTGCAGTCAAAATATTTAGTATTAACTACACCGCAATATAATGTTACAGTTTCACTGTTCCATTTTTCATATTATTACAAAAGATTGATAAGGTGTGATGTATATACCAGGGTTTACTTACACTTGGGATGCTGGTCTTGGAGGTTGTGGGTGGTTTGGCAGAAGAGTATGGAGAATGTGCAGGGCTGGGGCTTCTGGGCCGAATATCTTTTAAATTGTCTCGGCCATTGTTGGCGGTCACATTTGTCTGG
Source organism: Trinectes maculatus (assembly GCA_016785345.1). Taxonomy (NCBI): domain Eukaryota; kingdom Metazoa; phylum Chordata; class Actinopteri; order Pleuronectiformes; family Achiridae; genus Trinectes; species Trinectes maculatus. Next base: position 1,206,610 of record JAFBJQ010000105.1, read on the forward strand.
GTGGGGCCACTAGACTGAATGCGCTTATTCTTGGCAGTTTCAGTTTCTAATGCATTAGAGCTTCCTTTGGTGGATCCAACATCACTTCCAAATGCTCCCCTGCCTGGCCTCACTTCTCCGGGATCTCTCTGGCTATCTGACACATACTCTGGATAGCTTATGGACCTCTTGGGACCGGAAGGGTTGGGCTTAGAAGCAGACTCATTCTCCTTATTATCAGACAGAGATGAAGGGGAAGATTGGTGTGGATTCACTTGTACGGACCGACCCGATCTCTGGAGGCCGACAGCCTGTGTTTTCACAGACACAGACGAGTCATGAATGGTAGGGATGGAGTCAGTTTTAGCTGAGGTCTTTGGGGTGTATTTATTGATGGCTGATGCCACGTAATGACTTGAGGTTCGCCTGGATGGTTTTAGGAAGTGCGGGTCTCTATTCAGGTCTGGAAAGAGCGTAGCGGGAAGAGCAGGTTTATTATTTGGCTGCTGAATGATTTTGGACACAGAGGTCTTGCGCTCCACCTCCTCCTCCTTTTCAGCGTGGATGTCTTTCACATGTTCTTTCGCTTTTTCTTTAACCTGTTCTTTAGACTGGGCACTTCCTGCAGGTATATACTGTATATTTTTTGTTGTTTGTAGGTTTTCAGTATTACTAGTCTTCTTTGTAGTGTCTGAAATTGAAGAGGGAGAACTTTTCAGGCCATCCACGTTCACCTTAGCCTTATTTGTCTGACTTTTGCTATTGTCTTCTTTTTCCTGAGATGAGCTCCAAAAAGCTTTGGCTTTTCCACCAAGAGGAGACCCCTCACTGCAATTCATTCCAGATTGTGCTGAACCACCAACTCTGTCTTTGGAGATACCCACTTTTACCATGTTTCCTTGTTCATCAATCTTAATGGCGCCTGCAGTTACTGTGACAGCGGAATTTCCTGTAGCACCGTGCATGACAGCAGGTTTTGGAGGAACCACTGTGAAGGTTCTCATTCCAAAACGCGATACAGCATTGCAAGTGATTTTACCATGTGACGTGTTAGAGCTAGGGTTATTCTGGTTAACTGTTCGCATCTCTTCGGTTCTTTCTGTTGACACTGATCTCTGACTGGCTTGTGGTGAAACAGGTTTCTTCTCTTGAAAAGACTTTGTGTTGCTTTTGACAGGAGCAGGTTTGTCCTCTGTGCTCTTTCTGTGTTTCTTTATGTCAACATCAGATTTGACAGCTGATGTTGTTCTTTGTTTATCCTCTTTCACAATGTTGATGTCGGTGACACTTGGTACTTTTCGATTTGCCTCTAATATCGTTTCTTTTTCTATATCACGTATAGATTTGTTAACCAGTGGCTTCTCATGTTGATCAGGTTGAGGTGGCTGCTTAGTACTTGCACTGCTGCTTTTACTGCTGTCAGCAGCTGTACAGGCATTGTTGTTTTTGTTCTGTGGCTCTGTACTGGACTGGTGGCAAGAACCTACAGCTATGATAAGATGAGGGACGAATGTTAATATAGAAATACAAAATGGGATCCCAACTATATCTTATGATATACTTGAGTTAAAAACTAGACGTGGACTGTTTTTTTTTCTTCCTACCTTTTCTGCCAGTTGACTCAGGCCTGGTAATTGACCTTGCCTTGTTTTCCACAAAGTTACTTTCATAGTCCTCCAATACTTCATCTATGGCTGTAACTGGCACATCCATATCCACTACAGACACTGGCACATCATTCCTGTGTGTGGACATGGTATAGGAAGTTTCCCTCACTGAGACAATATCTATGTGGCCTGGAAATGGGGAACAAATACAAGTGTTACTGCATAATACCTTTATATTGGAGCACATTCTGATTTTGTTTTGAAAGAAGGAAACAATGGCTCTAAACATAAATTAACTGACTTTGAGGACCTCACTCAATGTGGGTAACAGTTCAACAAGACACTAAAAATCTAAATCTAGGGACTGTGATCTGTGGCCTCCTACCTGCAAGGTCTGCTTCAAAATCTGCCAACGTCTGATGGAGCTGGGCTCTGAGCTCTGGGTCAACTTCATAGCTGTCTTTTAATCTGCCTGACTTTGACTGCAGGCTGATGTCTTTACATCTGAGGAAAGTACAGAAGTGTCAAAAACACACCTGCAAGAGTACAAATGCCAAAACACATACAGTAGCATCACATAATATAACACATTACATCTGCACATGCAAAAAGTACTGTACAGCACTGTCAGTCAGTCAGCTGGCTATGACCAAACAGCTGTTATGAAACAGTAACAATCCGAACCTTTCCCGTTACTAATCGTCCTAAAAAAACAAAAATGTAATTGCAGTTCTGTAATAGGGGAAAGCGAAAAAGGGGTGTTAAGTTTAAATATTCAGTGCTTTTTCTGAACTTTATTTTCTTTGGAGCATGTGGTGTTTGAAACATGCAACAGTAAAGATATTATTACCACAGTTATTCCTTAACTCTCTGCAAGGGTTCAATAGACCTTTCTCATGAGTTAGTGTTGCAATAGTCATAACAAATTGCAGCAAGGAGGCCAAACCAAATAGTATTTGTCTTATAGGAGACTTGGACTCGTTCCCTTTTCCTCAACAATTCTGAGAATACAATGTTATAGTGCTTCCCTGGAATACTAGGGAGTCAACAGTGTCATGCCAGACCCTGGATTCATAAAGTTTCTCTCAGTGAAAGCATTGATCCACGTTCCCTGGTCTGGGCACTTTATCATGCACATTTCACAAGATTTTAAAAGATGAAAAGTGACCTTGTGCAGCATTCATTTTCCACAAAGACCTTTGAATAAGGGCCTAGAACCACAGTGGTCCAAGCCCAGGCCTAAATGTTGATGGTGCCATTTTTGGCTACAATTCAAATACTGGAACACCTCAGAGAACTGCTCTTAATTATTCCATCTGGCACAGAAAGAGCCTATTAAAGTTGCTTAAAGCAGTTATGTGTTTACTAAACAGGAAAAAACACTGGTACAAAATAAATGTGATTAACAAAAGCTATGGATTTTAATGCAGGCTTTAGTTATCCGCTGGCTGGTCTTAGGTCGACAGCAAGGTGAACAGCACATGCATTATGATGGCTGCCAGGAAACTAGGATCAATTAAAATGGATTTAGTAATAAGAGAGGACAGCAATAAGAAAGATGGATGGGAGATGGAAGAGAGGTGGGTAAATACTAGGAAGCATAACCCCAGATATAGATCGATCAGCAAAGGTAGACACCTTTCTCTAGAGGCCAAAGCAGCAGTGTACCAATGTGCCATGATAAATGAGACTTTAATGAGCTTGCTGGTTGGACGGATGAAACATAAATGAGATCAATTTAAACTAAATATGCTTTTCTCACTTTTATCTGCAAACCACAATCACCCAGCTTAGATGTACCATCCATGACTGCTTTCCATGACTTTGTCTCTACCTGTGTCTGGATCCCCATGTGGCACATCCCTCATCACTGTCGCTGGAATTGTCTCGTATTGTACCCAATAGTCTCCTTCCTCTTCCTCCACTACTTCCATCCAGAGACAAACTCCCATCCGGAGATGTGGGCTGTGTGTCAGACGGAGAGCTGACTATACCCGAATCCTCGCACTCTGCCAGGCCCTCTGAGGCAGCATAACCCTGGTCAGGCAAGCTGCTGTTGCCACTGCTGCTGCCCAGGGACATTGTTTCCTCCTCAGGTGTTTCACTTTTTACTTTCTGGTCACTGGCCGCCATGCTCCGCACAGAGTTTAACCAGGCTGGAAAAGGATGGAGAATCTGATCAATGTCCATTAAATCTTCAAGTATTATTAGTGTTTTTTCTTTCATAACGTTATTTTTTTAATTTAAAAAAACAGAAAAGTAACTGAGGGAAAAAACAAACAACAACAAAACAAAAAAAATCATGGGGACGTTTTTCTGAAAAAGAATAAGCAGAGGATGCAGAGGGTGCATGAGGAGAAGTGAAAAAAAACAAACAGAGGAAGTATTTATGTTAGTTTCAACATTCATTCTGACACCACACACACAAACCAGAAAACACAAGCCAAATATACAAACACAAGCCCAGAGCACAACCACTTGTGGCTTGATAAAACAGCTTTAATGATATGTGGGTGGACTTACTGTAAATAAAACCTTTTAATTAGATTTTTACATTACTCTTTTAGGCTCCACTGAAAGACAGTGTTGCTTTATACCCTCTCATCTCTTTGGTACAGTCATGCTCCGGTCAGTCCTGTGGGTTTCTTGAGAAGTTATTTAGTCTGTCACTGATCTCATTGAACTCGAGGCCAAGACAATAAAAATCAATGCACCATTTGTTAGGTTTTAGCAGCCCAGCCAATTCAACGAGGGATTCTTTAAAAATGAGTTTCGCAGTGAGTGACCTTGCTAGTGATACCAGGTGTTGGTGAGTGCGTGCATGCATTTGGTCATGCACTTCGCTCCAGTATGTTTTTCTATGTGTGCAGATCTCTCTTGCTCTCTGGCTCTTTGTGTGTGTGTGTGTGTGTGTGTGCGTGTGTGTGTGTGTATGTGTACTAAGCCTGTCATTTTTGGGCCTGGTCCTAATGGTGTTGAGAGAACAGTCAGTTCCAGGAGATGTGGTGATGACTCACAGGGCTGTCCTCCCAGCTCCTTCCCAGCAACAGCTTACTCATGCCAGCTACAGCCACAATCAGTCTACACACGCACACACGCATACAATCATGCATATACATGTGAAAGTATACATAATATAAAGCTCTCATATGTTGACACAAGTATTCTGCATGCTTGCATTAAAAGCACACAAGTAAACAGCACACAACGCTCTGAAACCTCTACGTCAATCTGACCTGAGGGACATGCCTCTGTTAGAATTAGGCAACTGTGACACTGGTCCATGTTACTTGTCAGACAACATCTAACAAAGGCAATCCATGCATTATCCAAAAACAACATCCCTTTCATTTTAATCTCTAACTCTTTAATTGAAAAATGTCGATCACAACACAAATAAGTGCGTTTTGGTTCACAACGGTTGTTCAGGCTTGGTAAGTATACATCCACTTAAAAGCCTTGACATTGTCATCTTACCTCATTGACTTCGAAAATGCTGAGGATAGATAACATTTACAAAAAAAAAATCCTTCCATAGATCTTAAAATTAACTTTAACTGAACCCACTGCTAAAATGTAAAAATCTGCCTCACCGAAAAACTATTTGACTTAGTGACACCACAGTAGTTGTATAGTTCAGAACAAGTCATATGATTAAAACAGATGCAATAACCTATTTAATAAGACATGAAACAAGACATTTTCTGTGAAACAGTTTTCCCTTCAGGTCAGATTCTACAGTTTTTCAGTCAAAAAATCCCCAACAATCCCTTTATTTTACATTTAATGTCATCACAGAAGAATAATTTTAGTATCATATTCATTTCATACTCAAGCCCTAAGGCATGCATGCAACAAAAATAGGCTACAATCTAAAAAAAATCTTTTCATAGTGTAGAGTGTTGAGAACTTTCCTTAGCAGGAGCAAAGCTCATTTGCTCCTTCTTGTATTTCGACTACATGAGCCACTAACACCTAAGAGCAATATGTCATTGATATATCACCCTTTCTAAATTACCGCCAGAGACAGCATGCATTCAGATCTCTGGTTTCTACACTAATCCACAACACCAGACACAGGGAGAACAACATACGCTGCCCAACTATTGATCTGCACGTATCACATCACCAAAATATTGGCTGGCAGATATTGCATGGCCTTGCCTCATAACCTCATTTCAGCATGTCACCCATCAATCATTGTAAATGATACCTCCAGGGATTAGCTCATCTGTCATTGGATAGTCTTCTCACCACATTCTGACAGTCCACTCCACCACAGCCCTGATCTCATGTATTATCAACAAGAACTAGCAAAGTCAGTTGAAATGTAAAACCACCAAAATATATACATACATATGTGGGGGGGGGGGATCAAACAATAAAAAGCATTGCTTAAAGAGTATGTCAAAACTGAAGAGTATCTTGCTTTCAGTTGTATTAAATCCAAGCCATCAGGAGGACAAAGGCAATGATTACTGCAAAGTGACTTTTGCGACTTTAGCATGACAACGACTGAAAGCAAGTAACGGAAATAAAACGAGAGAACTGTGAACATAAATCCAAAGGACAGGAGAGATAGTAGGATGGTGAATACTTGAGCAGTCCAATAGAAATGAGAATGGCATAGAAGAAGCAAAGGGAACTGATGAAAAAGTATCATCAGATGAAGGAAGGGTCACAGCAGATAGAGACTTCAGGACTATTTGGAGCGCAGACGCACAGGCCCACAGCAGTACACTACAAAGGAGGGTGAGGGGGGTGGAGAAAAAGAAAAGAATAGATGTCATTTGAGCTGTACAGATCGTTAACATTGTACTTTCTGGGAACGGGGAGGAAAACTGCATCCGAAGATAAACCTAAAAATAAAGAAAGAAACAGTACAACAAATAGTTGGATGATAAACGGGGATCAGAGATAAACAGGATGATAAATAATCATCCAGAGAACACAGGAAGTCATTACCATAAAGCTCAGCATCTCTTTCACTATACATCTAATATGCTTCCTTGCACTGTATAAATGCAACATAAAAAGCACTCTAGTTGATTGATCCGGACCCCAGCCCTGACCCCTGGGCCCAGAAGAAATAACGGAGCCTACGGGTTGACACTGAACAATATGAAACACCTTGACCTCACATGGACCCCGTATCACTTAACAGCTCAGATGCCTGGATCTCAGATTGAGAGATGCCAAACATGTGAGGATGGAGTACAGTAATCACGTACACACAGACGCACACAGACTTGCAGGGAGGGGAAGATGCAAAAATACAAATTCTGATTGAGTCAAAAAAGTAGGTTAGAAAATGAAGAGAACAGTGTCTAGGAAAAAGAGTGTGGCAAAGGAAGTGGTCCTCCATCTGTAACCTACACTGCTGAGCTGCTTCCTCTGCCTCCATTGGACTCTCCTGGGGGTTAATTTCAGTGAGCTGAATGGGAGGGGAGGGTGGGGACGAAGTGGTTGGGGTGGGGGTTAGGGCACGCTGTGGTGAGTCCCGTGCCGGGGAACGACGAGGTTTGGGTGGCGCGGGTTGGACAGTGACTCCTGAAGGAGAAACAACATGCAGGCAGGGCAGGCACTGATGGTCATATTTGTAAAAGTGAGAAATGTGACACAAATATCTGTGCAAAATTCTTATCAAAAATAAAGCAGTGAAGGCAACAATATGTTAATCTGAAAACTGTTTTTGGATTTTAGTGATTAAGTTTGAGTTTCTGTGGGCAGAACGCCTTTATTTCAACGGCCCATGGACACTGCGCCTGTTTAAGTACAGGAAGATAGACAGTGATAAAAGTACATAATTTGTTTTTCTATCTATTCCTGTGGAATTTCAGTTTCAGTTTACTTGACTCTGTCCTGGCGGGCTTGATCATAGCAACCATTTGTGTTGAAGAAGATCAATTTTTTTTGTTAGCTAGCAACATGGTTTTTGAAGCGACCTCTCAGTTTACATCAATATGGTGTCATTTGAAATACAAAATAACAAAAACATGTACAAGAAGTGGATCTGTTGTTTTCTTCGTTACATACTGTATTTGTAATTCTAACATTCCAATTTGTAATATGTTAATAAGGCCATGTTACATTAAGAACATTACTTTATTTGCTCTGTTGTCAACAACAAGACGGAACTAAAACAGCATGCAGAGCTGAGATGATAAGCTACACCACCATATCCCTAACAACTTCTGGACCCAGCATGAACACACACAAACGTACATGCACACACAGGTTACTACGGTTAAATCCACTTTCCCTCTGTATTATTCATATTAAACAATATTCATTGTAAATATGAAGAAGGGGAGGTTGTGCTGATTAAATATACAACTCATACTAATTTGGTATTGACCTCCGCTTCAATATGAAGTTGGATTGAAAGTAATTCTACTCTTACATGCATGTACTTCAGCTCTGATTTGACATAATGTCCCCTAGAGCCTTGTGTAAAGCACAGCACACTAACATACCAATGCATTCACAGGCATACACATGAACATTTTCAGCTCCTACAGCACAATTCAACTTGAAGATAAGGGGCAAATATCATCTAATGTTGGTACACAGAATAAGCAGTTATGTAATACTGAATTTTAAAAACATGTTGCACCTGTACCTCTGTTTATTAAAAATCTTTATCACAAAGCTTCCCAGAGCAAATGTGAAATGTGAGGTTAAACATAAATTAAATAAATGAAAGACTAAGTGAAACCTAATAAATGCACTGTATACATTTCTGTCTTTGCCTATACAAGCATGAGGGCACCACCATAACTGTACGTACGGGCTGTAGTTGTCTAGCCCTAACATGTACACCAGCTATTCATTCGCTGCCAAATATGTACTGTTCATGTGTAACGGAGTGTGGATGTCAGGCTGCAATGAAAAATATTGTGCAGTCAGTGTAGAAAGATGAAAAGTGTTGAGGTTGTTTGTCCACAAAAAAGAGTGGATTTTAAGAATGTGTCGCTTTGGGAAAAATTTTTTTTTACTCTTTGAATACTTTCTAGCGAACTGCAAAGAGGAACAGGGTAAGACTAAAAAAAGGAAAAATCTAAAAACAAAAGAGAGGATAGATGTTGATGCACTGTCAGCAGAGTGTCAGCACAGAAAAATAGAGAAGAGACTAGGTCTAAAATATATTCATGTTCCTCTAGCTATCTGTCCTAAACTGTCCGATGCACAAACATCTTCATACTTCATCCTTCCTCTTGCTTTCATCTGGCTGTCCATCATTTTCCCTTAACCCACCCAGTCCCTTGTTCTACCTTGCTATCCTGTCAACCCCTTCCCATGTTCCTCTCTCTGAACTCTAGCCTGCTTCTCTCACCTTTCTCATCCATTTTCTAAAGGTCTGCAACTCTCTCATCTCTGCCCCTATCAGATACAACAGTCCTCTGCTGCAATCGAACTTCACTATGAATATGGGACCAGCAGAAGTTCACATAGGGACTGTTTAAATCCGCGATGTCTGACTTTACATCTGCCAGCTATGAGCGTTTGTGCGAGGCACTGCAGGCATATGACAGAGAAATAAATAGAGGGATTGAGATGGAGAGAGTTAAGGAGGGAAAGGCACGAATGTGAGGAATTGATAAGCATGGGCAAGAGACAAGGACTGTATTGTCTCCTCCCTTTCAGCTATGATGAAAACCAGCTCTACTAGTTTCTGAGTTCCTAGTACTTTACCCATGACAAGTGTTAACACACACACAGACACACACAAACACACAGTTTTTCACCAGGTCAGTTTTGACAGTTAGAGATTCAGATGTTGCAGTGTGACAGCTTAGATCTCCAGGGCAGACGCCTTACGTCTCATTTAACAGGAACAAAACACAGAAAACAACTTCTGACTGTTTCACTGGGATGATTCTCAACACTTAAGTGATCAACAGCAAAGTTAATTTTCTTTGATTATTATAAATGCTTTGCCTAAGGCAGTGGAAAATGTAACATGTCAACTAGTTTAATTTGATATTTAAATCAAGAATGTAACTGATGGAAGGTCTAAATACAAAGGATGACATATGCCAGTTTTCACTGCCTGTGCTCCAGTTGTATTTAATTTAATACCCTTAGCAACCATTTATTTATGTTGACAACGCACAGTTTAACATGAGGTTTACTCGTCTACACATGTGGGTGTCAATAGCTTTAAGTTTGCCAACATGTTTACTGAATAAATTAATTTTCTAAATTGGTTGTAGCTTAACTAAAATCTCCAGATTTTGTTATTATTGTTATGTGGTGTCAGGTGGTAAGTGCTTGAATATGTGTTATTTACCCATTGCGCTGTGTCTTTTGTTCTCAACTTCATCCAGTTTCAGGTTGACGGCTGACTCGGTGTCCGATTTGGAGCTGCTGTCTGAGGTCACCTCTTGATTTGGTTTGGCAGCCATGCTGTTTGACTTCTCTGTTTCCTTCACCTTGCAGCTGGAGCTTTTCAAATTGGGATGGACCCGCACAGATCCGCTCGCTGTGCTGCTTGTGAGGGTGCTGCAGTTGGAACCAGCCTGGTCTAAGTCAACATCGGAGTCATCAAGGCTGTGGCTGAGATCAGAGCTGGAATCCTGGACTGCTTGGCTACTGGTGGTGCTCCAACTTGGGGCTGGGGAGCTGGTAGTCAGGGGTGCAGGTTGTGATGCTTTTTTCTTTGGGACTGGTTTTATTGTTTGCATAATCACAATTGTAGAAGACACAGGAACAGAGTCTGCCACCTTGGTGCCAAAGCCTGTTGTCGGTGTTTCAGCATGGCTAGCAAGAGTAGGAGCAGCAGAGGCTGAAGTGTCATCACAGCCTGGGGTTATGGAGGCTGGAGTGGGAGGAGGGGCAGGAGCCTTTCTTTTCCTTTGCTGGGTTTCTGAGTCAAGTTCCATCTGAGAGAAAGTACGCACAAGATGAGGAAAGAGACAGTAGAAAGTTAACGTGAGCAACGTGTGTAGTCTACCCATAAATCTGCCATGACTGAGGTCGATTTTACTACAGAGTAATTAAATTAAGTAGAGCTCTGGCAGGCATCTAAGTCTTCAAATTCCATTACATTGCCAACATTCCCATTAAATTATCCTACAGCAAGACTTATCAACGTCTGGCAGTGAAACAGTTAATGTGACGCGGGGCTATTGTGATGGCACATATTGATATGTGTATTTTACTGTCTTTCCCATAATTTTTCATAGAGACATTAACCATTAGTCAGATGTAATGCTGTCTTGCTGAATAACTGTAATGCTGGATCACTGTTCACTTCAGAGGCTGGAATAAAAGCCAAGTCACAGCTCAGTCAGCACAGAGAGATGTAATTTCTTCCATGTGTGTGCAGGCGGATAACAAAAACATATAGAAACTCTATCTTGTCATGTTCACTCCATTCTTTTAGTTCAGTTTAAGCACTATAATTGGCAAAGTGATGTTCAGCTCTCCGGGAACAAGTATTTCATCAGATTTCTGTCAACTGATGTTTTCTAATATATTCATATAATGTTATAAAACATCAGTGATTCCCTCTTTTTAAAATGACTTTGATAGAGAGACAAACATAATGAATTCAGACTGGTGGAGTCTATGTCTGAAGTCAGGTTTTAAGAGTCAGGTTTTTTTTTTATTCTATGGGCAGGTTTGAACTGGATAGATGTTCTACAAGAAAATCAAACTTTAACACAGAGAACATTTAGTCCTACTGCATGTTGCACTGCATCATGGACAAGAGAGAGCTCAGGCCACCTTGCCTTACTGCAGGCAAACTGGGTTCACAGACGTGAACTCAATGAACCCGGGGGCATGACATGCTATGGAAAACCAAATGGCCCCCCCCAACTGCTTGTCTTTTTCTTCCTTGGTCTCCTAATTCTTTCTCTCTCCGGCATTCATACATGAATGCAGACTTACCAGTGATGTGGGCCAAAGTTGAGGCTGAAATGGATGACTGACTTGCCTATGAAGATGGATGTGTGTGCATGTGTGTGTGTGCGCGCATGTGTGTGTGTGTGTGTGTGTGTGTTCCCTGCAGAGTGAAACACAAGACTGTCGCCAAGCCCTGCTATGAAAGGAAGAGAGCTGTGGCATCAACACACATGCAAATGCACACACACGTTACTATGTGACTGTATGTGCACACACGAGAAGGAACAGTCTATCTCATATGTCAGAGACGAGCTGGGGTGTATGGATTCGTGGGTTGCAGGGTTACATGTGCACTGCTCTCATGGGCTTGTTGGCGCCATGACTAGGAACGAAGAATGTAGCCCACTAAAGACTGGTAGAAACTGTGTTATTGTACAGTCGAGATTAGACTTAAGATCAGTCTCAGTATTAAGTGGATTTTCAAGTCCAAACACTGTAAACACAATCAAGTCATGTGACATTAAATGACAAGCAAACATGATTTCAAACTAAATCAAAGCAAAGTTGGGTTGCTAACTAGATATTATAAACCTTCACTAACTCAAAGTGAAATTAAATGGTGCTGCAGTAGTTAGCACTCGTGCCTCACAGCAAGAAGGTACCCGGTGTGAATACCAGGTCAACTGGGGCCTCTGTGTGGACTATACATGTTCTCCTGGATGTCTCCTTAGGTTTTTATCTTGGTTGTGATGGATGCCCAAGCAAAGTTTGTTTGCAGTGATCAAGGTTGATTGAAACGCAATGCAAAATGCATGTACTATAACATTTTGTAAATCAGCAGTTGATAAAAATGTATTACTTTTATAAAATGTCTTGAGGTTAAAGAAACAACTGTTGTGCGTGGAGTGCGTGGAAGGCCATGCCAGGACAGTCTGGTGTGTCCATTAAATTTTCCACTCTATGGTTTGAGAGGCGAAGGGCCCCATGTTGAAGCATGTTGATCAGATAGGGCCACCCATGGAGGCTTCAACCTGGTGGCGTGACCATTCATCGGTTGTTTTGAAGGCCTCCTGATGGGTGAGGGGCTTTGTAACAAGGCAACATTACAGCCCTAATGTGGAATGTGAAATGGAGTATGTGTGTACACTGTATATGTGTGTGTCTGTGAATGTCAGCATGCATGAATACATTTATATATGCATGTATGTGTGCAGACATATGTGCGTGCCAGTGATAATAATAGTGGCTGAACAGTCTCGGCACTGTGAGGGCACAGAGGTCAAAAACATCCTAACAGTAGGCTGGATGACAGTTAGCATGTGTTTGGGTTTGTGTCTGTATGTATGTGTGTGGCTGTGTATGTGTGTGTAGTGTGGACATTTTGCAAAAGAGGACATTTTGACAATAACACTTGAAATAAGGTTTACGGTCAGGGTTAGGCATTCAGTTGTGATGGTTAAGGTTATGGTAGGGGGCTAGGAAATACTTTATATCATGAGTGTTCTCACAAAGATACAAAAACAAAAATGTGTGTATGTGTGTTACAGTGGACATATCTAGCTGTGCATGTTTGATGGAAAAAGTTTAATGTTAAAAGTTTTAAAATGTGCGAATGAAAAAGAAGGGTGTAGTAAGGGCTGGCTGAAGAAAAGGAGACACACGGATGACCCAGTTCCATTGTTGTCTACAACGTCCTCCTAACCCACTGAAATTTGTTTTCTTCACCTTTTGCCTACATTAACAGTGATGTTCATAGAAGCAGTGGGGTTTGGGATTAAAAAAATCTATTAATAAATCAATTTAGATTTTTAATAGCAATAATATTAAAGTGAATAATTTGCCTAAATATACATAAACATAAAAACTGGAACCCCTAGCAGATAAAATCACTCTTTCGGTTCCACTGCTGAGCCAGGAGGCATTAAACATTAAAATGATTAGAACATACCTAAATACCTAAGAACGCTATGGCAGTAAATCAGAATTCCATATATCTATTTGCTACAGTTTCAAGGAATCATACCACAGTGTTAAATGCAGCCACAGATAACTCAGACAGACAAAAATAGATTTATTGCATTTGTTTGTCTCATCTGCCCTTGCTGGTGTCATACACAATATGTTTTGACAGCATCAAGTGCAAACAGATCCTGTCCTACATAGATGGCATGGTAGGGTGACGAGATCCCCTATTCCTGGCCCCTAACTCGCACTTTCACAATCTTCAAGGTCAGTGCATTAGAATAGACAGCGTATAGGGACTACCAAGAGTTCCCTTCAGGCACCATCATCAAAAGATCAAGTGGGCTTAAAATACACATGACATTTTGTTTCCAGTGATTTACTGGGTTTTGTTGTGTGTCTTATTCTAGAACGAAAGCTCTACACTCCATCACAGTTTTAAGGCCAGCGCTCGAGATCAGTGTCACCAATTCAGCATCGTGCCACACAATCCCCTCTTTTGTTACTGAGTTATGACATCCAGTCATGGCCGGAGAATTGCTGCTGCAGAAACATAATGAAGCTGCTTATCTTTAGACATTTGTGTGAAATTTTAATCATGAGGGTAATATCTGAGATATGGCCAAAAATGAGTTTCATGAATTACAGTGATCTTGAGCTTTGACAACTAAATTCTAATCAGTTAACTCATGACTCTAAGTGAACATTTGTGTTCAACTTTTTTTTTTTAAGTTAAGAAATTTCTTCAGGGCATTACTGTTGTACTTTACTCATGTTCAATAGTCTATTATGCCTAATCAACAGGCCCTGTAAATCTTAAACTTTCATCTTTCTAAAACAAAGCCCTTAAAAGAACATTATAAAATGTGCATTACATTGCTGTATCAGAAATGAATGAAAACAGCAGCTTTTAAAGAAGGATGACAAATACGTTTGAGGGATGAACAGAGGTAAAGCAGCCTGTTTTCTTTGGCAGTCTGCCTTTTCTCTTTGCGCCACACTGATTGAACAAAACCTGTTTGTTCCTTAAGACAGCAAGGGGAGGTACAGTAAAGACGTGGCACACCATGTACACGTGCATTTCTACATCCTTCCAAAACCCTTGACTTCTCGTGTCAGGAAAACCTAGTTTATATTCTTTCTTTCTGTCTTTCAACTGCTTTTCTTATTTTTACCCTTTGTTTTGCTCTCTTGTTCTATCACAGATGCTTATCTAACCACAAATAGAGCAAGGACTAACAGCAATGAAACCCAACAACAGTAGGCTGACCTTTTTTGTTGTTGTTGTTGTTAAGTGGTTAGCGTATTCATTGATTGAAGCTGTGACCAGCCACAAGTGTTGTTAAGAAGTCAAAACAGAGGGTGTGCAGCAATGGAAAAGCTGATATCCAGGGGAACAAAACATGGAAATACAGAAAAGACAGATAACAAAGGAGACAAAGAAGACAAAGCAATGAAACAAACAAGGAAAAGGCCCACAGAAACATTACTGAACACAGATTGAGCACAATAGCATCTTGTGTTTTGTCTGACTGACTGCACCAGAGTTGTGCATCAGAGTGGATTAAAGTTAGCTACTGTTAGAGACAATTACAGGACTGATGGATGGCTGAGTGAAACAAGCCTCCCTCTGCTACCAGCCCTCTATTTTCACAGATCATCAGGAGGAAAATGAAGCCAGCTCAATCAATCAAGAAGAATTCATGCAACATAGAACAGTTTGTAAAGAAAGGTCAGGCTGCTACATTGTGTAACATACAACTTTCACGCCTACAAACACAGACACACGCAAAGCTGCCCCAGATTAAAAAATAAGTGTTTCTCCAAATATACATTTCATGTACATCCTATATCAGGATTTACTAGTCTCAACAAACACATCCATCCATCTATTATCTACCACATATCCTTAAAGGGTATATAAATAGAAACAGCCATTCATGCTCATATTCACACCTATGTTCAATTTAAAGTCTCTAATTAACATTATCATAGTATGCATCTCTCCATACAAGCAACATGCAAACTCAGAGAACACCCTGGTTGAACCAGAATTTGATATGGGAAAATTCTTGCTGTCAGGCACCAGTGCAAACCACTGCACCACAGTGCGAATGTAAAATAATGAAATATCTCTCCTCTTCCCTCCGGCTTATAACTCCCTTCCTCGTTTCTACATTTCAGAAGAAACTGCTGCTGTTATGTAGAACAGGCAGATACTTGTTTGTATTGTATCATTAGGTTTTCACAGCTCTACATCCATGTAAAACTACCATCATATTAAGTCGAGTGAACTGTGTCATTGTTTAATGACACAAATTCTAAAAAGTAATACAAAATAAAATATGGGAGCAGAGCGAGTGCAATAAAGTCGAAGAGTTTATATTTAACTGTAAGTAATCCTTTTAAGAACATTTGTGGTGTTTTCTCAGAGACTTACAGACAGCATGCTTACTGCTACTGATCTTATTACTCTCTCACCTTTTGCCCTTTAATGCTGCTTGTCCCCTGATAAACTTTTACCCTGCTAGGTCCTTCTGCAAGGTAAGGATGGTGCCTTTCATGCTGCAGTGCATTTTGGAAATACGACCCAAAAGCCTATACATTTTTAAGTTGCACAACCGTAATATATATACAGGGGGTCCTCGAGTTACGACGGTCGCGAGTTACGTTGTTTTCGTGGTTACGACACATCTCCCGTGAACTTCCTTGTTTCGGCTTAAGCGGTTTGCCCCGTAAACACGTACTGACTTCGCACGGGAACTAGTTAATGAGCGCTCTCTCTGTCTCTCAGCGCGCCTGCCGGCTCTCCAACACCTCCACAGCACAGCTAGGCTACTCTGCGTTGTGTTTACTTTTGTGAAATGGATGGCTGGCGGGGGGTGCATCGGCAGCCGGTAAGGAGATGCACACGGACACAGATGCGTTCAGGATCGTGGCAATACCGTAGGTTTATTCACAACACAGGGTCTACACGGTGCATCAGAAATCTAAAGGAAATGCTCATTACACTCGCGATGTCAACCCCTACGGTGTGTCAAGAGGGTCAAGAGGGACAAAAGCCAATTCACCACAGTAAACTCTTATTGTAGGGTGGTGTTATAGCAACATCTAGTGGCACAACTTTGTAACTACCTTACCTATGAATGTATGTTCCGACTTACGTGGAAATTCGGTTACGACACATTCTCAGGAACGAATCTCCGTCGTAACTCGAGGACCCCCTGGATTTAAGAACTTGCATGACCTGCTGTAACATTACTTTTTCTCTATGTGACTCTCCTTTTTGTCTTAATCCTCTCTCTCTCATTCTTCACTTGACTGGCTCTCTCCAGCTTCACTTTTGCACACACAACACTCGAGTACAAATATGCTTTCAAAGACACAAGAAGCGCCTTCTGTTGCTGAGAAGTGAGGCGGAAAGCTCAGAATTTATCTGAACTTTATCACAACAAGTTATGGCTTCCTTTCCAAACCACAATAACAGATTGCCTATCACTACTGGAAACCACCCACCCAACATAAAAAAACCAAAAAACAAGGGCGTGTTTCTCTGAATTCAGTGTTCCAAAACAAAATTGAATTCAGTGGTGCTCTTATAAAGACAGACATAGACTGTTGATTGTTAAGTTGACGAAACAAAACTGCAAACTTCTCTGACTCCGTCATGAACTCCAAACTGTGAAAACATTTGAATATCTTACAACCGAAGATGACCTTACACTTTCCCTGGAACAGTGTCATTTTTCGTTACTGTGAATACAGCAAAAGTTGTTAAAACCCTTGTTTCAGAACCAGAACAACAAATTTGCCTTCTATTACCATTAAAATGTAGAAAAAGTAAACCAAAGTGTGCAGGGACCAGAAACAGTGCAATGTTATACATAGCAGAAATTCCAGTTACCCTAAATTTGATAATTTCTGATAAAATAAAAAGATGTAAATAACGGCTAGCTTGTCATCTTGCACTAAGATGTGGCCTCGAAGTTTGAGCAAAATTCCCCAATTGACCCCTTTAATTTTATCTATGTTAATCTGCTCATATTCCTACTCATATCCCCTATGATTTATATGACTACCCTTGGTTATCTCCGCCTCTCCAAAGGCTATTTGAAACATTCAATTTAATTATAACAGTCTCACCATCATGCAATGTCAGTGTCCATTACTATGTCTTGTAAGCCACCATTAGTTGACTACCTAAGCTTGTTCAGCACAGAGGGAGGTATATAATGAGGAGAGTCATCATAATAAGATGTCCTCAGACAACCTGTTATTATATGGCCTAATCCTGCTCAAATACGAAAACACATGCATGTTCTTAAGTGTCTAAACAGTCCTGTGGTATGGGGTGGGGTAGCTGCAGATTTGACACAGTGTATGACAGACACATAAAACATAGCAATAAAAACAAACCACGCATTCAGCAATCCACTGTGTGCGAGTTCTTACTGAGTTGGCCCACTTCCACCCTATCCCTTGAGGACAAACCTGTATCTGATCTATTATATTTAAAGAAATATAGCGTGACATCTGTTTTTACCGGAGCTTGAACTTGATGAAGATGATGTGTTTCTCTACTGACAAGCGAAGTGTGCCAGATTTTTTCCATTGTAGTTTGATACCATCTTCAGCAACTGCAATGCCAAATTTCATGTGAAAGTACCATTTGGATTCTCATTGTGATTTGATTTGATTTGACATGTACAGCTGTTCCTGCAGAGCCAAGTCATGCACCACTCTTTAATGCCAATGCCCTAGGGACATTGTCCTGATAAAACCTGGCTGCCATGACACCACTTACTCTCATGAAACTAAATCCTTTTAATCACATTTACACAACAAACACGGGCCAAGCAGAGTGTTAATCTTTGAAAACCGCACACCTCTGTTGTGACATAAGAGCAGTCAATATGTATTATTTCTTAACCAAATGTTAACAAATGCACAGGAAATCTACATTCAGCTTTTTACAGCTGCAATTCTGATATTACAATAAAGACATACACATGAAATCTCTGTCACTTATTGACCAGTAGAGCACATCACCAGCATATCCTAAACAAGTGACAGCAGAATAGCAGTGAAATATGAGAGGTATCCAACACCACAGTGTGACGTTGTTACATGTAGACTTGCATGAATATACACAAGACTTTGTGTTCAGACAGAGACACAGATCAAAGATGGATACATCTATGATTAGACTAGTCCTGAAATGACCTTCCCAACACCTGTTATGTGTCACTGCCCTTGGCGACTCTTAGCACCGTCTCTGTATTTCAGCTTTGGAGCCTGTCATCACTCCTGATATGACAAAAAGACAGATAAATGACCAACTTCCTCTGCACAACCACAATTTGCAAAACAAAGTCTATTATTTCACTAATGTTTCACTGACCAATAGTTCCATTCTGCCTTTGTTGCTGTCAATGCTTGACTTTTTAATTTAACATTTTTTTAAACAGACACAGCATATTATTTATTTGCAGCATCATGAGTAACTTACACTTCTTATCACAGCCTTCTCAGAAATGTTTTCCACTCCTTTATACTCATCTCACGTCAATTAATTAAGCTAAAGAGGATAACACGAGTCCAGAGAACAAGATTTCCTCTCAATAACATCCTTCAAAAACAATTGCTCCTCCAAATAAACAAAACCTATTATCAGAGGGAGTGAGGAAGGATGTTGGTTGCTACACAACATTTCCCAGCATGCAGCCATAACACTATAATGAGACTGCAGGGAGCTGTTGTTTTAACAAAGGCAGTGCAGGTCACTCAGACTTTGAGGTCCTGAATCTTAGGTCAAAATACACAAATGAAAGGTCTGTTGAAATAACTGGTTCAGCTGTATCCCTCACCTGATAGCCCTCAAATCTACTGTGTCCCATGGAGGGTGTTGGGGCTTCAGGTGGTGCTGGGGCCCGTCTCTTCTTCATTTCAGCCATGGGAGACATCCTGGACATATTCATGACTGACTGAGACTGGCTCAAGGTGCTTGGCTGACCCTCTATGTTGTGAACACTGGTCATAGTAGACAGACCCTGTTGGAGAAGTGATAGGTTCAGGCACTTGTACTTTTGTTCTTCTGAGTATGAGATACCCGCTAGGATTAGGGAATCACACCAAGATCACACTTCTGATTATTGTAAAGAAAAATGGATCTAACGTCTTCACAGAGTGTGAACATTACCACAAAATAAAAATGGTGGTAAAACATTACCACAAATAAAAATTTGTGTGACCTAAACTTACGTCAGAAGAAAATAAGAGAAAAATGGAAAAGCTTTACTGAGATTACAAACTGTCATGTGTGTACTGACAGGGGTAAGAGCAGGACAAGGGAATGGTGGAAACTGATATAAAAAAAAAGTAATGTTGGAAGTGACGGACTGATGTTATTTCTGTTTTTAAGTAGAATATCTCTCAGCTCACTACAAATATAATGTTCAAAGCAGAAACTTCACATGAACTCTGTGTGACTTTCCCACCCACTGTCTTTTACTTTTTCCCCTTTGGTAAACAATCTGAAATCTGTCAAAACAGCGAGAGAGGAAAACAGAGGCAAATCTACTTGTATACTTGAGGCGAATCCAAACTCACAGTGTATTCAAAACTACTACATGCATAACTTGAAAGGAGTTAACAAAGTTAAGAGCTTGAAGTTGGGGCCACAGTTTTTTGTCACTCTGAGAAAATAGTTAAGGACAAAACTACTGCTACAGAAATCAAAAAACTTATCATGATCTGAAAATCTGAAAAGATTACTTAAGAATCAGCGTTGCACTGCCAACGTGATGCTCTTACTACACGCACACACACGCACACAAACATTCGATTAGCCCCTAATGAACAATTAGAGATAAGAGGCTGAGCTTTTAGTGCTAATGTTGCCAAGGTAGGGTAATCTGATGCCTTCAGGCTAATGATGCTATATGTCTATGGGTGTGAGTGTGTGTGTGTGTGTGTGTGTGTGTGTGTGTGTCCTTGTGTGCACAAATACACATTTGTGTGGTCTGATAACAGTCCCTGACTGTTAACCAATCATATCAGAAAGAAAAAGCCCATTTGGATTAAATTCCACTGGACAATTTTAACATGTATCAATGTACCACATATTCTGTATGACATTTGTTGTATCATTATGCTCTGTAGCCATGTTTTTATACCCATTTCCAATTCCCTGGTTTTCTTCATCGTTACTATTTTTTGCACTCTCAATAAAGATTTAAGTTTCTCAATGCATGAAAACACAAAGAGTTTGAGGAAGACCACAAAGACAGTTTTGACAAGGGAGAAGATAATATAATGGTGACAGGGACTGATCAACAAAGAGATAAAGTGTGGAAAATTTGAAGCAGTCTGGGCTTTGTACTTCACAGAATGGTTAGGTGAACCAAAGTAAGCCAGGCAGTGTTTTTCTAGCTAATACAGCCAAATGCTATTCTGCTCTGACAAGGATCAGTGATGCTGTTCAACTAAGGTTCATGGCTTCAAAATCAGATTACCATGATTGAGTTATGGATATAAAAGATGGAGACCTGCTTAATGCAGCATCCAAACGTGTATCTGGTTGAGCATTGATGGAAGCATACACACACACCCAGACACACACATGCGCACACACTTTTATCTTGTAGTAGATTATATGTCATCTTTTTGTTAAGTCCCACTCTGGTTTTATTTTACAAGAAGTGATCAGATGCTCCCACCCACAAGTCCTTGGTTGGTTCACATTTGTTTATTGTCAGTTTAGCTGTATCAATCTATAATTAGCTATAGTCATACAATTGGTTAGACACTGACAGTAATGAGCAGAGCCCAAAAAAAACAGCAAAGTAACCTTTTAAAGAGAGATGCTGCCCTCTAAAGGCCACCAAAGCACATGACCACTGCTTAACATGATCAACAAGGCACATCAACAATTGACATAATTACTAATTCTTAAAGATTTAAAATTAATCATTATATTTCTTTTGCCCAGCTTATCAAATTTGATGTCAACAATATTATTTGTGCAGTAGTATTAGATGCTTGTATGTACTTTGTGCTGGCTTATATTATATTGTTACAATATATAATACTGTAACTGTTATTATGCTGAACTGTGAGTTATGGTTGAAGTGTTTCAGAGTATGTTACTTATACTTACATTAGGATGTGTGTCAGTATTTTGGATTACTTTATCATCACACTGATCCATGTCCACAGATGATGTCTCTGTCTGCAAATGAAAGGCACAGCTAACATGCAGCATTCATCTGTCCAGACATGCCTTTAGTTTACCTCAGTTATCAATTGCAATAAGCATCGATGCCATGCACCACTCAAGGTTAGTTTTTAAAGAGCTACATACCTTGATTTTTCTAATGGCACTTATACAAATAAGATACTGCTTAACTTTGTGGGCAGTGAAAACAAAATAAGTCATGCTCTTTGTTCTGATTCACAAGTAATAAATGACCACAAAATGTCAGAGGAGCAGCAGCAATTTGGAGTCTTACCTTAGATTTCTTCCTGTTGAACTGGAAGATACCCAGAAGGCCTTTCTTCTCTGTTCTGCCCAAACTGGTGGTACTGGAGCAAAACGAGTCTTAATAAAGAAAGAATGTGTAGAATGGGAAGAGTCGGACGTTACTGTGCAACATAGTGAAAGAAATCAGAATATAGCCATAATGGCAAAACTTCTGTGAGGAGTTTAGCAGATGCAAGACACAAATTAACCATGCATGCACAGATGATTTAGGTAACCAGCAAAATTCACACTTACACTGGTAAATAATTATATAGTATTTGCTTCACTTGATAAAAATAAGCAAATATGATGTTTGCATTTTCCATAATATTTTAGTACAAAAAACAGTATCTCAATCCACAACCTGTTTTCACAATCGACCAATCTTGCTCAGCAGAGGGCACTGTTGATTTATTTTATTCAGACCTCTCTCCATCTAACCTCTACGGTCTCTTAAGCAGTAAATACAATGATAACACCGTTGGCAGACTGAAGTTAACTAATCATTAAAAAAAAACATAGCACTGTACTACTTACTACTATTTAAATTATAAAAAGCAGAGCCATTGAAAGTTATTCACATTACACATTGAAGGTTATTGATGTTAGTGCAAGTATTATGACAACAACGATAAACATTAAAAAAGCATTGTTAATGCAGAAGCAGAGGAATATTGTGTTAAACTGCTACATAGATTTTAAGGGAACCAACAACACTGAGACTGACAAGACTCATCATGACTAATACCTGAGTAGTTAAGAGCAGGGGCAGAAGCCATTTTAGGCTGGAGAACTGGAAAATATGACATGAAAAATCACATACAAGATTTAAAAGCTTATTTAGTTGCCAACTGACAACTGCGTAAAAATAACCAATTGTTACTTTCGCAACTTTTTTAGCACAGCAGCACTGCTGGACGCATTGAACCAAAGGAGAAAACTGTTGTATTTAAATTAATATGAGACAAACAAAACACTTATAGGTTTTTCTTAATCTACATGTGCATTACAATAACTACAAAGGGTCAATACCAATATATAAACTTTGTACAATTGTATGGTTGTGGACTTTTACCATGGTAACAAACCGTAACATAACATCTTATGGCATAAGTCATAACAGGCTTCCTGGGAGTGCATTGACAGTTTTGTCATGTTACAGTGATTGCAGACTATGTGGATTGTTGGATGCATACAGACAGTGACAGGTACAGTCCATTTACTAATATCAACAGAAATGACTTTTCTGTTTTTTGCACAGGACCTATAAAATTTGAGCAATCTCAATGACCAATTTATGTTTACGCAAATTCGAGTTTTTCTTTTATCATGTTACATGATAACATGTTATGCTAATGCAATTAGGAATTATATTTGCATGTTAACAGGAGACACGATGGCACATTAGCTGGACGTGCCCTGAGTCATGATAATGTCTCCTTTAACAATGAACCAAGACTGGTATCCATATTTTTTCTAAAGATTGAATCTTGAATTGTTTTTATTACAAAATAAAATATGAATTAATATAGAATCTATACATTTTTATAATTAAACAATTGTTAAAAGCAATGCTTTTAATTTGAGGGTAACGTACCACAGCCTTAAAACAAAAATAGTAGATCAAATGAACACAATCAAGAGGTTGAGGTTTACCTAGACTCTTATCATGTACGTAGAGCTCCTTTATCCCCAGCTCTGCCAGGGATTTATCCAGTGGTAACTCGTGGCGACTGATGCTGTCCTTCAGGAGCAGGACATGAGCAGGGTTCAACTCACACTTGTCACAGATGACTGGTGTAAGGGCCTGGAGTGTTAGCAACGGGTTGACCCGCAAAACTGCCTTCTGGCTTCTGTGGTAGTTCACCATCAAACGCACTGTTTTCTGATACAAAAAAGGACAAATGTTATAGAAATTAGACATTACAGACAAGAACTATATTTTTGTGATAGCATTTATTTCTATTACCAGAGAAATGTACCAAGCTGTTTTTGCTTGAGGCTAAAATTTGACTTTCAGAAGTAATGTTAATGCTCATAATGCTCATCTGTGGCTAAAAGCAAGGTTTACATGTGATTAACTACTGTATCAGTTGAGTATTTTTTGGCAATTTGTGATATATTTTGCTACATATTATACTAATGTTGATTTAATGTATTTTTATGAAAACATATTTATACTTATTTTGTCTACCCATTCAAATCACTAGGTTTAACAAAATATTAGAAATGCCTTCAACATCAGTTTTATCTGTGCATATCTAATAAACTGTCAATTTCATGTGAAACAGCAAATGTTAATTTTAACTGCTAGAACTGATACAATGATAAAAACAGAAGAGAGATGACTGACAGCAATGTCTGAAATTGCGTCAGTCTCTGGCCTGAGGCCAGGTGGGGTCAAAGGGAGAGAGCACCCAGTGAGCCCTGAGAAGAGCAGAGAAATAATGCATGGTAACTAAAGGTAAGGCATTCATCAAATATTCAAACTGTAGGAGGAGAACAGAGGGCCGGCAGAGAAAAGGGGAGAGACAAAGACTGTAATGCTCAATAGAAACAAAGGTTACGTGGGCAAGTGAGCTGTGAAAAGGATGAAAATAAACAGTAAAATAGGGGAAAAAGCATAAAAAAGGCACACTTTAAACGAAAAAAGGCACTGACTCCAACATCATGCTTGGCCAGTTTTGTTGCATCTGGCTTCCTACCTTAGCAAGGGCCCTTACAGGTTTCACTGGTCCTACCTTCTGCTAGCAGTCAAAGGTAAAAAGTAGATGGGCAGATACTGGGATTAATGGTAAGATGCTAAGAGTGTAGTCCACACAGACTACAATTATTCAGGAAAAAGTTATTTCTCTCAGATCCGGGGATACGATAATCTACATTGCTTCCTGAAAATCAAACCTATACATGGAAACTTTTGTCTAATTTTTTGTGTTATTGTGTGTTATTCCATTCATACTCATTTGTGTTGAGTAAAATGACATCATATATCAAAGACAAGCATATTCAACTTTGTTTCAGCATTTTTTTTTTTTGGTGTGACACACATAAAACACAGAAAACCAGGACAAACAGAACAACTCACCTCTGGCACTTTGGGTGCCGGTTTACGCACCACCTTCTCCTCCCAGACCTTCTCCTTGATCAGGACACACGCCACGTTTAGGGAGCCCAGCAGCACGTTGGGCTTGAACCCCAACGGGTGACCCTCAGGTGACAGCAGCTCCAGGGTGTGTAATGCTGGATTCAGGTGGTAGCGGCTACACAGCTCAACCAGCAGGTCCATCAGCGCCTTACTGAGAGATGGAGCGAAGGGGGGGAGAGAGAAAGTGAATGAAGGGTTGGGGAGGAGAGGAGAAAAGGGAGTTTCAAAGAAAAGAGGAAAGAGATGGGGAGTGAGGAGAATGAGAGGGAGGGAGGAAAGAAATAAGATAGGGTTACAATGACTGCCTTGCTTTAGCTCCAGTAAAGAGACAAGTAATTACTTTATAAATTCTCAACTGATATGCTTGGAAAGAACAAATGATTGACACCAAGGACAGGATTCTACAAAGAAAGCCATTTTCTCAGCCGTTTACAGCCATTTTTGAATAAATGGTAATAACACTGACTGTGACATAAAGATGATTGTTTAAATACACTATTCTGTATTGCATATAGGATCAGTGAGGGAGAGTTCACTAACTTATAGCTAACATAAAAATCAGTTAACATCATGACAAAAGAAAAGGTCTGAAAGTGTCAGGGTCACAGCTGACTTTTGCAGGAGATTTAAAAACAAGGGTCCAACATCAACAACAGGCAGTGGAAGCATTTCATCACATTTTATCACATACTGCTATAGTCTGTGTGGTTTATCTAGACTCTGAACAGCATCCCATCATATTGTGGCGCAGAGAAATAATAATGTACAAATTCAGAGTTCTGTATTTCTAACAAACAATTTCTGTCCATTGAGCTCACTTTTGCGAGTAGATGTGCTTTGTGAGTTTGTGGGGGGTGAAGGTGTATTGCAGCTAATGAGGAGGCCCATAGTTGTACCTGTCAATCCTCAGATAAAGAAACCAAGAGACATGCCCAACATTTTCTGGGAACAGCCTGATCAGATGACAGAACAGAGTCTCGACTACAAAGGACACTATTGACTATCACTAAGAAACGGCCACAACTAAAATGACAATTTGCAGTCCACACATCCTGTGTCCCGCGTTTTATGCTCCATAAGATGATTGTGTATTTACATTTTAGTGTGTCACAACTTGATCACTGCTGAGAGACGTTAACCACTCAAGTATTGTATACATGTTACTATTTAACCTGTTTAAAACACTAGTTTACACTTTCAGGCAGTTTTTTTAATGTCCAGGATTTTTTCATTTCCAGTTTGCTTCAGATAAAATTTCAAAGGTACACTATACAATGTATCATACATTTAATTTAATGATACATGCAACGTTAATTCATTTTTCATTTGTTGTTATGATATATACTTGGTGTGAAGTATTATTAAGGCTTTTTTGCAAGCTGATTATGAATACTCTATCTGTGCACCTTTTTACTTCACAGTGTTTATGAGTCTGTGTTTCTGGTTACTTAGAGGATGTGCTACTATCAGCTGTTTATGATACGTGAGTAAATGACCCCTCAGTCTTAGGTAATACCACATGTACTTTCAAAGTACCAAGCTTTGAGTGAGCAGCGGTAGAAGGTGACCTTTAAACACAGCACCTCTGAAACAAAAATCCAATGTAATACATTCCTTTTTTTTAATCAATCGTCTGAAACACGGAAACAAGACCCCTGACACACGAACATAGTTTGATTGTAATGTAAATAAAATATGCTACACAATACAAAACAACCGGAGCCCTAGGGCTTCATTACAAACCACAACCTTTATACGTAATATTCTGCACCATGGAGGCTTTCCAAATTTTCTGCACAAAAGGAAACAACCTTATTAGGAGCAGAGGATGGTTCCAGGTCAAGCTGACTCTGTAGGACAAAGCTTTTGCTGAGACTGGGAATGGGAGCCCTTCACGGGGCCTCACTGGCACAGCCCAAACAGAAGCAATACTCATACTATTTCTCTGGTCAACAACAAAAAGGTCACTACAGAGAATATTAGTATGTCTGTTAATAATATTCAGAGAAATATTAACATTTTGCAGTCACTTAACTAAGTATTAATAGGAAGAATTTTGTCACGGCACAATGACCAAAAGCCATTTTAAAAGAAGGCCAAGCTCTCTCTGTCTACTCACCTGCCTTCTTCAGTTACAGGCACCTTGTATCCCTGTGGCAAAATTAGCTCGAACTCCACAGTGGGCTTTAGCATGTTTTCCTTGGCCTCTATGCCTGATGTCCCTCTCCCATCAGTGTTTTTAAAGATGTGGCGTGGAGCAGGTAGAGGGGCCTGCGGTGGAGGTGGTGCACGTGCCTTCATTCTCCTCCTGTAAGTCATGGATTTAATGTATTAAGTGTACAATGAGTATATAGTTTCTTTAGCAATACACATACATACATTTGGATTTAAATAAGCATTTATTGCAACATGTACACCTCTTTTACAATTTCTTTTAATTATTCTTGTTGAAACTAAATAAATTATGTAAATACATTTAAATAAATTTGTTCAATTCAGTCCCAGTTACACAATTGTTTTTCTTCATATACATTATAGAACTATCTACAAGTTTTCTTGATGATAAGCCATGCCAGCTGTTTTTTTCCCATTCTTTCTTTGGATTCCTATATACATTCAATAACATCTGATAGCATCATCTCTAATATACTATGAAAAATTCTTACTTTTTCTTTTAGAAAGCAGTGCCACTAATCAAAGTATGCTTAAAATCCTTTTTAGGCAAAATGATTAAACAGCTCTGCTTTAATACAAAATAAAGATCCCTTATGAAACAAGTGACTGAATCAATCTGATTAACTTTAAAAATCTTCAAAGCAGCAATATCTGGGATGCAAGATCTAAAGAGATTGGTTGGTTAGCAAAAACAGACAGGAACCTACAATGACACAACTCAAATTCAAACCACAAATCAAATGGGTCCTGATGTGCCAGATGTCACTGACATGCTTGCTATGAGATGCTGCTATCGGCACATTTGACCCTGGTTCAACATAAACTGTTTTTAACCTGACAGCTAATAAGACAGAAATCAAACACTTCATTCACGTACCTATGACAAATAGCTTGTCTATATGACAAATTTCAGCACATATTCCGTCTTTGTCTTCCCAGCACAAATATTAGATGTAGATAACTGAAAAAAAATCTGACTCACGTCAAAAAAGGTCCTTGAGTTGATTAAGTGTTCCAAAAGTGTTACGTACTGGACTGTTTATAAATCCATTGCCAAGGATTTTTGCCTCTTTCATTGAGAATGTGTGTGCAAGTTGAGTATAATCCAGTTTGTTCAAGGTAACTTCTGCCCAGTTTAAAAGCAAAGACAGCACAGCAAAGAAACATGCACACGGACCCTAACCCTATAGCACAGTGATCGGACTCTAACCCGGCTAAAGTTAACCATTAACTAGCTACGTCGGATATCAACTAACTTTTACACACAGGAACCATAGTGCCATTACCTCATTACACAACGTGGAGAATGGTTTTAATGGCTACATCATGGGACTGACAGATTGTACTTTGTGCAGACAGTCAAATTACATGACCATCTTTTCTGATTAAAAGTGCATTTCACAACATTGATTTTTCTCACCCAGCTAGAGAGGAAAGGTTTTTATGAGCAGTTAAGAGACCTGTGCATGTGGGAGATTTTCCTGGTGAGTCTGCATCTTTGAAAGTAAAATGAACTTAGCACTGTGGAACTGAAGGACTGGGTCCCAGCCAGGCTTCCCATGGTCCAGCTATTATACATCTCTCCATCTTACTTGCTGTTTGCCTTACCATAACATCTCTCTCACTCAAGCATGCATTCATGCACACACACACACATGCACACACAAGACTCCTTCAGGAAAAGCCTTATTTCCCACAGAGTTAGAATGAGCAATAGTAAGAGAGGAACGAAAAGCAAGAAACCCTGTTCCAGCGCAGGGGGGCAGTAAGTGCTGAACTGCTACAGGGGCTGAATTACAAATGGGCTCTGTGTCTTCTCCCTCTCTCACTCACTGACAAAGTGACAAAGTGACAAAGACGGTGTGAGAAAGAGAAGGTTACTAATGGACCTTTCAGAACCACTCAGTTCTCTTCACTTGACTAAACAACATTAAAGGGATGTATTACTTTGAATGGACTTATTTAAATTGGTTTGCTTTTGTATCAAACGGGCACAGTTGTTCATTAAAGCTTGAGGTGTTTATGCCACCAAAGTAATGTTTCAATGTAAAAGCCAAAAACAAATAGATATTGGATTTTGTACAACTTCCAAAGGTGATGTAGACTCATGTGGTCTGTCGCAGAATAACCCAGGAAAACATGTGAGTGAAACTCAGAGTGAACAGTGAGGACCTCAGAGTCCACATTGTAGAGTACTTCTATTGTAAATATGTTTTGTATTTTTAATAAAATATTAATAGACATAAAAGATGAGACAAAAGAAGGCACAAACTATGACACATTGTGGTTAAAAAAAACAACAAAAATGTGTAAGGGACGTTCTGTTGTATGGTGCCTCTGTGTCTGTCAAAGTAAGAGTAAATGTGTGTGTAACAGCAACCCGTGGTGTTGCATGTGTGATAAAAATGTTTGTTTTAAAGTTGAATATCATAACACTGATTAGTCATACAGGAGACTGCCTTCAGCTTTTTCTTTGGGAAAGTCAAGGACTGTATTTATCCAACCATGGAAACAGACTCTGGAAAAAATAACAGAATATATTACCGGTACTCTGTGCTCTGAAAAGTGTCCTGTTACCACCACCAGTACAAAATCCATTCACAAGCAGCCTGCTTGAGGTTGAAAACAATTTTTTACCCGTGTCCCGATCTAACTGGCTCTAAATAACATCACAGTCTATCATGGATGTTGGTGAATACATCTATAATGTAGGGCAGAGAAGAGATCTACAAACATTCATGATGTCAGTAAATCCTAGAGACAATCAGGCAAAAAAAATCCTGTCAGTGTAATACAATAGGATCACTAAAACAATAAGTAACCTCTAACGAACACAACAAAGTGAGAATGGGGCAAATGAATTGACCAAAAACATAACGCTGACTGACCTACATTCACGATGATGCACTATGTACATTCTGAGAAAATAAACAATACACAAATCCAAAGCTCTATGCTGTTTAACAAATTATTAAAAATTATAGTTAAATGTCACCTTTGTTTGAATGACATAAAATTGTATAAAACAAAAATCACATCAATAAATAAATAACAATATAAATCACACTGCAAGGACTCTACCAACAGTCTTGTATCCTGAGTTGCATCCACCTTTTTGCAAATCACTGAATTTTACTGTCTAATAATAAGTTTACCAGTAGTGTTTCAAAAGTATTTTTCAGCAATTAATTTTAAAGATTCAATCAAGAATAATCTAAAGATTATAGCTGCCATATCAGTAAAAATGTACTTTAGCCATGATCTTAGCCTCAACATTCACTAACATCTGAGAGATACATCAGCTATTGTTACAAATATCAGCAAAGTGAGTACCACTTCAAGAGCTTAAAGTACTCACACATGCACATGCCACGGCCACTTGTCTGTGTGCACACTTAAATTTTCACCTCCTGTTCTGGACTGAACACAATGTGAGACACATCCTGGATATTTGGCCACTCCCCACACATGCTAAAGATACTCTGTCCCGCTACCTAACCACCATACTCCTTGGGGTTTCTTGTGTCCCCATGGCAACCTATATTTACACCACTTGACTGCAGAAGACAGAAGACCTTAGTTTGGCAGCAGCTGTGGATTTTGCATTCATGCACAAAGAGGGTAGGTGACCAACAGAGAGAGCAACAGAACTGAATGAGAAGACAAGGAGGAGACGGAAAGATCATCTGAGGTGAAAACTGGAGACACATGCCCAGTAAAGCATTTGTTTGCAGTTGCTAGGCACACAACTGTCTAATTCAGCATATGTCTTGATGCTCATGTTACCAGCCACGTAGTTAAAACCTCACCTCGCTGCAATGCCAGCTTAACTGTCTCAGTGATGATGCCACAACAAAGGTGGCCCATCACATCCTTCCAACCAGCCTCACTACCACAGCCACGTCATTAATGAGATAAATCAGAGCCGCAATTTAAACATTAAATTACTTGAATATTTCAGAGATGTTAAGATTAATGAAACTGACATATTTTTTGATTGCTTTGCTTATGTTTTTTTTTTCCAAAAGCCAAAATGATGGTTGGATTAACATTTAAAAAACCTGTATACTGTAATACTTCCATTGTGCACTGGGCATAACCAAGGATACAAATAATAAGATGAAATTACGCATTTTCTTCCACCACATTATCATGACATGATGTATTTATAAACCTGTGGAGTCAGAGTTGGCAAACTGTCTGACAAACGAATAGATACCCAATTATAAAAAACATGTAAAACATAAAAATGAATATGAAATGAAAGTTTAGCAGTTTGTATTGTATTTGTATGTTGTATTTGTATTGTATGAGACCAAATATCATACACAAGGTCAAACAATGTATCTCATCTATAACCCATAATATTAATTTAAAATAACAATATTCCAATCTTCACAAATCCTGAGGGGTTAAAAAAAGGTTAGAGCTGTGTGCAAGCTGCTAAACAGGACCGTGAGTAACAGTAACTTAATAACCCATGGGAGATGAAACAACACCACACCTCAGGTGCTAAATGAATTGTTGCTCATTGGGATCAATTAAGTTCCTTACATGCTTTACAGTTATCTCAAGGTTTTACTTCCAGGATATATTTCCGTGACCTCGGGTTGAGTCAGCAACCAGTAATACAGGAGTATCTGTTTCACACCTGCTTAAAGGAGAGAAATCTACTTACTGAAACCTACCCTAACCACCCTCCCCTCTGATATCATGTCCTCTGCTCTCCTCTGTTTACACATGTAGTCATTTTGTCACTTGTGACAACTGACACAGAGGCACGTTGTTGACTGTCAAAAATGAGATGTTCCAGAACAACAATAACAGAAAGCCAGAATGACAACTCATACCACTGTCTGCACAGCTGGAAAGAACATCTAATGAACTGGCTTTTTTTTTTTCACTCACTGTACAAGGGCCGACAGGCTCACACCAGAGGGAACATTGAATAATGAAGACTGGTTAGAGAATAACAGAAAATTGTGTATGGGAGGAGTTCAACATTAAAAAAGGAAATAAAGCTGGAATGTAGATGCATAACAGCAGGAAATAACAATTAGCCTGTTCTCTAGTCCCTAAGCTGCTTGTTCAATTAGAGCGAGCTCCTGTTGGACAGAGAAGATAAATACTTTCATTAGAGATATCGTCGGGTTTAAGCACACAGCTTAAGCACACAGCTTATTGCCACCTTGGGAACTTGAGAAAAGTATTACACAGTATAGCATTAGAGGGGTGTTAATTATTGCAACTGAATCCAAAAAGTGAATACAGCAATTTCTTGCATTACTAATTTTTTGCAAATTACTGACAATCCACTTACAATCAGATTTCTCTCTGTACAGTGCGGAACCCGGCATAAGTGCTACATAGTTAAAATATGCTAAGGAAAGTTCACTCTTCACCACTTATGCCTTATCAGGAGAAAGCGCCGGCATGGCATGTCAGTTGGTCAGAAGAGTCCGTCTCATCTGTACACACTTGCATACAGTCTGGCTGTCATCCTCCCCGACAAACCCACATACCACAGTGACTAACATATGAGAGCAGGCTTCCAGAAATAAATCTAAGCAGCTTATAACAGCTGCATCATTTGGACAGATACAGTCTACAGAAGATTCTTGTTTCAGTTGAAATAGTTTGTTGTTAAAGCTGTCTCCCTGTGCTTTTTCCACAAGGGACATACGGTGGCAAACATCACAAAAATGTCATCTACATAATGTAACGGATTAAAGTAGAGTCTATAAATATAGCCAGTCAAGATCTCTGAAATGTTTCCAAAATTGTGTGGCATGGCTTTGGTGTAAATAAATCAGTCAGTGTAAGTGCTGCTTTAATTGTGGACAGACAACAAACCATTCAATTACATACTTTTCCTGGCCTTACACTAAACTATGATAAAGAATAGATATTGTGGTAGCTTTTATTGACTCACTTTTGCTATATTTATAGCATATACTTGTATAAACTGATCAAAGGTTATACTGCATACTTGCTATACTAATACTTGCAATAGAATGCATTGCTTTAATGTCTACCCTTACCAAACAAGCCAGTAGAAGCACTGCATCCATAGCCTCTCTGTTTAAAAACAGCAGAGTCTGTGAAATTGATGTTGACATAATACTAAATACAAACCGTATTTAACTGGCAACAACACAAAGCCTCAAATACTCTCAAATTTCATAGAAGTTAAATTTATCCCATCATAAAGAATAACCATAAGTATCCAGATGTGACCTACACTAAAATATTTTTCTCTTTCCTTAAAGTACATTCTGTATGGCTTCTTGGTGGAAGAGAATGAGAGGGAACTCCCTTAGTCAGCAGTGCTGAGCTAGTGGTGGACCACATAAACCAACTTCTAAATCGAGTAGATTTTGTGAAGGGTGTGTAGGCTGGGGACGACGAGCCTCATCATTTGAGATCCCAGCGAAGGAAACAAAAAAAAAACACTACTGACTGATAACATTATCTTACAATACTAAGTCTATCTGAGAGTATTTTAAGACATAGACTGAAAAGAATAGACTGACAGACACACATGGCCGCTACTACTCAAAAGATGGGGCTGACATTTTAGTCCAGTGAGCACAGCTTCAAATTGATGAGCATTTACGCTGCAGCAAGCAACTAGTGTTGATCTCCCTCCCTACACAGTGTCCATGTGTGCATGTAAGCACATGCAGGACAGTCAGTAGCCAATAATTATCTCTGGGTGTGTGCTGTGGATAAACTACAGTCATTTGTAATCCCATACTGCATTTATCTGTACAATCTGTCAACCCAAGTCTTCCTGTGGGTGTGATTTTAAACTGAACAGACAGAAACAAGACCAACATAAAACAACATGCACTGAAAATGAAACCTACCAACAGTGTGGCAGTATGGCAAGGCAGAGCAGTAGGGAAGGCTTGATTATTTTCATATCCTTAGCACTTCACAAGGCACTCAAACACAAAATCTGGGAATAAGTAAAGCAAGAAGCCAGTGTGGTGGCACATGGCAACAAATGTCTTAATCAAAGCAAGGATGTGGGCAGCTGATCATCACAGGGACTGAGCTGTGTGAAACTCACATGGTTTTCATGTCACAAATTACCGTGTCTTAAGAAAATTCAGAGGGAAACTGTGGGTCTATTAAACCTTAAGAGCTCTGTAAAATACTTTGAAGAATTAAAAAAAAAATCTTAAGCTGCTCTAGAAGAATGCTGTAAATGTACGTTTACTTTTAATTGTTCCTCTGTAAATTTTTATGAGCCTGTTCCCTCCTTATTGCTTCTGTGAGAGTGGCTAGGACATGCTAAAAAAAACACAATCAGATTCCTGGACTCAAACAACCAATCATATAATATGCAATATCCAAAAGGTGACACAATATACAAAATACAATTTAAAAAATATGCAATATACTGTATACTTTTTGCCCTGATTCTTCATAATCTTAATCTGTTTTCCTTTAGTCTCTGGGAAAAAAAGAAAGTTGCCTTTTTGTCCAACTTAATTACAGACTCAAAAACAAACTAAGAACCCATTCAAGCTACATTTCCACCACTCCTGATATACACAAATAGGCTTGCAACACATACACGCTTGCACACAAACACACACACATTTGAACACAGCTCAGATTTCAAAGGCCAGGTACAAACAAATATCTTTCCATTCAATAGATCCCTCTCTTCCTTCCTCGTTTATCTGCTCAGTGACCATAGTGTGGATGAAAGTGTGTGTGTGTCTGTGTGTGTGTGTGTCTGTGTGTGTGTGTGTGTGTGTGTGTGTGTGCATGTGTGGGTTCCTGTACTTTATGAGCAGTGTTTCATTAGGACCTGGCTATGTAGTAAAGTAGGTACTCCCTGTGTGATGACGAAAGAGAGATCGCAGCACAAAAGGTGTTGTCATGGTAATCTATGGAGAGAAATGTCACACTCTGACTGGATAAAAAGGCAAGTGGTTCCACTGCCAGCTGACTCTGTGACCAGTCTACTTAGTAATTTGGCCAAAGGTTCTTAAATGTCTAAAATCACCATGTTCAAAAGAACCTGCATTAAGTGAACTTTGCTCAAGGCCTCAATTCAAGGCCTGAACTGCATCACACCCTTATGTTGCCACTGAAGAACATCCACATTTTACTATACGTCTGCACTATACTGCACTGCACTACTGAGCCTTTAATCACACACCTTAAGTATAGGTGGAATGCATTAAAGGTCCAAAAGAGCTAATGTCTGATAGATAAAGGAGTAAACCCTGTGCAGTGACAGCAAGACAAAATTCTTTGAACAGTAATTGCAATGCTGAGCTCAGAAGTGATGAAGTCAGCAGCATTTAGATTTCTTTTACACCGCTATTACCACATAGCATATAATTAAGCTGACGTAGCCATAACTGTCAATAAATAACTTGTACTTCAATTTACTGTTTAAATGTCCAGGTAAACTAGTCACCACTGTTGATACTGTGTTCTAAGGGCTGACGTGCTTTATCTCATGCCTTTTAATCGACACGAAAAAATGAAATGTAGCGCAAACACAAACTCATTGAAAACTTGCACACTAACGTCAAACTGTGTGACTAATGATCAGGTCGTGTTTCATTCTATGTTTTTTTTCCCACAGGACATTTTGACTAAACCTGTTAGAAAGAGCAGGTTTATTATTAACATTAAGAGTGGACCTGTTGCTTTGTGACAGTGAGCGACCAAACAAGATACCAACTCCCTGAGGCTGAAGCAGCTTAATGCATTTCAGTCCTCATTCATCTTATCAGCTGCTATTTTCCCTTTTACTGAAGCTACATGTCAAATATCCCTGGTGGAAAGAACTATGTTGTTATTCAGGTGGCAGTGTGAGCAACACAAGGGTTCAGCTGGTGTTACATAAACACCAAGGAGATGCAAAGTCCACCAGACAGACACACCCCATTCACCACAATTAAAGGCACATTGCAGGCAACAGCCACAGTTGTTGCTGTTGTAGTTATGCACCAGCATAACTACTGTTTCTCTCTTCTAGAGCAAACAGATCTGCTGAAACAGTCTCCCTGTTGTCAGCACTGACTATAGGCTACACAAGCGTTTCACCTGTTGCTCCAATAGACTGAGCTGTGGTTGCTCATGAACATTTAGCAAAGGCAGCCGGGTGAGGGCTAAAAACATTTAGCAGTTACCCTGTATACGTAAACAGCAGCTACTAACTGAATGCTAGTTTTCTGGCAGCATTACAGTCAAATCATATGTGACTAAATAGCATAGCCAAGAGCAACTTGAGAGCTGAGCAGCCTTAACCGGTGACACATACTGAACCGATGCCATTAACTGAACCCTGTGAAGTTTTAATGTTAACACTACACACGACGCAGTGATGACAAATATAAACACTTACATTCAATAACACACGGTTTAGTTTATTATTAGCTGAGGACATTGGGTTTATTTTTCCAAAGTGGGGTTATACAAAACGATCTAGAAAGTTGGTTTAGAAAGAAAGAAACATATAACGTTTAAAGTCGCCGAAAGCCGTAAAAACGAGGAATATAGAAGCTGAATGAGTTTGTATTTGATTATGAAGGACTTACCCGAAAGGCGGTTTGGAGGACTCGGTCAGTGCAGTGATTAGAGTCTCCAGTTGACCAGCTGCTGGTCTTAGCGCTATTGACTCGCAAAACCCGCATTCGCTCTTACACTCGACGGGTATCCATTCTGGTGTCACCTGCGAGTTAGCATATCAGAATGACGTTAGCTTTCTGCCGTTAGCTTTTCAGACGGGTCCCCGTCATGAGAAAAAGACTCGTTTTTAAAAGGAGAAAAAAAACTAGAGGAGAACAACAAGTGACAGTGCGCACAGATGACAGCTCGGTGCGACTGGGGCACAGACACCGCAAAGTGTCCGCTCAAGCTGCGGCACAAAAATGCGTACACGTTTACCACTGTAAGGTCAAACTCACTTTAGTCAGAGAAGTCTTACCGAGTCACTGTAGTGGACCGACAACCCGAGTTGTCAAAACCACTTCATAAAATCTTCGTAGTCCTACCGCTTGATTTTCTTTTTGAGTGATATCAAGCCGACTGGCTAATTAAGGATCACTTCCTGCGTAGCGTTTCAAAATAAGAGCTCAAAGTATTCTTATAAGACCCGTTTACTTTCCGATCTCTAATATGTTTGTGTGTAGTGTGCAAGTGGAACCCGTGCACAGTTTCCGGTTGTTGCTGCGTCTCTCTAACTTCACGCAGATACACCCCCAACCCCCGCCTGCGCCAGCAGATCTCATGTCAATCATCCTCAGTGGGACTCATGATCAACCCAAGTAAAATAGCATTACATCCACTAAAAGTCGAGAAAGTATTATTATTATTGTTATTATTATTATTATTATTATAATCATCATCATCAGTAGTAGTAGTTGTAGCAGTAGTAGTATTAATAGTAGAAGTATTAGTAGTAGAAGTAGTAGTAGTGATTTCATGTGAACGATTCGTATTATTTTCATGTTGGGAATTCAAATCTTTTCTCCCGGCATGCTTTGTGCCAGCAAGCGAGGTATTATTTTCCACCACAAGGTGTCACTCATAGACCACCCCACTTGTTGGCTGTTGGGCTTGAGGTCAAATATGGCATAAAGAGCAATAGCCACTGTAAAATGCTGAAACACTGAATATGATAATAAAAACAAAACATAACACAATACTGATATCACACGCCTTTAAAAAAATACATGTATTTTGGTGGTACTAGTAGTAAGTTTTTGTTCTTATGCATCGAATAAATAACACTGAACATGCTTAACTTTACAAATAAATTTTACAGTTTGAACAAGGACTTTTATGGAGTTTTATGTAGGGTGTATAAAAATTGAAAAAACTCTTGTCTTTTTATCAAATGGGTAAATGGTGCGCTTTAGTTGTAGTCGTTCATGTTGTCTGTTTTATTTTAGCTGCGTTGTGTACAGTTTATGTGTGAAATGTTGGCTGCTGATAAAGATCTCAGTCACACATGGGGACACACACAGGAAACGCTATCTCTCCCCTACTTCAATTTCGCTTATTATTCGCATACTGTTGACAGTTAGTTCATTGATGTGCTTTTGAAGACATCAGATCCAAAGGAGAAAGGGAGTGGAAAAGAAAGCCTGAGGTGCACCTGGTGATTCCCTGACAGGAAAAGGCATCACTGAATTTCGACATGACAGGTGAATGCATTTTTAACAAATACAGTTTATGTGTAACATATTGAAGTGATGTGTGCGGGTGAATACATTGCCTTTATGGCCATTTGCTGATTACAATCAAAGTACATTAAAATACATCTATCATCATTTCTTTGGCATTTTAATTTGGATTTTTTTTTAACAATGAATCCTTAGTTTATTTAATATTCTTTTGTGAAAATTAGGAACTGGAAATTATTGTCATGGTAATTATCACATTGTCTTGAGATTTTGTTTTTAATAATTTTGTTGTTATCAAAGAATCAAATTCTCAATGTGTGTATTTGGTGTTATTATTATATGATTATATGATTATATTATTATTCAAATTTTAGGCTATCTAAAAAAGTCTATACTATAGTTGGAAAATATTTTATGCGTCAAGTGAAAACCATCTAAACATGTTTCCAATAGTGGAGTCAGCTACCAGAAATGGCCACCAGGTGGCATAATACCTCTCTTTATAGATAAGCTCAGAGGGCTGATTGACCCACATACAGTAGTATCTCTCCATATATGTTTTCAAAATATATATATTTATGTACAATATTCTTTACACCAAAATAGTGGTGTACCTACTATAGTTACTGTAAATGGTATTTTGTCTGTGGCACGCACAGCAATGAAAAAAGATCATTAAATGTTTTTTTATACATCCAAAATGAGATTATAGATGTTGTAGATGTTGAAATAACATAAAAAAGTTTCTGTCTGCAGATGCTGGAAGAAATACCGCCTTCACCACACCATCCTATGATTATTCAGACTACTATGGCCACACTTTAGACGTCTCCGTTTGCGATGATGATTTGCAGGATTTTGGGATGGTGTTTGTGCCCACTCTGTACAGTTTGGTCTTCATTGTGGGCATTTTAGGTATAAGTGTGTCCGTATAATGTTTCTTCAACAACAAACACACCTTATTTTGCTTTAGGGAAGTTGTCAGAGTTTGTGTGTGTGTGTGTGTGTGTGTGTGTGTGTGTGTGTGTGTGTGTGTGCGTGTGCGTGTGCGTGTGTGTGTTTTGTATGTGTGAGAATGACAGAGGGAGAGAGAGCACCTGATCACACATAGGGCATCTAACATATTATTGGTATGATGTAGCCTGGTTCATTAACTACTTTTCCACTCTTTTAAGGTAATAGCCTTGTGGTGTGTGTCCTGGTAAAGCATCGCAACCAGACCAATTTGACAGACATCTGCCTTTTCAACCTGGCCCTCTCCGACCTCCTCTTTGTGTTTACGTTGCCCTTCTATGCTCACTACTCTGTAGTAAGTAAGTGGACTTTGGGAGGCTTTCTGTGCAGTTTTATCTCTGCCTGCCACCAAACCGGGTTCTTCAGTAGCATCTTCTTCATGGTTGTCATGACGCTGGACCGCTACATGGT
The DNA here is from genome assembly GCA_016785345.1 of Trinectes maculatus. Lineage (NCBI taxonomy): Eukaryota > Metazoa > Chordata > Actinopteri > Pleuronectiformes > Achiridae > Trinectes > Trinectes maculatus. The sequence continues at coordinate 1,246,438 of JAFBJQ010000105.1, forward strand.
CATCATGCACACTCACAAGGTGGCACAGCACCGCACTTGGAGGGCATGCATCATTCTGAGCATATTTGTCTGGCTGCTGAGCATGTGTGTATCCCTACCAGCCTTTTTATTCTCAAAGGTTACAAGTGACCTTTCCGAGCCAATTTGTATGTACGCCCCGGATAACGATGCCTGGAAATTTTACGACATCATTGCAAAAAACACATTGGGTCTTGTGCTTCCTATGCTGGTGATGGTATTTTGTTACGCCCGAATCATCCCTACATTGATGAACATGAGGAGTGCAAAGAAGCACCGTGCAGTGAAGCTGATTATCTCTATCGTGGTTACTTTTTTCTTGTTCTGGGTTCCATACAATATTAGCATTGTCTTATACTTTTTACACTCTATAGACAAATTGCAGAGCAGCTGTAATTCTGAGAAAAACTTAAAGCTGTCAGTTATTGCTACTGAGACCTTTGCCTACACTCACTGCTGCCTGAACCCCATCATATACGCCTTTGTTGGACAGAAGTTTATGAAACGAACTTTGCAGCTGCTAAAAGGGTGGGTGCCTGGGATTCCCTCCACCTCCTCAAGACTGTCATACAGCTCATCCAGGAAAAGCTCAGTCCTATCCAGGTCATCTGATGTCACTTCTTCTTTTGTCATGTAGGAGGTGGAGAGAAGATATACCATGATACATGAACATCGCCTTCAGTGTTTTGACATGTTATTATTACAAACCATTATTATCCCTGTTTATTTTTATTCTATTTTTTCTCAGGTATTTTCCAAATGCTGTGCAATGAGTAATATATGCCATGTAGATAGAGGAGGAACATTAGATGTACTTCTGTATGTACCTCTTCACAGAAACTATTTTTGTAAAAGCCTGTAACCACAAAGCTGTTTGTCTGTGCTTCATGTGTTTCAAGCATTTCTGTTTTTTTTTTCCCGTTTCACACTTTTGTTAAAAGATAAATATGCAATTTGGTGGAAAAATACATTCATGCTATGTGGAAATGCTTACTTTGAAAAAAATACTTGTGTATCATTTTGTTTTTCACTTTCATTGTTGAAAAAATAAACAGTTTGATGATGAACTACAAAAGGGCAAGAAATCCAAGTTAATGTTTAATCTATTGCACATTTGAATCATCATCCAAAGCACATCCAGGTATTATTTAGGGTGAAGACACAGGGGCAGTTCATTAAACAAAAGCATATTCATGGTAAATTTGATCACATTTAGTACTGTACAGGAAGTAAAGGTCATTTAGTACTGTAAAAGTACTAAAAGGTGAGATTTTTATTTTATTTATTTATTTATTTATTTATTTATTTATTTATTTATTTATTTATTTATTCATTACCATTGAGTTGAATTCAATTTCCAAAAAATCGAAAAATCCAAAGAATCGTGTCTGGATTCACAATAGAAGACAGAAAAAGTGCAAAAAAGTGTATCATTTGAATAAAATTTTCCCCTGTACGCCTTTCCCGCCACAAGCTAACACATAAAAGGATATTTCTGAGAAAACCGCAGTGACATCTCTGTGCAGGTATAACATGGTGCGAAGGAAACAACAAAACCCAGAGTTCACGTTACCAGAAATGTGCTCCACAGCAGAATTCTACACAAGAAGCAAACACTGCAACTGGACTGGATGCCTGTGACTATGTTAGCTTGGTGAACTGCACTAGAGCAGACATTCACAGGAGCCGTGGTTGTGGTAAGCACATGAACATCTTACACTTTAAAATGTGTGTTGATGCTGTTTACAAGGTTTATTTCATCTTCTGCGCGCAAAGCACAGTGCTTAGTCAGAGAAAGTGTGTGTGTGTGTGTGTGTGTGTACGCAATAACAGCCACAGGAAGTGAGGGTCGGTATGGGTGTTGAAACAGGTGGTTCTAGAGAAAGAAAAAAAGTTTGCGATGTGGTTTGATATCGAGCACATGGCTGTGATTATGGTCAGAATAGTAGAACAGACAGACAGATTAAGCATTTCATTTACTACAAGGCTGGTGGTCGAAGCATTTTCGTCATGTTTGAAATAGCATAAAAACTGCTAAATGTTTGTTGCAGAGGCTTTTCAGATGAGTCATTCAACTTAAAGGTCACAAAAGTCCAGGAGTATCTGTGAATACCCTTTTCTTCACCTTTGGGTGTTTAAAAAAAATTGTAATCATCTCAAGTCTCCTTTGAAGGTTAATGACAGAAACAGAATCACTGTAGAACATATGAAGTCATCACAATAATGAGGAGAAATAAATCAGCCTGCTTCTACTTGTTTGAAGATAAATGACTAGAGGGAAATTTTTACAAACAATCTGAGATAATGAAGGAAATATTTCCCTCAACCCCAAAAGTCAATAGACAGAGTAAGTATGTAAGTTTATTCTTTAATTCTTTTCTTTATATATAATGAAGGTTGAAAATTGCCTTAAAAATAAGTTGGCTATTCAAATGGAAAAAGAAATTCAAAACCCATAATAAATTGATCTTTGCACGTAAACAGGAAGTGAATAAGAGCCAGGGTTAAAGCAGATCCACTTAATACTTTAGAAAAACAGTGATAGGATCAAGACTGAACAAAGTTTAGAACAGATCATAACAAAAACAAAGTTTAGTTTTCACATAATTAAACAAAGGTAACAATGAACTCTTCTTTTCCTTTTTCACACAGCACTATGAATACAACAGATTGGGAGATGTATGACTATGTCACCTGGGAGCACACAGAGGGTCCCAGTAATTCAGTGGTCCTGCCAGTTGGCTACTATACCCTATTCTGTCTGGGTTTGCTAGGTATGTTGGAAAAAGCCTTAAAAAATTGCCGTCTTGTCGCATTTTTACATTTACATTTTAGGCATTTAGCCGAAATCTGTGTTATGCTGTTTGTTAATGTAAATAAGAAAAAAAAGACGAATAAATCAAAGCGGCTTCACAGGAAACATCACAGTCCTCTGGGTTCTCCTCCGGTACATAAAGCTGAAAACAATGACGGATGTCTGCCTCCTCAACCTGGCACTGTCTGACCTCACAGTGGCTGTATCCTTGCCCCTCTGGGCCCGCAATAACCCAAACCGCGTTTCCTGCAAACTGATGACAGGAGTCTATCAGGTTAGTAGAGTTACACTTCTTAATGTAGAAAGCAAAATTTATTAAGATGGCTAAATCTTTGTTTACAGTTTTTTACAACCTTCTATGACCCATTTGTCAGAAGCTTAAACACTTTTTCAAAACCCTTAACGCACATCACACCTGAAACACACAATTCCCCAAAAAGTTAATTTCATGCTCAAAATCACGCAGTGCAACTAAACAGAGACACACTTCCAAAATACAATAATACACTAACACAGTTCACCAAATCTACCAAAGCACTGACACACGTTGTCTTCTAACAGAAATATTTAGTCAGTCACAGCACAGTGTCATAAAAAACATGGAAGAACACAAACTGAATCACATTGCATGTGTCAAATCTATGTTTTTTCCTTTTTCTTTTACAATCAACAGATTATTGTATTGATCATACATGTAAATTAATGTTTGTGATGATATTCTTCATTTTTCATTTGTTGGCCATGAATTTTGTTCCTTTTTTTTGTACCAAAACTGAACGACCCATGTCAGAGCAGCTTTGCAGAATGTTTATGAAAGAAGACAGTAAATGACAGGATTTGCAGTAAACACTTTACTGTATTGCAAATGAAAATGACTTACGGTAGAGTAAAGAGGGGGGGAAAAAAATCAGCATTTAGATGTCATTCATTACTGTATTGTCAGATACACAAAAAGAAAAAGGAGCAGCATTGGGCCACATATTTTCATCGACATCACACCTGATGTCTTCTCTGGCCAGGCATCTTGGGAAGTATCTTTTTGCATGCCTTATCCAGCCCTGGCAGTTAGGGTTAGCTATGATGTCCTGGCCTGCAGCAGCCATTGCATCCAGGAGGGACATTTGGTCATGTGGATGGTGATCGAATACTTTCCAACTCCAGGCTTGTCTTATCTTTTGTTCTTTTCCCTCATAAGATCCGCCTAGATACAGGTGATGTGATTGTTGATGTGACTGAAAAAAAGCCCAGCACCAGAGCTGGGTGAGACGGGAATCAGCTGTGATCAATGTAATCTTCCATCCATTAGTTTTGAACATGAGGTTTTCTGTTTTGACAAACTGTGTGAAAGCAGTTGAAAATTCACTAGTTAACATCTACTGTTTTGGTCTTGATCGAGCTTGTGAGTAAAAGTGTCGGGCCGATATGGAAAGAGGACCCAGGAGCAGAGACTCGTTTCACAGTCTTTATTAAGTTGAACCTCTTTTTTCAGAGTGACAAATACAGAGCTATGAAACTTGACTATACTCTCTTTAACCTAATGCTACTATGGAAGTATCAACACAAAAAACGCTCCAAATGGGAGGAAAACCTATCTGTGATAAAAAGTACAAACAAAACCACTTTAACAAAAAACAATCTGACGAATACAACACAATGGCTATGACAAGATAAACTATGAAATTTACAAACGAAAACTCACTCTTACAGAGATAAATCGACTTGCGTACTGCGAATGCAAAGACTATGGTTTGGAACAGAATGCTCGTGATATCAGGTCCATGGACAAAGACACACTGGCACAAGACAAAGGGAAACACAGACTATTTAACAACTGAAGGTAAGGGGAACAGGTGGAAACAATCAAGGCGGTGATGACAATCAGAACAGCGAGAAACACCTGAAGGGAAGTGGGAAGTGACCTAACGTGAGGAGAGTAGGGTTTCACAATAAAACAGGAAATCATAATACAACACAGACAAGACATGACAAAAAGGAGTTAAAACTAACTTTAAACGTGTAAAATGTGTGTATTTTGTGTCAAAAGAAGAAGAATTGTGGTAATTGTATAGCACACACAGGCTGATGTTGTAGCATGTTGTGTGTGAAGTGTTTTGAAAAAGCGTTAAAAGTACTGAACAATGGGTCATAGCGGTTGTAAACAATTATAGTGTATATTTCCACTATGCGTATCTGTAGTCTTTTTGTTAAGGTGTGAAAATACATGATTAGTCTAATGCTTTCACAAAACACCTGATATGTAATATAAATCTAATATAAATTTGGAGTGTGTGACTGATTTTATCTTGTATGTTATGCTGTAAACCCAACTTATTTCCATGATAATGCCAGCCAAACTAAGTGATATGAAAAACAGCTGCTGTTTTAATGTTTTAATGAGGCAAAACCTGACAAATATCGCTGACTGTCACAACCTGATTTTGCTTCCTCCTCTGAACAGCTGGGTTTCTATAGTGGCACTTTGTTTGTGACCTTATTGAGTGTGGACCGCTACCTTGCCATCGTTCATGCTGTGGCCACCATGCAAACCAGGACACTTTGCTATGGGATCATAGCAAGCACCACTATGTGGGTTATTGGCGCCACCCTGGCAATGCCTCAGGTAATATTTGCCTCCTTGGAGATCGACCATGACAAGATTGTGTGCCACCCACAGTACCCAGAGGACAGGCAGCAGTTTTGGAAGATGCTACGAAACTTCAGTGAGAACATAGTGGGCCTTTTTGTTTGTCTCCCAGTTATGATTTTTTGCTATGTGAAAATCCTTTTTGTGCTGTCCAAGTCTAGGACCTCCAAAAAGAACAAAGCTGTAAAGCTAATCTTTACTGTAGTGTGCCTGTTTGTGGTGTTCTGGGTCCCCTACAATGTCACAGTCTTCCTTCAGACACTGCAACTCTTTAAATACCTGAACAACAGTGTGGCTTCAGAAACCATCAACACTGCCACTGGCTTTGCCGAAGTTATCGCACTGGCTCACTGCTGTGTTAATCCGGTCATATATGCATTGGTGGGGGAGAAGTTCAGAAAGTCACTGGGCAAAGTTCTGGCAAGATACTGCTGTTGGAGTTACCAGAGTAGAGTGACGTTCAGCCAGAGGGAGCCCACAGAGAAAGAGACTTCCAACACTCCTGTAACACCTGTACGATCAGATTACTGATCGTACAGAAATGACTGATGCAGTGACTCGGAAGTAGTGTGACTGACGTAGTCTCTCTCTCTCTCTCTCTCTCTCTCTCTCTCTCTGTGTGTGTGTGTGTGTGTGCGTGTGGTTAAAGATTCAAAACAGGGGAATGATTATTTTTTTAAGTGTACAGAATTAAAAAAATCATGTATCATTTATTCAAATCATGTATCCTTTATTCAAATCATGTAATAAAAAGTGTACTCGTAATTAATAGTAAAATGAGGGAAATAAAACTTTTTGTCCTTTGGTCTGTGAGTTCAAACCGTTGTTTTTTGCCCCCCTACACAGAGAAAAATAATTTACTTGTTATGGTTGTGTTTAGCAGCAGACGAGGCACACCTGTTTTGAATCACCTCACCTCCTACAAACCAAATAATGTCATTACTTCTAATTTACAGCTGAGTTTAGACTTCACCAATGTCTGAGTCATAACTATCACTTCAGCACGTGCAGACGGGGGTGCTTTAACTGCACGAGTGCCTGCCCCCTTGCCCCAGTACCCTTGTGAGTGGCTCTTAAAATTTCCAACATCATATAATTATCATTATTATTATTAATAACAACAACAACAACAACAATAATAATAATAATAATAATAATATTGTGTTTGTTTGTTTTAAATGACATTTTAGATTAAAAAAAAGTGTTAAAAAATGTATTGTTTGTTGATATATATCGTGGGGGGTACCTTTGAAAAACTGAGCCCCACCTACAAAGGCTGAACTTCAGTGATATAGATAAAAACACTGTGCAAACCTGCACACAGAGCTCTGCAAGTTGCCACCTGCATGTGCCTGCAAATTGGTCACATTCATTTTGCATATTATAAAACTTGTATGTCTCATTTTGTGGTTAAGTCGAGCCTACCCGCAGTCAATGGCGCTTAACTCATAAGCTCTACACGGAAGTTGCAAGCCATATTGCATCTATCATATACAAACCACAAGCCCACCTAGCTATGTTGGTAAGGTAGATGGGAGTATTTCCGAAAAGGCTTGTACAATTCTTACCCAGTCTCACTTGCATGTATGCAATCCATTTCTTACTTCTTTTGCACCTTGCGCGATCATTTCTTTGATCTGGCTGTCCACTTCAGAGTGATCCAGAATCAGCCATCTTCTAGCTAGTGCAGGTAAAGTTTGTTTGTTTTTTTCCTTTGCTTTTATATGCACCACTACTAACATTTAACAAAACTGCTGTGTGTTTATGGAAGCAAGAGTGGTTGAACATGTGATGCAACTATCAATTATAATTATGAGGTTTGAATTAGAAACACCAACACTGACTCACTTGTAGCTGTGACATGGCATGAAGTCATCAGATCGTATACTACAAGATGTACATTTTGGTTCTAACTGTATTACGCAACATGGTTCAAGCATAAGAAATCAGTGGACTGGAGAGGAATGCATGGTCTGATTACTATGTGCAAACAAAGCAGACTGTTTCAGTTTTAAATAAACAGCCTGTGGGTTTCTTTTGGTCGTCACTGTGCACAAAGATTTTATTCCTCAGTGACCAAATGCTTCACATTCCTTTTGACTGGTAAAACTCTACACGCCACCAGCTCCTTCACATGTTGCACCACTGCAGATGCTGCATCTGTGTGGTTTAATGTCAAACCAAACAGAATGGAACTGTTACACGCAGACAAACTATAGCTAATGCTTGTGCAGTACAGTACGGGATGCACCCTGGCTAACCAAGTCTCTGCAGTGCTTAAAAATAAGGTTTTCATAAATAGATCTGAGGACATATCAGTATATAGAACCATTTGAAGAGCAAACACTTCCATATTATTTGGATATGTTGACATTACGCAACATCACATTCTTTTCCTAGCAGTCCAAGAAACACAATTATTGAGCTCACCTGAATGTATAGTTACACTTTTCTCTCATTACATATTTTACGAGTGGGTAAAAGTAAAAACAATGCTTGAACCAAAATGTTCCCATCTGTAGATGTAGAGAGATTCTTTTTAACAATATCTCTTTAATGCACTATTTTATATTGATTAGCAATTTATCCATGGCCCCACTTTGATAGTGATGATGACAAAATGAACATCACAGCTGCTGATGATGATTGTGATGCACAACTTGTGCAACCTTTCCATTTCTTCCAGGATCCACCATCCTGGGGGTCTTAGACCAAAACCACTTTGGGACTTTTGGGCATCAACATGCACAATTTAGAATTTAAAAACAATTAAACAAATAATAAAAAACATGAAAACATGAAAATATTATGAAAAAACATGCATTTCACCTGTATAAGTATTGCAGGAAAAAATGTGACAGTCACAGTGTGCACAGCTGGTTTCAATCTTAAGTGTTTTTCTTCTCTCTTTTTTTTCTTCTAGAAAACTGATCATGGCTGCGACCAGCGCAGCTTTCGTTGGTAGTGAGAATACGTCTATGACCAGCTTCACAAGGTAAGATGAAATATACATCTGACACACAAGACACACACATAAACACACACCAACGCTATGCAGTTCAGTATTTTGCTCAGATCACATTTATAAACACTGTAATTCCTCCCTTTTACTCTCTGCTTTCCCAACCACTGTTTCCACCCTTTACATCAATGATGCTTTTGCAGGATCTGTCTGAGCTTGTCATCAGTGCATCAGTGTATTTTGCCTTGTAGCTGAAAAACTTATTTGTGCTTTTCTCAACAGTTTCACTACAGAATCCTTTACTATGTACTATTATTATGAGTACCCTGATGAGGACTATGGGAGGTGTGTGTATCCAAAACACGGGGCCACCTTCCTTCCAGCTCTCTACAGCATTTTCTTCGTCCTGGGTCTTCTTGGTAACTCTCTGGTCATCTGGGTCATCACCTGTGGTGTGGGACTCCGCAGCATGACTGACGTGTGCCTCCTGAACCTAGCCATTGCCGACCTTCTGCTGGTCTGCTCCCTTCCTTTTCAAGCCCACCAAGCCCGTGACCAGTGGGTGTTTGGCGATGCTATGTGCAAAGTAATCCTGGGTATTTACCATGTTGTTTTTTACTGTGGGATCTTTTTCATCAGTCTGATGAGCATTGACCGCTACCTGGCTATAGTTCACGCCGTGTACGCTATGAGAGCACGGACACGGGCCTTTGGACAAGGTGCAGCTGCTGTTGTGTGGGTGGCTGGATTTTTGGCCTCTTTCCCTGACCTGATTTTTCTCAAACAGCAAACTACTCCTAATATGACTCAATTTTGCTTTCCTGCATACTCCGCCCTGGATGATAGTGGTTTTTCCAACTCCCACTTCTGGAGGATCTTCAGCTTTTTTAAAATGAACATTTTGGGACTCTTCATCCCAGTTGTCATCATGGGTTTCTGCTACACAATGATTGTCTTGAGACTGCTGTACAGCCACTCATCCAAGAAACAGGCCGTCCGTTTAGTTATCGTTGTGGTAGCCATTTTCTTGTGCTGCTGGGTCCCCTATAACGTTGCAGTGCTCTTCACAGCATTGGAGCTGCTGCATGTCTATGAAGACTGTGAGAGCAGCAAAGCCATCAGACTGACTTTACAAGTCACTGAGGCAATTGCCTACTCTCACAGCTGCCTCAACCCAGTCCTGTATGTGTTTGCCGGGGAGAAGTTCAGGAAACACCTGATAAGGTTGATTTACAGGTCACCCTGCAGACTGTGTCAGATCATCAAGATCTACATACCTCAGGACAGAATAACTGGGTCAGTCTACTCACAAACCACCAGTGTGGATGAGAGGAGCTCTGCTGTATAAAGGCTGGGTATGTCAGGATATGGGGTTTTCCTGCTGCATTGATCTTCATCCTATCCACATGTAGGGCATTTCTTGTAAAACTGTCATTCAGGAGACAGGACCTGGGCTTTGTTTTGAAAATTATTTTGTACTTATTATAAATGACTTAATAGTGGCCGAAGCAACAGCTGTCTACAATACTGTATACTGGCGGTTTAATTTTATCCATCGATGTAATGCAACAAGCCAAAGTATATCTTAGATACTGTCGATTCATTTGCATTCAGTTTCGTTTGTGTGTTGTCAGTATTGCAAGTTTCAAAGCATCTGTAGCAAAGGGTTTGCGCCTCACCTCAACCTAGAGAAAACCACAGCCTGAAGCGAAGGAACATTTCCGCTGAGTTTCTGAACATTTTAGAATGGAGACAAACATTATAACGTTACATTTTAACATTATTTATATGTGAAATTCCAATATTCAGTTATTGTTATGCATAGTTTACCATGTAGACTTATATATTATTAGCCTAATCGCAGGTATTTTTAATTTATGTCACCCAAAGGATTAGAATCTGTTGATAACCATAAAAGAAAACTTCCTCCTGATTCCCAAAGAAGAATCTACTATTAACTTTTGCCACAACTGCATTTTCTCAAAAAACAGAACTGTAGTTAGTTACTCCACTTGGTTTCAATCACATTTAATGTAAATAATAGTCTGTCAAACATCAGTGTCTTTAAACCTCTTTGTAATTTATGTTTTTCATTTTTTTAAATATTACTATAATATCATTTTGGACTGTAAATAGCTACACTCTTATAGAGGAACATCTAAAAGTCAAGTACATACGAAGCATGAGCATACCATAGAACCGCAGCATCCTCCCCTCTCCCCAAACTTCCTGTTTTAGCTGTACTGTCAGCGAGGCTAGGAAGTTAGCAAAATACTTTGTTGACTTTCGTGCAAAGCACCATAACAGACAAGCAAGACGCAATGCAGCAGTGTTAAATAGGGTGTGTCCTCCCCTGAGTTCAAAGCGGACCCTGCAGGTCTTGTTTTCTTTGTTCATCATGGTGTTTTTCAGTGACACTGTCACCGTGGTGATACACGTGGCCTGAATGTGCCAACTCAAGCAGGTGTTTATGCAAAGTTTGTGTCATGTTAAATATGTTTGTATCATATGTCTATTTTAGTGGCACTTCTCAGTAAAACAGTATAATAAAAATACCCTGAATATTTAAGGAAGTATGTCTTGCTTGTTTTCATCTGCACACCTTTGTGATTATTTTTACTCCATAGCCCTTAAACCTTTGCACCTTTGCAAGTGTTAGAATGACGTTTAGTGGCTGGATGGTACAGTAAAAAAAAGAACACGATGGCCAAGCCAAGATAAGGAACAGTAATACTGCACATTTTAGGTTTAATCAGCAGCAAATCAAAGAAAACAAACTTAATTTTAGGTAACACAAAAAGCCATGCTAGCAGCAACAACGCAGACAGGCCTAAAATGGCACCTTATATACTGTGTATATACTCCACTTTTGGATGTTACCATTATGGGGTGTTTTTTTTAAAAGAGTGAGTTCACAGACAAATTGCCATACACTATTGTAGGATATTTTCTAAACAATGCAAACACATATTCTGTCAACTGCTATTTCCCTCCACCAAAAAATATGTTTATGAATACAATTACAAAAAATATAAAGTGTACACCACACCTGTTCCCCCCTTCCTATCCTGCTACTTGATCTCTCCTGGAACCGTATCTAGCTTTTTCGTACCCTGGTGGAATTCTTTTGCCCAAACACAGGACAGATGAGCGTCTGACTGGACTCTTTTACCCCTGCACATTTCATTAAACATTCAATTGTAATTTATATAGAACTTTACCAATGTCATAACTCAATTATTTTGTAGAAATGCACAAACTCAAAACACAAGATAAATTTCACTCTCCCCTCCTACAGATATGGTTACATTCTATGTAACCATGTCACGACATAACACGACTTAACAACACATCACATTACATTACATTATAGTACAGCACATCACTTTTCTCCCCATTTGTCACCTCTTACAATCAGAAAGGGGGTGCTAGGCACCTATTCTACGGTGCCTAGCCCCCGATTGGCCCCTGATCCCACGGGGGCCAATCAAACAACCTGTGAAGTCTGAAGAGCAGATTTTTTAAATGCTGCTTGAACAACGCATGTCACTTGATCGTCATCTACTACACACAACACTTGATCTTTAGTGCCATCTAATGGCCATGCAGCAACTGGCTGCACATCACCTGTACGCCCACTTGTAAACAATGTCAGATAATAATCTTAAAGTGTATGACTGCACAACACACTTGTGATTAGATCACAATAGCATCATCTTCTCTGCAGGACACTTACCTCTGATCCTCCTTGTTTAAACCATGATAATAATTATCAGACTGGGGTTGTCTCTGTGTGACTCAATACTGGATTCTGTGGGTTTAAGAGATACAAGAATGATCAGAAACTGAAGATGACAAGATGTCGGTGAAAGTTCTCAGTCGTCCAGGTCATGGTAACTTGAAACAACGTAGTACTTGAAGTAGGTAGGCAACTACTTGGCAGCTACTTCAAGTACTACCTTTTTTCAGGTAGACAAGACATTTCTGTGTTTCTGTAAATCAGTGTTAGGACGAATAGATAGAACAGATAATCAGTGGAAAACGAAAAGCACAACAAAGACAGGCGTAACACAATGACACCATGCACCAACTTCACACCTCACAGCTCTTGTGTGAGATATTGATCGGGGGGGGGGGGGGGTGGGAAAGGGGTATGTACAAATACACTTTGGTGTTAGTGGTTTCATGCAAAAATATTTGCTGCTAGTGTGGCAAAGAAAAACAGAACAGATATCACACCGATAGATGTAAATAGTACAGTGTACAGTGTTCTGTGCACTCATCCATACACACACACACATAGAGGTACTGCAGCAGGTAAACAAAAGTAAACTGAAAGTTCAACAAACATCCGAGGTTCCATATCATCAGTTTATTTTCTAAATGCCATAGCCACAAAAAGGGTTCACTACTCATTTAGAATTTTTTAAATAATCAATAATGACAATCATGGAGTGCATGTCAAAACGAAGACCAGCTTGTGTTATAATGACAACATTGTTTTGCTCAAAGAAAGTCTTTAACCCAGTGTTTAGTTGCTTTTGGAGGTGGGGAACTTCTGTGTTCATTGTACTGAAACAGCAGGATATAGATTCTTGCTGAGGAGCACCGTCTGCAGATGGCAGATAAGATCTTTATCTTTCAAATGGGTTGTCACACATACAGATTTTTGTCAGACTGAATACTAGGTATTACTGTGAATATCTGAGTGATTCTATTTTGAAATTAAATATCAAGTTTAAAGTCACTCTTAATGTCATAGTACAAAGCATGTTATGAATGTAGTTTCCATTCTTTGAAATTATCTTTTGACCTTTTCAAGGATTTTTTTTTTCTGACCTCCAGTCATTCTGGCACCAGGTTGCCTGTAAAGATTATCGGAAATAAAAACCGAATAATGATTTACAGTTTCAGATGTAGGTGTTTGTGAGTAAACTATAGAGGGCACACAAACGTTTTAAGGCAGACTCAATTTCTTCCTTGTACATTTAATGGCAAAATAACAGAGGACAAAATAAAATATTTACAACACATAACAACATGTAAACACAATCGTCTGTACAAAGAATATACATGCAAAAGTAAAAACAAAATAGTCATAATAAGACATTCAAAATGACATTGCTGCAGTCTTGTTCTATGTTTATTTAAAATATGACATAGTTATGTGGTTTACATCCTGGGTGTGGGCAAACTCCCCGACCCTCTCTGTACATCTTTACATCATGAACAGCCTGGGTTTCCCAAAGGCATTTTATTAATTAGAACTATCTTTTGTTATGAATAAGATTTAAGAGCATTGTATAAACTGCTTAACTGTATGAATATGGGAAACCCAGATTCATACCAATAAATAAAAATGACAAGAATGCGAGGCTTGGACTGTACAGACCTACGCGAGTCTTTCGACTCCACATGTTATTCATCGTCTTTTAAACATTAAATCAGAAATCCGATCAGCTGACAGTAACTATTACAACCTTCAAATAAAATAATGAAACTGCTGAAGCCACCTCTCTGGGTTGACTCGCTCCACTGAACAGAAGTTTTCAGCTTCCTAACCTAAAAACATCAGCAAAGTCTCATTCAAATAACAAAACAAAAAGGAAGGAGATCTCTTTTATGGCAGATACCTGTGGATGCTGATGGTTGTAAAACACACACATTAACACATTTGTGTGTTTTCCAATGATTTCAAACCAATGTTAGGTGGACCACACGGATCAGATATCAGCCCAGTCTGTCTTACAACATGAACTGAAAAAAAAAAACAGCAACACACATCAGCATCTACCCACAAAAGCCAAACAAACTCACAGCAAACCACTTTGTCTACATCTTAAAAAAAGACATGAAGCAATAGTTTTCTTTTAACAATATAACACCTAACAATTTCTTATTACAGTAAGAATAAATAAAGCCAGACTGAACCTATGTAAACACTCATATGTCTGAGTTCTGTGTGCTCTCTTATAACTTAACATGAAAAAATAACAAAAAAACAACAACAAAACACATCGTATTGGGAAAAGAAAGCGTGGTCAACTTTGGTTTTGTTACAGAAAATAAAAACACAACTGTGACTAAATGAAAGCGTAAGTGCCTATATTTTTAGATACACATTTTTATACATTTTGTCTAAAAACCCTCTGGGGGGGAGGGGCTTTTGCAGATATTAATACTGAACTTAATACATAAGAGTTAACACAATACAGACATCTAGCGCAGTACCAGGGTACGTACATGCCTTTTTAAGAATACGGCTACAACACAAGTCTTCATAAATAGTTGCATAAATGTTAAAGCTGCAACATTGCACATGGGAATCGATGCAAATTACGAGTGCATTTCTAGTAGCGGTTTGTTCCTAATGTAAATCTGGTTCACAGAAAGTGACTTATCTCACCAACTGCACGGGCTCACTAATATTTGGCAAAAGAAATAATGTTTGTACTCCCCATCAGAATAAACTTGACAAAATCAAAAATTTAAAGGCAGGAATATGTTATTTACAAATAAGGCGGACACAGGTGGGAAATCTGAGAAGCTTTGCCGAACGGCTTTATCGCATTATAACGTCAGTCTAACAAATGATTTCAACCATCAAACTGCAGTGGGGGCCATACAGCTAAGCAAACTATTGCACTGAACGTAACGACGACGTGTTTCTGGAAAACATGGTTTTGGTCATCTAGAGTAAATGGACCCGGCTGACGGGTGCCACTTTGTTCACACGACTCGCGAGTCTCTTGTTCTCTGGCAACTTACTAACTAACCGGAGTTTTCCAAAAGGCATGAATAAAGACTGTTCCGTTTCTGTCTCACTGTACATGGTTTCATTTACAAAAAGTAATCTCCTGTTACAAAAAAAAAACATTTTCAGGTGTTTCGACCGAAAGCAGCTTGAATTACTCTCAATATACAGTATGCTAGTTTCTCTGTTTAACACTGTTCGGTGCGCGAGACTCGCTCGCGCTGGCTTGTTGAGAAAGCCTGGTTTTCTCCCTGCTAATTTCATAGACTGAAATCTCAAATGGATTTCAACAGTTCATCCGATGTGCAGGCATAATGACAATATGCCAAGGTTAAGGACAAGTGGGAGGAGTCGAAGGTTTTATCAGCAGAGTGGTCAGTCAGTTGGTCAGCAGCAGCGGGATTTTTGTGGCGAGTGAGGGAAAAGGAAAACATCATGGAGGTGTTGCTGGTGGTCTTCTCAGCGCGTTCGTCAACACGGCTCATCTGAAACCAGGTTATTCATCCAACACAGTTTACTGGACACCCTTCTATACACTATCAGCACATTTCGCTCTCATGTCTACAGGTGTCCCGTTGGTCACATGTGGTTGAGCAGGCGGCTTTGTAGGAAGGCCTTGATGGTGCCGATGGGCCGAACGTCGTTCTGGTGCTTCCGTCTCTCGATGAAGGAAATGAGTCTGGAAGTGTCCAGATGTGCTGCGTGATGATTCGGAGATGGCGGCTGGCTGTGCATTAAGGTGGCATGTCCAGTGTCTCTGGTTATCACGCCACGGGGCTGGAGCCAGGGCTCCTGCAAACAGGCCGCTGCGGAGGGCCGTCGCGCTGGCTCGCCCTGAAGCAGCAGGCGCACAAAGTCCCTGGCAGCTAGGCTCACACCCTGGAAGTAGTCCTCAGGGAAGCTGAAGTCCAGGCGACAGATGTTCAGACAGGTCTCCTCCAAACTCTCATCCAGGAAGGGAGAGGCGCCGCTTAGTACAACATAGGTCACCACCCCTGTAAATCATCAGTCAGTCAGCGCAGAAGAAAATGAATCATTTTACAGCTTTGTCTGACCTGGAGCTTTATAAATGTTTAAATAAATATAAATATTTTTAAATACTTTAAAAAAGGGAAAGTGCTCAAACGTGCCACTATACCTATGCCATAAATTTATATGAAATGTAACAATGTTTCGCTTGATCAGCTCTACAGCTTCCTAATACCTAAGATACAAACCACGTGTTACAGACCTAAGCTCCAGAGGTCAGACATCAGTGAGACGGGCTGACCCAGGACCAGCTCAGGGGCAGAGAACTCTGGACTGCCCAGGAGAGGATGGACGTAGGAGGGGGAAGCGTTCAGCTGAATGGCGTCACCAAAGTCTGTCAGCTTGATGACTGGCTGAGAAGATGCATGTTCCACCACAATGTTCTCAGGCTGCAGGAGCAGGAAAATGTTTTTTTTTTTTTGTTTTTTTTTGGTTTATTCTTGCATGTAGTGCTGATAGTCCAGAACATCCTTCTATTTCTCATGCTCCATGAGCTGGAAGGAAAAGAGGCCACATGCAGAGAGGAATATAGTATGTTTTTACCTTGAGATCGAGGTGAGCTATCCTCCAGCCGTGCAGGTAGTGGAGAGCTTCAAGAACATCTCTGAGGTAGAGAGCCACTTTCTCCTCCGTCAGGTTTCCCCAGCTCACAATATAGTCCAGGAAACGTCCCTGATCAGCCCTGAAAACAGAAACGCACAAAGCAATTATATATATTCAAATTCATTCAGATGCTTCAACCAATGGGGAGTCACAACAGATGAACTTACATCTCTAGAACAAGCACATAGCTGTTGAACGTCTCATATGTGTCCAGCAGTTTGACCAGGTTGGGATGGTCCAGATTCTGCAGGAGGCGGATCTCCTGCAGCACCTGCTCTCGGCGCAGCAGCTTCTTGTTGACGTGTTTTGCTGCTACTGTCCGTTTACTCCCTCTCTGGTCGCACCGCTTTATCACCGAGAACCGTCCCCTGGACAGAAGGAATTAAATCCATCAAGGGTCGAGATACTAGATTTTCTATTGTGTAGCATCGTAGCAGCTTTTTGAGGTTTGTGGAATCAGACATGTGGTACTTCTCAGTACTTCAGTAATTACGTAATCACTCTTACCTTCCTAACTCAGTGATCTCTGTGTAGTGAGACTCAAAGCTGCCTTTCCAGAACACTTCACTGCCATCATCAGGAATGCCTGAGAACAAACGTTGTATTCAGGAACCAACTGTGGTGATGCGATGATTTACTGAAAGTAGAAACGTTACCAGGTGTACTCTGTAACAGGTCCCTCACCTGACACTCGGAGGCTGGCGGAGGAGGTGACGGAGCCTGCTACATTTGTGGCAACACAGGTGTACACACCACTGTCCTCCACAGACACTCCAAGGATGCGCAGTGCTGCCTCCCCCGTCTCACTGTTAAAACAAGGGAGGAGAGATGAGCTGTGGAACAAAATGCAACACACAAACCTGTGTGCTTGTCCACTGGCTCGTCATGTTTGTGTGTTTCACCTGTAAGTGATGCTGTAGTGTCCATTGTTGCTAAGAGTGTTATTCTCAGGTCCCCTCCAGCTGACCGTGGCCCGGGGTCGACCACACACTTTGCACCTGAGAGTAACACTGTCGCCACTCTCACATGCTGCATCACTAACAGGTATGAGGAACTCTGGAGGAGCTGTGGACACAAAGTATGTGTTAACGTTCATGGAAATAATTTGGTTTATTTACGTGTTAGAAATGAGTCATTTTAAAGTTAGGGGCTATGACAAAGAAAGGATAGATGAAAGAATATTCAAAAGTGGTTTATGGGCTTAATTCCCATTGTTAAAGTGGACCTACCATCATAAATGAAGTTGGGATTCAAAAGCTGGAATGAAAATGCAACAAGATTAGATTTCTTGTACCAGTTATTGCGTACAGGGAGAAAAGAGCTGAAAATGACTTTTAACTCAGTGAAAGTTGCCGTCGCACTCTTTACCTTGACAGAGACCTTGTTGGCCAGGTTGTCCTGAGACTTGCGGTAGCCGTTCTCCATTTTCCTGCCCTCTTTGTCTCTTTTTTCAGATTTTCGGCGGATACGAAGCGCGGTGTGCCATGATAATGATTTTCTAAAACAACATTGACAAAAAAACAATTAGGACTGAGTCTGCTGAATCTTAGATAATTGTGATCATATCAAAAATAGATAGTTTGGGCTCGAACATGGGGATTATGACTTTTTCTTACTTGATGGTTCCTTCTGGGAGGTCCGGCGTGATGGAGGATGAGGTATGTCCTAACACATAGCCAGGGATCCAGCCCTCAGCGGCAGGGCAGTGCTCATTGGCTGCCCTGTACACCAGGAACATGTTCTGCTGGTTGCTGGCTAGCATTTGGACCACTTCACCCTGCACCACGCTGATCTCATCCTCCTTCACTGCCACATAGTCCTGGGTCACCAACATGGTGGACACACTGCTGCTGCTACTGCTTTCACTCTGCCAGAGAGGAGGATTTCAAACCTTTAGACTTCAGCACACACACACACACACACACTGCACAGTTTCAACACAACACAATGTGAAACTGCACCCACCCACACACACACACCAACTCATTTGCCCTCACACACACATTACAACTCATATGTGCAACTACTTTCCTCGAAAGACAAATGAACAGATGTGTACCAGTGGCTTCAGACCAATCAAATGGATGATTTGATTGACAGTTAGACACACAATGATTTTGCCAATATGCTTGACGCATGCAGCAAAGAAAGCTTTGCAAGTTCATCTCATCTCACAGAAGGACGGTTAAAATGACTGTATCTGTCTAACTGGGTGACGGAGAGGTCGAGAAGTGAGAAAGCGTTTATGTTCAGAGAAGTTGTGATGCAGAAGTAGTAGTCCTCCGAACAGAGAAGTTGAAATTTTTTTTTTTAACTGGAAAGTCGAAGTTGAAAAAAAAAGAAAAATTCAGGAGGAAAAAACACAGGGCTAGTTGAAAATCATCAGCTGGTGACATCAGAGATCAGTGATTAGAAAATTCTGATGAAAAAGAAAAAAAAAAGGAAATTGTGTTTTGAAAATGATTCGGAACTGTTAGTGTCTATTAGCTGAAGTAGAGAAATTCAGAGAAAGTGTCGTAAAAAGCAGAGGCAACAGTGGCTCTGTGTGTTAGATCCACACTGTTAGTACACTCCAGGGACCAGGGAATAATCTCTCCCACATACACACCACTGCTGAAGTTAGTGCACTCAGATTAATCTCCACTGCAGCAGTTGGTGCATGTAAAAGCCATTCTCAGAGCCAGCGGCAATGTGACTGACAGTCAGTCAGGGAGCAGGGGGTTAGTCGCTAGTCAGTGGTTCTCGGCCTCATTAAGCCTGGGCCTCGCCTTGGCATCTTACCCCATTGCTCTGGGTGGACTGTATGGACTGCTCGCTGGCAGAGGAGCAGGTACTCATGCGGTCTATGTCCTTACTGTGGGTGGAGAGGCGGTGATGTGAGGACATCCCGTGGCCTCCTCTGCCCAAAGAGTCCCCTCCACCAACACCACTGCCGCCACCATCAGTGGGGTAGGAGAAGGACCCAGGCCGGCTGGTATGAGAGGGAGGCACAGCAGGGACCGTAGACCAGAACGTGTTGCCTTTGTGAGCAGGACTGGAGGGGATGAACGCTTCCTTTCCTCCTCCTCCCCCTCCAGGAGACTGAGGCAGAATCAGAGGAGAAACTGTCCCGATCCGGGGGCTTTTTTGGGGCAAATTCAGTGGCGCCACAGCCATTTGCGGTATTCCAGCTGTTTGGTGTTTCGGGAACTCTTCATAGCCACCGAGACCATGTCTGCCCTCCATGTTGCCTAATGACCTGTTACTGTTATTACTGTTGCTGCCATGAGGATTATCCAGCATCCTCATCTGGGAGACTTCAGAGGCTAACAGCTCTCCGTTTGTGGTGGGGTCTAAGAAGGGGTTAGAGGGGAGGGGCTGAGGGTGGCAGGTTGACCACATACCTGCTGATCTGTCGGGCCCCTCGGGGCCCGGTGGGTGATGGTGGTGTACAGGCTGGGGGAGGCGTGAGGATGGCTGGGGGATGCGGGAGGGTCGGGAGCGAGGGCCACACAGAGAAGAGGAGCTGCCCCCTGATCCTCCAGAACCACCACCGCCACCTCCTCCTCCCATGTTGGAGGTACTATTGGAGCTGCTGCCTCCTGGCAGGCCTCCGGTACTGCTGCTGCTACTGCTGGGTGGACCACCGGGCCCACTGCCACCCACATGGTTCCTCTGGTACTCTATGGGGGATGTAAGAGCTGTGGGAGAGGAGAATGGGCGAGATTTCAAATAAGGTCTTAAGAACAGACTTGTGTAAAAAACAAAACAAAATAATATTCATTTCAAACAATATAAATAAGATGAAGAAAAAAAAACTCAGTTGTAATGTTTCTTTTATTTGGCCATCGTCATTTGGCTGATGCCATACCATTGAGGAAGTTGCGTTGGTTCTCCAGTATCTGGCTGACCTGGTGGACCCAGACCTGAACAACTCCGGGACTTGTTGAGTGGAGTGTGTACCTCTCCAGGTTTCCACTGGATGATCTGGAAGTCAGTGTAAACTTGCAAGGGTCATCTGCATTTTCTTCTAGACCCAGCCAGCTCACCTGGAGTAATGGGAAGAAGAATTTGACAATGGCCCACCAAAAAAAAAAAATTCCACCAAAGCCTAAAGTAGGCATATCATTTGTTTCATTTACTCTAACATCATCGCTAGAAGGACGTTCCCATGGCTCCTAACAGGAGCTGGACTCACTTTGATGCTGTTCTTGAAGAGGTAGCCAGGTGTCGAGAAGCCCTTCTTTTTGTCGAGGGGCTCACTGAAGATAACGATCTGTTCAAACAGGAACACTCTCCTCTCTTTCATCCTGGACAGAAGTCCTCCATCCTGGTCGGAAACCATGAAGGTATCCTGGAGGAGCAATCGGCCCTGAGCCACAATTTTACCCTGATAAAAAAAAAAGAGATGAGATTCGAGACTGTAAATAAAGTCTGATACAAAAATGTAACTACACTGAACTATAACTATAAAAACTGACAAAAGATGAATTCAATCAAACGTCTAAGAAACTCCATACTAAACTATACTACTTTCGACTACATGAAAAGCAAAATAAGTGCACACTGACATCTAGTGGTAAAAGGTTGAAAATAGGAATTGATTTCTGCAGAACACAATAAACATTATGAACGTAGTGATGTTGACACATGACACAGACACACATACAGAACTCACATCGAAGCCTTGGAGGCGGCCGACATTCATCATGTCATTGCAGCGTTTGGGGACCACACACATCACCTCCACTGCTTTCTGAGGCAGAAACATGAGAGAACAACAAACTCTCAGAGATCACTTGCATGAGAGTTAAAAAAAATTAAAAGGAGTGTGGTGTTGTCATGTGCTGCTCATGGCGTCGCACAACAGCATAATCACACAAATGATATATATATATACATATACATATGTCATCACTTGCCTCCAGCTCGGCTGTGTCTACTCCGGCTTTCTTCGAGATTTTGTGAAGATCCTGTGAAGGAGATGAAAAGTGTGGAGAATCGTTGATGTTGCTGTTGCTATGATGTTGCTAAAAACTGTCTGCAAAATAAGAGACATTACAGTCGATTCACCTTCAGCAGCAGCTGGTACTTCATTATACGCTGAACAGGTTTGATGAGCAGGTCAGTGATCTGCAGTCTGTGGCCCAGTCGCTGCTTTAGGTCCTAATGAAAGAAAAAGAAAATAGCATCAATATGAAAATATTAACCAACATGGATATTCTGCTTACAAAGATGTTGATGATATAAACAATGGTAAGTAGCCAATATAATTATTTGACTGCACAGTGAATAAGAAAACATGACAATCCACTGCAGGTTTACGTCGCCGTTAAAGGTTTTACCTCAAAGTAAGTGTCGATGTACTCGGACACGATGTGCTCAGATTTCGGCTTGTTCTGGCAGTACACGATGTACATGTGCAGCCTTCGCTCCTGTTGTTCAAACAAAGACGACGTTTAAAATACCAGAAAGTCACCGCCGCCCGGAAAACATTGATTCTTTCACTCCATGTCTTAATGGTCACATTCAGAGAGAGACTGTCGACGATTCAAACGCAACATGAACAGGTCTCTCACCTGTTTGACGAATAAAGGGGCCAGTCTGTCCGGATCCTCCAAGCACTTCTCGAGTTCTCCCAGGAAGAAACTGAACAGACCGGGACAAAAAAATAAATAATAAAACACATGACTTAACCTGCCAAGGACCATGGTACTGACCGGTGTTTTTATTCTGGGATAATGCAATTTAATAAAATGTTCTTTGTAGTTTTGTGGGACAAAGTGTCCACATACTCTTTGTGCCAGTCATAGATCTGATGAATGTTTCCAAAGACGATCTTGTCTTTTCCTCTCATGTCATCTGGAACCCCTTCCTCTTTCATCCTGCTCATGTAGCCCTGAGGACGTGAATGTCAACTCATTTGTAAAATAGAATAACACTGAGAAAAGAAAAGAACGGAGAAGAAGAAAGGCCTTAATTCGGGCATTGGAATCGTTCTTTGTTTTTACCTCGACCACTGATCCCAGGTCCCTGACGTAGTCTCGTTCAGTCTCCACCAGCTCCAGGAGCACATAACTGAGAGACAGACAGAAAACAGAAATTGTCACCGTGTAACACAAACCCAACGCACTCAGCGGTGAGGCAGCATCCGAAATGCTCCATATAAGCACACGAGGGAAGACAAACATGGTTAACCGATTAGACCCAAGCAGCTTTTGTTTATCGAAGCGCACAAACAAGACAGAGGCTTTAGAAACTCACTGTCTCCTCTTGAGGAAGCCGGACTTGCGCTCGTCCACCTCGTCGATGGGTGAGGAGGAGGAGAGGAGGGAGTTGTCGGAGGGGTTGAGGGAGGGGGAGCTGCTGTCGCCCTGCTCCACTGACAGAGAACTGGGACGATCCTCCAGGGACTATGGAGGAAGGGAGGAGATGGAGATGGGAGTTGTGATAAAGTGGTAGAAAGATGAAAAAAAGATGAGTATGGAGATCATGTCTTTTTTTACAGCACAGTTTATGTCGCATAACATGGATGGAGAAAAGGCTTGTGTTGGTATGTGTTTGTATGTAGGCCACAGGGCGTGAGTGGACTGGGCCACTGGCCAGAGTGCAACGTCCATTTGCTGGAACAGTGGACAGCTGGCATAGTGAGTCACAGCGCTGACAGCTGACTCGTAGGCCCCGGTGCCATCCTCTTGCCACATGAAAAGCGAGTGCGCGCTTTGTGTGTACGTCAAGTTTTGGAATTGTTCGGCGGACAAATGTGCCAAGTTTGCGTGTACTTGTGATTTAGTATTCATGATTCCTCTCTCACCATCTTGCTCTTCACCAGCTCTTCGATGGCGCTGACCAGCTCGGCGGCGCTGGGCGTCTCTGAGCTGCTGGGACGAGCCGAGAGACGGCACGCAGACTGAGGAGGTGAGAGAGAAAAGAGGAGAGATTAAAGGAATTATCGGTTAAAATGTGACCCGTGGGTCAAAAGGTGACATGTAAGACTTGGCGGTGCCGCATGCAAACAGGTGTGATGCACTCTCATTGGCTGCAGCGTCGTACAGTATATGATCAGGCTCACCGTTGTTGTTTGGACCCCGATATTTCGCATGTCCATATAAAGACTGCTGGGTGTGATCTGCCTAATAAAGAGGTTAACCGGGGGTCAAGTCGGGGCCAAACTGAGGTGCGGAGGTGGGTTCAGGTAAAGGGCAAGCTCTGGGATTGGACTGCTCTTCAAACAGGAGCACCACGATTGGTCAAACAACTTAAATGCAGGAAACGATGGCGCTCAATGCATCACTGCAGAGCTCCACAGTACACAACTGAACTGAATCAGTGCAGCGGAACATGCAAATGGAGTTTACACTTCAGCCTCCGAAGTATAATTTCACTCCGTTTCAGTTGGTTGAATAGATGTTAAGAAAAATGCAAAAAAAAAAAAAAGTAATTGAAGTAAAAGAAAGATCCTTAGTGGAGATGATGAACTAGTTTTACATGGAGAGATGTGGAAACTGGGCGAGAAGAGAGGCAGAACAGAAATCAACGTAATGCTGAAGGAAGGAACATGCAACCATCAGGAACAGAGGAGGAAAGAAGAGAAATGATTAGTGCCAAACATAAAAGGAAAAGATTATAAGCTCTCTGTATGTAACAGAAGAAAATGAATTGGATTTTCTTGACTTTCTTTACGTCTATCGCTTTGAAACAGCTTCAGTAAGCATCGTATGAAGAAACATATATATTTTGCCTGTGCCTGCACTTATCTATCTTTATTTTCTATTTTTAAAATTAACGCACATAACAGTTGTGTTTGTGTGTCACTATATTGGCAGTCAATACGAAACACAAAAACACATAAATCTATTTTGTTTTGCGTAAGCGTCGATTTAAAAAAAGAGCCATATTTGTCTTGGGAGACTCTGCATTAATCTCTCTCTCTCTCTGCACGCCACCGCCTGTCATCATCCGTGGCGATGTGTGTTTATACACCCACGCACCTTGTCATCCTGGGAGTCCGGCTGCAGCAGGCTGTGCTGTTGGATGGCCATTGGGGGAGGAAGAGGGACGGCGTCAGCCCCTTCTTCTCCTTCCTCCTCGCCACAGCTCTGCATGCCCGATGAGGACGACTTGGAGAGGGTCCCACTGCTCAGCCCCTCATTCCGCATACGCTGGGGAGAGAGAGAGAGAGAAAGATGGTGCAATGATCACCAAGGTAGTTCAGAAGATGATCTATGTGACAGCCGCAGACGTCTTTATTTATTCTTACTTCCTCCAGTGTCTCGTCCTGCGGTGTGGCAGCACTATCATCAGAGTCCTTCTGTGAGCCAGGAATTGTGTCCATGTTCTTCCGTGCGCCGTCGCGGTTCTTCTTGTGCTTGTGGGCGAGCTTCTTGACGTGGCCGTCAGCTTTGCCGGAGCTGAGCCGGCGTACGGGGCTGGTCAGCCACTTCCTCAGAGTGTTGCCAGGACGTTTGGGCCCCGGTGAGCTGTGGGGGCCCAGGGTCTGGCTGGAGCCCGGCTGCAGGGCGTCGTTACTGGATACAGACAAGGTGTCTAAAAGGTGACAGAGGAGGTTGATGATAAATAACATGAGCGTGTGGGAGACGTCGCACCAAAAATCACGAACGTCATTGAAACTTTACATTGATTTTAGTTTTGTATTTCTTTTATAATGTGAATTTTATAACAAAAAAAAAATCATGTAAGTACTTTAACATCATTTTTTGTGGAAAAAACAGTATAGTAATTTTCAGGCACTGATTACTATGTCATGTGAGTTTCTCTCGATGCAGAGTAGACGGAGGAGAGAGACTCTATATGATCAGGATATGTGTGCGTTTGTTTGTTTCCAGTGTTTCTGTGTGTTGTGTGCAGTGGGCAGGCTGGTCCTCACACTGATGGCTCCTTGGGGAATCTGTAGGAGGAGAGTTTTGGTTTTTTTGAGCAGAAAAGGAGCAAGAGAAAATAACACAGGATAAAAGGGATGCTCGAGGCTTTGTCTCAGTATTGTCTCGCTTGTCCTCTGTCCAACATCTGTCCCTGGCCTTCCCTTGCTGCTGTCTATCACAGGAAGGAAAAATTACTCCTCACATCCGGATCAATTAGCTAATTCACCGAGGAGTTGCGGCATGAAAATGTTGAGGTTGAATTTCTTTGTGAAACGTGACCCGCAGACTCTGGACGCGACCTTTCACCTCCCTGAAGACGTCCCAGCTCAACAAAAGGCCATGCATGGTTTATGAGTGACACAAAAGACTGAGATAGAAACCTTCACCCAAAGATGAGCAGAGTTTCCTCTACTATCTTCCAACTACGCCATGCAAACAGCGTTGTCAATAAAGCCTCTGAACACAAAGGCCGCAGAAACAGAATGCATCTGTACAGGGGCTGAGGTGGACTCGGGGACAATGCTCTCCTCCTACCTCACTCTGCATGGGATTGTTCCAACTCGCATCAAAGTGCGAGCTGCTGAGCTCTAACAACCTCAATGTGTAAGCCAGTCAAGTGCTCTAAAAGCTGCAGCTGCAACTGATTAAGCCATGTGACCAGTCTGGACGATGCTTATGAATGGCAGGTGTGGAAAATCCGCCTTCCCTCATTGGACAACTTTGCTGAGTGAACGAACGCATCTGGATGTCAACGTGTGCGTCAGCCATGTTTTTTTTAAAAAACTCTATTCACATGAAGCATGTATTTTCCCATTGCCTGCAAAGTAAGAAGAAAACAAAGTTACGCATCTAATAAGAATCTCCCACATCAGACCCTGTCAGGCCTCCAATGACTTGTCTCACCACCTTCTTCCTGTAAAGCTCAGGCCATTTCTTAGTATTCTTAACATAACCTGATACGAGTCATGAGATCTCAATCATTCCGCAAAACTCTGCTGCCTGACGTACGATTCCAGCGAGGTGAGCAATAACGCGAGTGTGTCAAGAGGTGAGAAAACCTCTTTTTTATTTCCTGTTTTTATCCACTTATGGTTTACCAGCAGAGCCTGTTGCTGTTCCCATGGAAAGGTGGGCTCGTGCATCTCAGGAGACCTATAAATTCCATCTAAAGTGGCTATTTAAAGACGATAGTAGGCGTGGAGGGGCTGTCTGTCTTGACTGTGGCCAATCTGAGGGAAGACAATCGCTTTCGTTAGAACAAATGTTTATGTGCACTCCAGATGCCGAGCATAGATTTTAGTGTTGCTGTGTGAAACACCTGCGTTAACTATATGAGCTGGAGGAATAAATAAAAAATAAACCAGCAGCTTGTTCGGATCCTGACCTGGAATGTTTCAGTCATGGGTACAAATCATGGAGGCTATTTAAGGCTCTGACGACTCGGATTCCTTTGCATTGCACTCGGTTTCCAACAAAGATCAGAACTTAACCTGATTAAATGTGTTACTAATTTTACATCAGTATAGATATAACAACAGTAAATATACTAAAATAAAAATGTGCAGGGGTTTAAAAGCCTCATTAGCTTAGGTAAATAACAGTACTACAGTACTAATATGTGTTTTTATTGTAAACCAGATTCCTTTCTGCTGTTTCATTAACTGGCACATGACACTGATGACTAACATACTGTAAATGTAGGTGGGAACTGGTGGGAACGTTTAAAGGGGAAGAACCAGAGGGAGGCTCAGGAGTCAGGAGCAAACTGACCCTGCTTCCTATGGACACACTGGGGTCACAACCCCACACATGTACTCGCCCTTAGCAGGTACATCTCAGCTGTTACATCACACGCTGTCTAGCAGAAAGACATTTCACACCGCCATTTTTTTTTTCCTTTAAATGACATTCAAACACAGAAAACTGAGAAGACTGACTTGTTCGTTATAAGAGAATAGAGAATACTTCTGCTTAATTTAGACATGTAATTAACTTAAATATTAAATAACTTTAATACATTGATAATTTGGTACTTTGGGCAAAAAACTGACAGGTGTCATGTCACACTTTGACAGTGACATGAATACTGAGTGCTATCTAGCTGCTCTGAATAGACGGGAGAGGTTGCGCTAACAAGTGTGTAAATGGATGAAACACGGGGTCAGGAGCCCTGACACATTCCTGCTAAGTGGAATACAACCCCTGAGACACACATAGATGCACAGAAGGCATGACCTTTGACTTTTGCCCTGCAGGGGTGTCTTTCATAGTGGCAACACCTCAGGAACAGCTGGTCATGCTCTCACTCATGGGAAACCAAAATTGGGGACATGTACTTTGTGTTAGCTAAAGGTTAGTTTCCCTCTAGTTAGCATTGTTTACAATAGTGATGATTGTAATTAAGATGTCACAGAGACATAGAATAACATGTTGGAACTGAAAAAGTAGATTTAAAGGTGTTTCACTACTCAGCCAATAGGCTTCCTCAATATCTAAGTGGATTTTATAGTTTATTTTGTTTATAACTATTTTAAACTTTTTTCTAGGGCTCTAAACAAAGGTAACAGCTGCAAATATCATCTGGACACAAATCTGATAGAATATATATGTTGCATTATTGGCACGGGATACACTGATCACACACACACACACACACACACACACACACACACACACACACACACACACACACACACGATCAATTGATACTCACTACGCAAAGGCAAATCAAAATTAACCTCAAACTACTAACAAAACCATCGTCTCAGATTACATCTGTGGATTTATAGCTCTGATACAAAGAGGCCACCAGATGCTCTCGACCGCATCTTGAGATGTTTGCAAATTTATCTGCACGCTCCCATGAGTCAACCACTCCTCGTTCATGCTAATGCAAAGAACATGACAGATTTACAACTTTGTGCGTCTGCCTGTGTCTCAGAATAGGAGGCAGGGGAGGGGCCGGTGTACAACTGGAGTAATCCCCAAAGACGGCGCAGATCTCCAGAAACATGCCTGGGATTCCAGAGGTGTCACCAGGGGAGCATCCTTTGTGTGGTCTCATCTTCCCCAGGAGAAGTGGTACAAACAAACGGACACACACAAAAACCATCAGTGTGTGCGGACGTAGGGGGCTTTTAGGGGCCCAGGGATTTCTGATAATCTGGACAGTCTCGGAAAATGCTTGCCACCCAAAGTTAGGAAGGGTGTGGAGATGGAGTGGGCAGATGGAGATGAGGCAGACTAATATTTTGACTGAGGCTGACATTTAAAAGGAAACAGGAAAACACGAGAGAAGCTCCTGTTTCCCTTTGACAGTATTATTTCCTATTCAGGGTGAGGTAAGACAAGTGGAACACACTGCCCATCTGTGTGGTCCCAGCCACACCAGGTGCACAGATAAGATATAATCTTGTCATCGAGATCACAGTGGGTTGCATATTTCATCACTTAACAGTTCATTCACCAAATTACTTTCACTGCCATAACGCTGCGACATAATCCACACTTGATTAATGAACACACTGCGCATTAAACGAACCCAGCTGAAAATATCGGCTGTGGAATCTACAGAAAACAAGGACAAGCTGTCAATAAAGAAAAAAAAAGTAGAGTTGCACCATAATTAATTAATTACCAACTTCTTTGGAAGCATACTGGTAAACTGGAGCAACTCGTCATTATATTATTATGTGTTATGTTATCATTATGACATTTCTTTTTTTTTCCCCATGACTTTTCCACTGTAATGCATAAAAAGCACAAAAGATAGGTTACAATTACCATATCAAACCATTATACAAAATAACAACATAACAAGATGACAACACAACGTTGCTACTTGTGGTCCACTCATGACTGAGCCACCTACCCAGATCCAGCAGCCAGAACTTGCAGCTGTCAGAGTTTCCTCCCTGTTCCGAATCCATGGAGCAAAATGGGTTAAGAGAAACCAAGGACTCGATTCCACGAGCCATGTCAGTCAAACACTAAGCCTCCGTGATTCCGGATTGAAATATTCCCTCACAGCTGCATAGTCACAGCATCCCCACAGGTTCTGATATCAGGTAACCGATATCAAATTCCAATGCAAAACATAAAAATGCTTTGGAAACAAATCTAATGAATGTAAGAATTGTTCCTGCAGTAACTACGTCGCTGTGATTCCATAGAGAGAAAATGCAATGTCCTATGTGGAGAAAAAGAAAAAGTCAAATGCAGCAGTGGAGAGTAGGATGTTGCCTTTCTCTCTCTCTCTCTCTCTAGCTCTTTCTCTTTTCTTTGTATCTCCTTCCCTCCCTCCCTCATGAGTGGGCTGCTGCTGTGAGGATATTGGGCAAGCCTCCACTCTGCCTCTCCTGTTCCAAAGGGACGTCTGGAATCATGCAGCACATATACCGTATAACCCTCTGTAGAGGCGCCCACTCCGTTTGTGTGGGTGGGTGTAAATATAAAAAGGCATAAGGATGCATACAAGTTCTGCGATACGCTTGTAACAAACATAGGCCTGGTTATACAGAGGTGCAACAGCAAAATGCTGTCGAAAGATCTGTGGACATAGTCAGTCTGAGTTGTGTAACAGAAAAACACACACACACACACACAACCTAACTCTATTTTCTAGCGCCTTGACTTCATCTGATCATGTCTCTTTGCACACTAGACAGTTTAGAGCAGCTATGCAGACTATCAGCACAAAGATCCCCCTGTTGAACCCCT
The DNA here is from genome assembly GCA_016785345.1 of Trinectes maculatus. Classification (NCBI taxonomy): domain Eukaryota; kingdom Metazoa; phylum Chordata; class Actinopteri; order Pleuronectiformes; family Achiridae; genus Trinectes; species Trinectes maculatus. The sequence goes on from JAFBJQ010000105.1 coordinate 1,276,843, forward strand.
GAGTTTGTCTCTCCGGTTGCAAAACACACTCGTTCCTGTAACAACACGCACACAGATGCACATTCACTGGCCTGTAGTTTACTCTGCTCCCTCCAGATTCCTCTTTTTATGAATAACACTGTCATTATGTGCGCACCTTATTTCCGAGAGGTTCACCTGTGTGTTGAACTGATTTGGTGAAAAGGGGGAATTCCAGTAATCAGACTGAAAGTGTGAAGTTCATGGAAAGAAAAGGATCTAAACTTGACAGGAACGTGTAGGTTTGGACAACTGTGGGCAGCGATTTACACAAAATGTACCATAATAAGAACAGACAACCAGCTGTCAGCTACACAATTAGCAAAAATAGTTTTACTTATGTGAACCAGTCACTATTTGTTCCTTCGTATGTCTTTATTCAGGATAAAGACATCTGTCCCACAAACAACTGTTAATTATTCCTGGACACAGAGCAGGGCAACAACCCAATCCCCCAATCCCCCAATCCGTCACCCATCCGTAACTTTGGACAAAGTGGCGTACATGGTTGGTCAGTAAACAAAAAGAAGGCAAACGAAAGAGAAAAGACCTTTTTTTCTCACTCTCTCTCGTCCACGTCTTCCTGCACCTGCACATCCGTCCTTTTTTTTTTCGACCACAGCATCCAGCCGTGAGAAGCTTCCTTTCATTGCTCTCTCTCTCTCTCTGGCCACACATACAGATACAAAAGGTGGGTGATACGTGACCGAAAAACCAAAGGAACTCGGATAGAAACAGGAGCCTCTCTGAGGCAACAGATGCGAGAAACTGTGACACTAATTCTTTTGCAAAAGCAAAATATAAATAATAATAATAATAATAGTTGGAAAATTCTTGTTCTAAAATGCTGTGGCAAATTATTGGGCTAATTCCAAAGTTGTGAGTTACTGTATGTGCAGTCCAAGCACCCTCTAATTTTAAATACCAACGCAGTCTTTCTCCTACTGATTACAAAGAGGCTGCCAGAAAAATATTTATATGCTATATCACCATGGAAACAAGCAGTGTTCACCCTCTTTCAGGTTAAAGAAGCAAAAACCACAAGCGGTACCTTCTGTCAAGATGTGATGGCAGCATCTCATATCTCCACCCAGGTCTGCTCTGTGTACAAGGCTGTGATCTATCGCTTCTTTTGTTTGCATTATTTATGATTCGTCAAGGGTTTCAGCATTTACACAGATATATTCATGTGTTTAAGAATATTAGAGAAATAATAAATAAACTTATATAAAGAGATGGAGTATTTATATAGAGAACAGGCACATGTTGCAATGGTTTATTGAGTATTCGAGATCTGCTGGCTGTGTTATGCTGTTGGGGGATTTTTGCTGGCAATTCAATAGTAAGTTGTTCTTAGCACATTGCAACATTTCTGTTCTTATGGGCGGGATCTCTCTGAAGAAAGGCCCATTGGCCAAAGGGCCATGAGTGCAAAAAAAGACCTTGGGAACCACATTACTGTCTCCTCTTAATAAGAACCTTTGTGCAGGAAGCAGATGCAGAGAATGGCGTTTTATCCTCCAGGGGCTGCACCCTGCACCCTGACCAGGCAGATCCATGTTGTTACAGTGGAGGAGGCATGATGCTGCACGTACAAAACAGAATAAAGGTCTCTGGCAATGATGAGATCTGCAGATGTCAACGGCACTGGGAATTCAAAAGTTGAAATCATTTTAAGGTAAATTAAAAAAGAGCTGTGCTTCAAGCGGGTTTTCCACTGTTGCATAGCAACACCTAAAAATACATGTGAATGCTTCTCCAAGCAGCTGACTTATGAGAAGGGAGGGTTCCACAGGTCGCCGTGCTATGTTTGCAAACAAGAGACATGTCATTTATACTTTATTGGTGTGTATGTATGTGCATGGATATGATGAGGATGTGCTGTTTTCAAACAGGAAACACACGTAATTTCCTGGTATTCTGAATATTTCAGATGTGCTACAACATTATTTCACCTGCAGTGTGGTTATGACAGAAGAGGAAACATTCCTACACTCCTACCTTTGTGGTTGAAGAGCCCCTCCATCTCCATGGAGGACCGAGAGTGAGCGATGCAGAGCATGGAACAGGGGACGGTCCCCTCCTGGGCGGGAGAGCGGTCGGTGGTCCGGACCAGGCACCAGTCGGGTTTGTCGTGGAGTCGCTCCAGGACCTCCACAGTCTGGCCTCGGCGCACTGTCAGCTCCCCAGTGGTGCCACCATTACTGGCCACAAAGTCATGGATCACCACTGTCAGCTCACAGCCACCGGACAGCTGAAATGGATTTGGAGAGAGGAGAGAACAGAAATCTGTAAAAACAAGCTTCTATTTGGATTTGTACTGTTCACGTTTGGATAAAGCATACTTGGATTAAATGTATCCAACCCATTTTAAATAAATAAATAAATAAATAAATAAAAACTTCTGCCAGACACACTTAAAAACAGCAAGGGTTAAGAAAAAAAAAGATTTAATCTATGTGGAACTATAAGCAAATGTCAACAAGAACTGACATAATGGACTCGAAGGCAACAATTCCCTCTCAACATCATATGCTCACAGCACCGACAATCAAGCAGTACTGTAATGTAAGAGTACACATGCAGTGATGATTGGTGACTCATTCTAGCACAGCAGATTAAAACGTCACAGATGGAACACTGACTGAAGATGCAGAGTTTAATGCTGCGGCTAATGAAAGTCATCTATCTTGGCAGAGTACGAGCGAATGAATCGAATCGAATGGCTTTATTGTCCTTGTATGAGGACAATGAAATTGAAAGTGCGCTGTCAGGTGCCAACAGATGAAATACAGAAAGCAAACCATTTCTTCTCTGAATCAATGACAGTTAAAAATAACTGGGTGGAAAGTAAAAATGCGAAATTAAGTCAAATAATGAAATTTCAAGACTTCAAAATCTTTATTATTCGTCACTGTTTGCAATTTGTATGGTTAACTTTTTATTATATATTTTAAATAACTGATTTAATGTAAATTAAGCATGATTAAACATAATATATATAGCATAAAGCTATATATTTGGTCATACAGTTAATTATTATTCTTATTTAAAAAACTAGAAATAGTTTAAAGATTTTTACTGTGAAAACGGCAGAATTTTCTTGCACTAAACAACACAAAGCACATTTTTTTGCAACGTACCCTTTGGTAGTGTGGTAAAGCCAGAGAGCTGAGGAGCTGAGAAATGGGATTTGAGCTCCTGTCCTCCAGCCTGGCCATCGTTTTCCACTCCCTCATTGCAAGAAAAAGTCTCAAAGAGTCGGAAAACTCTGCAAAGCAGATTTCTACAGCGAACCACCGAGACCGTCCTCGATCACTGAGAAGATGCTCACTAGTAAAAAAATGTTTTGTTTTTTTCAATGGAGAATTTCCCTTGGCAAAACGGTCCTTGGTAATTAAACTCCTGACTCATTAATACAACTTAGTGCTTGCAGAGAAGACGTAGCCATCCACTGCGCCAGTTAACAGCACTCCTCTGTGGGTGCTTACAATCAGACTATTGACGCTTTCAATGACTCCCTGTTGGCTCTCTATTCCCCGGAGTGCTGCAGTTAATCCATCCTCGTCATCCTTTAAACAACTATTTCCACAATTGAGCTCACTATTGTACATTTACCAACAGAAACAACACAGCGGAAAATTAGAGAGGGAATAGAGAAGAAAAAAAATAAAGTTTGCCCCAATCCCGCTACTGCCTGAAGCAACGTGTGAGATGGATAGCTGCGAGGACTGTGCTCTCCTGTCTGGCATACAGACGAGCATCCTCTGTGAGGAGAGCGTGGGAGGCTGAAGCTGCTGACACACAAGTCAAGCATAGGAACAAACAGGCACACACGCACAAATCAACACAAACACACCACTGTCACTGCCCCCTGAATGAGAGTCCTCACAGAGACGGAGATAGAGAGAGGCATTGAAGAAGTGAGGATGAAACGCCCGATTTACATTTGCAAGTGTTACTGTGTGTTTTGATGGTCTGTGCACATTATGCATGTGCGCTAATTATTAATTAGCGCATGTGACAGTTGTGGAAAGAGTTGACTAAACAGTATCAGCAAATCCACTAAGCTCATTGTCTTATCTTCCTGATTACAGTCATGATGTATGAGGTGGAGCGAAGAAATTCTATTCAACTGTGAAAACAATGACCTTAATTTAATAAATCCACTGCAGCAGTTTATAATTAGTATGACATAAAAGTATAGAGAGGCTTTTGATTTGTGTGTGTTTGTGTGTGTGCGCGTGTGTGTACGTTAGCTTTTAAGTTGCTCATACTGAGCGTGGGAGGACAGGCCTTCTGTGGTGCTATTACCAGATATAACCATATCCGATGTGTCTCTGTTCTCAGTGAGATAAGATTCTCTCTCTCAGAAGACACACACACACACACACAGACACACACACACAGACACACACACACAGAGCTTTAAAGCTCAGTCAGATGGCCTTCCTCCCAACACAAACAAAACAATTTCACAGGAAGTAATTTACAGACAGTAGCTCGCATCTTCCCGAGCAGCAGCAATCTGACGATCGATCACGTCACTGCGTTACAACATGACGCAGTCGCACGTGAACTTTAACGCACTGACTGGCATCACATGACACCACAGAGCAATACCAAAGGAGCTGTCCACTTTTTTCGCCGCTATGCACAGGGATTGCGTTTGTTAGTGTGCGTGTGTTTTCATACCTTGTCGCTGTCCAGTGTGTTCTGGGATGTACGTGAGGCGATGGAGATGGTGTCTGGTTGGCTGCTGGCGTCTCCCTGGCTGTCCAGGTCCTCTCCGTCCCTGCTGGCAGACATCACCATCCCATTTATTCCATGATGATTATTATAAGTGATTCACTTTTTACAAGGTTTATTGGCTTATGACTTGTTAAGATTACCAGTGTTGATTCTGAGACTGTGTTTTGTTCTGCAGTGTCACTTTGTGTTTACTTGCACTGGGTTGAGGTGCTATTTTTTTATTTTTTTTTAAACTTAATGTGGGATAACACACTGTCAGCTTACCGTCTGCCTTTATGTTTCGCTGTGGTGGCTTTAGGGATGTGGATGGGTTCCTTCAGAGCTCCGCGCAGGTGAGCAGTTCGCTCCTGGATCACCTCCCGGATGTGTTTGATCCAGTCCTGCTTGTTCTCAATACTTGAAGCCTTCAACACAACACAGGAAAAGTGTTACATTTATAATGAGCAGTGTGGCTGCCACCCCCCTCCCCCCATCTCTTTTTCATGAGACTCAAACAAAGGATGCTAGCGGCAAACAACAATAAATCTGTTGCCTTTTCGCTCTGCTCGAATGAATGAAGTGTTGACCTGCGCCACAATACAAGGTCGCTTTAGGCAATTACACCTTCGTCAGATGCAGAGCGAGGACTCTGATTGCTGCAATTATGTACTTGAGTCACACGTCCACATTTAGATATGCGGTGAAATGACGACAACAGTGTCTCCAGTTGGAGGTCCACCGAGACACTGAAGACATTTGTTGTCAGCCTCGCGTGTATTTACGTCACCGGACCAAAGCGCTAACACTGTATTTAGCATGTGACTCCTCTTCTCAGAGTCTTCTCTTCCACCTTCACTTGGCAACAACCTTAGCGCCAAGGCCACTGTGGCCCCGGGTTGTGAAGAGATGGTGATCGGCTGTTATGTAATAATGCAGAGAGCTGTTCAATGCACATTCAAACACGCTGGGATCAACGAGTTTCTTTCTTCCTCCCTGTCAGACTCAAAGTATCTAGACATACACGCACACACTCAATAAAGCACCGTCTCTGACTCACAGTATGAGAACTACCAAGTTGCCTGTGAGTTTGGATTATGACCCATCAGCGTCTATGCTAATATTTCCGCGTGATGAGTGAATAAGTACCAGAAAGAAACATTTCACCCCCTACAGGGAGTCAACTTTCTTGGCTGATCAGAGGGAAGTATGAAGGAGTTAGTGGGGGTGGACTACAGATACTCTACGTGTGGAGGGAAATCTTGCTGGGGTTTATGTTACATTGAGTGCAGTGCCAGAAGAACCAGCCAAACAGCTCTTGTTCCTGCTTAATCATTTCTAACAAATGATGGGAGAACTAGTTCGTACAAAATAGCAACAAAATCGATCATCTTCCTACCTTGAGGACGATCTTGTTGTCCGAGGTCGGGGTTCTGCCCACCCACAGGGCAAACTTACAAGGATCTCCTTCCACGTGTTCTGTAACTCCAAGCTCTGAAGTCTGAGGGGGTGAAGAACAAGCCGCCAACAACAAAAACAAAAATTATACTACAGCAGTGTGTAACCCAAAGAAAAATGATGTGAGACTATCTGAATTCGATCCCCCAAAACAAAGTATCGAAGTCATTGCTTACAAAGAGCTTGCTCTTGTAGAGGTACTTGCTGCGCCCGTTAGAGTCTTTGACTTCTTTGCTGAAGACCAGGGACATTTCAAAGAGGAAGAGGTGTCGGTCACGACCCTTACGAATAAGAGTCTTGGGGTCCCAGACCTGGAAGGACTCCTGGAGTATCAGCTCCCCCTGGGAGTCAATGTTCCCATCAAAACCTGATGTCATGGAGAGACCGGATGACGAGCCGTTATATTTACATTATATTAACTGTGCATATTTTATGAATAGATATTGAAATACGTGGTTATGTCGGAGTCGCAGCTCAGTTACTTGTGCTATATGAGTATTGTCACTGATGTGAGTCCATTCACAAAATATATGTGTATGACAATGGACAGGATTGTATCAAAATACACAAGCAGGTAAGATCCCTGAATACCAGAAGTCTGTGTGTGTGTGTGTGTGTGTGCGCATGCGTGCGCTAACCATCCAGCATAGACAGGTGCATTGCATCATTAGCTTTCTTGGGGACACTTAGCATCACTTCCAAACCATCCTTGATCTCGCCTTTTCCCTCCTCACAGCATGTCAACAGCTCCTGTAACAGAAGCACACACACAGACAGACACACACTCAGTGACAGGTGCAATACACAGGTGTAGGACGTGTGAGAGTGATAATGCTGCTAATGGTTGGTTTACTGTGTTGTACCTTGAGTAGAAGCTGGTACTTGGTGATTCTCTGCACTGGTTTGATCAGGTAAGAGGAGATGGAGTTGGCAAGGCGATGCCTTTGCTGGATTTCCTGTAAAAAAAAAACAGAAGATCATATTTTTAGTTGTTTCACACTTTTTTGTTAAGTATATAATTTCACATGTGAATCTACAATTTTCATAGTCATGAAAATAAAGAAAACTCTTTGAATGAGAAGATGTGTCCAAACTTTTGGTCTGTACTGTATGTGTATGACAATGGACAGGATTGTATCAAAATACACAAGCAGGTAAGATCTCTGAATACCAGAAGTCTGTGTGTGTGTGTGTGTGTGTGCGCGCTCGCGCTAACCATCCAGCATAGACAGGTGCATCGCATCATTAGCTTTCTTGGGGACACTTAGCATCACTTCCAGACCATCCTTGATCTCGCCTTTTCCCTCCTCACAGCATGTCAACAGCTCCTGTAACAGAAGCACACACAGACAGACACACACTCAGTGACAGGTGCAATACACAGGTGTAGGACGTGTGAGAGTGATCATGCTGCTAATGGTTGGTTTACTGTGTTGTACCTTGAGTAGAAGCTGGTACTTGGTGATTCTCTGCACTGGTTTGATCAGGTAAGAGGAGATGGAGTTGGCAAGGCGATGCCTTTGCTGGATTTCCTGTAAAAAAAAAACAGAAGATGTGACTAAGTTTATAAGAAACATTACATGACATCATACATTACACAATACTGGTGCTGGTAACAGTGCTCACATCAAAGTAAGGTCCAGCATGCTCCAGGATGAGCTGTGTGGAGTCGGGCTTGTTCTTACAATAGTTGACGTACATCTGGAACTTGTCAGCCTGAGCAGAGGAGAGAGCATCAGCACTCTTTATTCACATGACATTTTTTAAATGTAACAACTTCTTTCAGAAAAACGTATGACACTCTTCTGTATATGTTTTGTATTTAACCTTAATATAGATGGAATAGTTGAATGAATGAACAGACAAAAATTAATGTTTGGCACAAACAGGAACTGATAAATTCTGTGTAAATGTATAAACAGAAATTCACAACTTGTACCCAAGTTACAAAACAATGGCCGACATCCTCTGGAAGCTGCTCATACTTCTCCAACTCCTTCAGGAAGATGCTGTTGACAGACAGAAAGAGAGGAGGAACTGTTAGAGGCTGAGTGATAAATGTCACATTGTCACAAAACTCTTAAAAATGACTTCTACATGATTTAAAGCTCTGATGTGGAGGCTGGTAAAGACAGAGGGTCACTGCTCTACTGACTTGTGATGGAACTCATAGAGATCCTGCATGTTCCCAAAGATGATGTGTTCCTTGTTGACAATACCAGGAGGAATCTCCTCCACACCACTCGTCATCTCCCACAGGTACGTCTGCACATCACACACGAAAATACGAAAAGACAATTAGAAATAATCACAGCACACGCACAAGAACGAGCAGAAACTTAATTACAGACCCATTTTGATCAGGTTTTGGAAATAATTGACTGTAGTGTGTGTGTGTGTGTGTGTGTGTTATAATGGTACTATACTCACATCCATACATTCCCGTAGGTCTCTGACATAGGCTTTCTCTGTTTGAATCAGCTCAGCCATTATAAATCTGAAAGGGCATGTGACAGATTGTTAGAAGAGATGGTGATGAACATGATCAAGAGCACGAGTTGAACTTAAGTTCAAATAATAATAATTAATTAATTTTTAGTTTCCACTAAGGTGTCTTTTGAAGACGAGACTGCGAGACAGTGACCGTGAGCCATCGCATCTGATCTGATTATCAATGTTTTGTTGGACTCACTCTTTCCTTCGTGCCGATTTCCTCTTCTCCTCATTGAGCTCATGGGCAGCATCCCTTAATTTGACCTCTAACCCCGGAGCACTGGCTGGGATGATGTCCAACTGTAACTCTTTACTCTGCAAACACAGAAAGACGGGGGCTGTTACGTGGCCCATAACAGACACACTCCTCAGTAGTCAACACCACTATGTGATGGATTGGATTTCTCTTCGCACCAGCTCATTAGAATTAACTGATGAAGGATGTTTTCATAAGAGCATGAGGAACATCTATTGTCTATCCACACCTGACCACCTGGAGCAACCTCGCACATTTTAAACGACAATAAAATTCAAGTCACGTTAAAAAATAAAATCAACTAAAGTAAACTCTGACTTCGTTTTAACGCTGCTCCACAAAGACCAGAGGTCACGGTTTGTCATCGTAACCCTACGCCCGACACGTAAAGTATTCAGAACTGTTTTTGTCACGTCTCATTATTCAACATCCGTCCATGGTTTTAATACAAAGCATATGAACAGAAGAAGAAGAAACACATTGGTAAGAAGAGATTTGACGTGCGCTCTTAGATTCTTATCGGTGGGGAAAACTCACAGCCTTGTTTGAGTCGGAAGAAATGCCCAGCGCCGTTTCCAGGCAGGTTCGGTATTTGTCCATGCGGAGAGAAAAGTCCCTGTAGCGCTTGTCCACTGAGGACACCCATTTCTTTATCTCCAGGGCATGGGCGTGGCCCTTGTCACAAAACCCATCCGCCAGCTGGATCAACAGCTTTACCCTCTCTTTGGTTTGCTGTCAATAGAGAGACATCCAGTGAGGGGACAGAGAGATGAGAGAGACGGCCACAGAGAGGCGGGGACGGTGGGGGAAAAGGTGGATAAGAGCGAGACAGAGAGAGAGAGAGACAGGGAACAGGGTGTTGCTGGATGGACACAAAAGCTTGTTCTCTGACACAATAACAGTGACACAGCAGAGAGGAATCGGGACAATACACTGCCTAGGGAATGGGCCTCACAGCGGAGTGCAGGTCTGTGCAAAAATACACACAACAAGCACATTGACACACACATGCATGCGCGCACACACACACACCTTTGCAGTGATCTGAAAGTCTTCGTGCTCCTTCAGCAGCTCCTGTGTGTGGTGGATACTGGAGCCAGTGGATGTGTGTGTGGACAGGTAAAACTCCCCAGTGTCATGGATCCACTCCAGGGCCTGAGGAAACAACCAATCACAAGTAAGGACAGTGACACTGCAGGGATTTTTAGTTACACAATTTAACACGGTCCTAAATAACAAAGCGGAGGAGGTGGCACAAACAAGGACACTTGGAACTCCTGATTGATGAACGTCAGGAATAAGATTAAGGCCTGTGTGTGGTTTGTACAGTTAAAGTAGCCATCATCCACAGAGGAGAAACGTATCCTTTAATCTATACAGATCTGGATTTTACATGTGACTGTTTCCACTGTACATTCTACCTGTTAGACACAGGTCACCCACCATCTTCAGATCCAACACTAGGGCTGCTAACATCCATTTAATTCAATTTAATTCAATACAGGAATTAAACATCTTCTCACCATGTCTCTAATTTTTCACTTCATTAAACCTTCTCACCCGTTAATTTGCAAAGGTTGAACTTATTGAGTGTTATTTCTGCCGTTGTGACTGGGTCAGCAGGTGATACCTCCCTGAGTGTAAGCGTACATAAAACATGGATGGCCTGAAAATAGTCAGGTCCATGTCCATGATGTCACTTGACGTTCATGGTTCAACTCTTGCTGTGTGCCTACACTGTGCTGCCTAAACACCACAAGAGGGAGCCACATGTCTCGTATTTAAAGAGCCTTGGGAGATCTGGTACACGGAGCTGCTGTTTGTGCAACAGAGTCCAACTCGCTGCACCGTCGTAAAAATAAAACGCACACAGACACACACACAAATGAAGTAATTCAGTCTATGGAGTGTAACGAGATCTTGGCCGCTACACTGTGATCCAGCCTCTGTCCGTCTGACAGGTCACCACATCTCTGAACAATGACTCATTAGGACTCGTCTGACTGGAAATGACTGAATGTTCTTGTGGCTTAACATTTTGTCCGTCTGTAGCTCGGATCGGTTTCTCCACTAAAACATGGGAAAGGCTTCACAACCAAAATCCCAGAGGTTGAAATGTTCAGCGCGGTCTGAGGGGAAAATGACTGGTTGGAGACAAATGTTTGGGAGATGCTCTTTAATAAAGGCAGTGTTTAGATTTACTCTGCCGCATTATGATGGCTGTTGTAGCAGCAAAGTTCGTTCAATTCAATTTTATTGACCCAATTTGTAAAGCTCTTCAGTTACAACACATGCCGCTACTATTGTACAGCCTTCTAGCATTAAGCTTGACAACGATGAGAATCCAAGGTCTTTCTTGATTCTGCTGATGTCTGGTGTGAGTCGCTCCGGTGGGACGTTGCTGACGATTTCTATTTCTCCAGTTGTCGCTGATTCCTATTTCCGTGAATCACTCTGGTAGATCTGGGGTTGATCGTGCCGAACGAATCTCAGGTTAGTCCCGGGTCAGACTCCGGTTAGTCTCAGCTCTCACAGGTTGACCGCTGGTTTAATCGCGTCAAAAACTGTCTTGCTCTGTAGGCCGACAATTCTCTTTTCTCCTTCAGTTCGTGTGTTCTCTCTTCTTGTCATCAAGCAAAAGTGAGGCGTACAGCTCATAGTGGCCCGATACCTCACACGTACACGTCGTGCATCTGGCTGTGTACTATGTATGAGGTCATCACGGCCCCAAAGGCGGTGTTGTACCTTAAAGCATTTCTAGCCATGTTGTCATCGTCAAAGGAAACCCATCGGTTTGGTCAATATGGCTCCTACAGCTGTCATTGTTGTAAACGTCATGCCAGCGTACATCACGTCCAGTATATGTCAAAGATGGACGTCACAGCTGTACAGTGAAGTTCCAGTCAAAACAAGATCTATTCATCTAACATGGAGAGGGTTGTTTCCACTGTCTCGGCCTACACCAACTTGCTCCCTTGAATCTCAGTGTACACAGAGACAGACACAGACGCGTGTACACACCTGTTTGGCACTGCGTTCAAACACCACATACTGCTGGCACTGGTCCAGCCGCCGCTTCCTCATGGTCCAGAAGTGGAGCACTCTGTTCTCCCTCTGCAGCAACTCATTCAAGATATCTGATGAAATGACACAAGCAAAAAAAAACAAAACAAATAATAACATAACACAAAAAAACATAACGAACACATAATAACAGTAACAACAACAACAATAATAATAATGTTGTTGTTATCACATAATTTACTTACTCTTAACCTGAGTCTCCGGAGCTTTGACATGGGACAACATGCCAGGCATGTTGACACTGTTTCTGTGCAGGTACTTTAAGAAGACATCAGCGTTTCTTCTGGCTAATGTGCAGGCCTGTGTGTGTGTGTGTGTGCAGGATGAGAACAGAAGTCATTTACACTGTCAACACTATTATCCTTATGATAGATTATTGTAACTATTGTACAAAACAGACATGTGGTTTGACATGCCTTTTCTCGTGGTATTTAAAATACCATCCTCTGTCTCACCTTCAGAAAGGCCTCTTTCTGCTCCAGATGTTTGCTGATCATGGGGGTGACATGGTCTGACTCACTGTTTGGGCCCAGTTTATCAGCACCACCACACCAGTCTTCTTCTCGCTTGTACTCCTGCTCCAAGCTCTCCAGCACGCTGCACACCTGAGACATTGATAACACGGTACATGAGACAACCGAGAGATGAAACACTGACATTGGTGCGACCTGAACTACTGCAAAAAATCATGCTCAAATGGGGAATTCCCATTATCTATTTTACAAACACACATGTATGCACACACACACGCGTGCACACACCTGTTCAGAGGTCTTATAGAAGGCCACAGAAGCATTAACCAGCTTGAGTCGGTCCTCCATCTTCAGCATCAGCTGCTGCCAGTGATCTGCCACCTTCAAAACCAAACAAAAACAAATCCATCGGCCACTTCCTGCTTTTCAACGCAGCCACCGTTTACATCGATATTCTTGTTTTCCTTTAGTGACGTGTAATATCGTACCTTTTCTGCACAGTCTCTGATCATATCCATATCGTAGTGGTTGGCCTGGAGTAAGGCCTCGGCCTTCTGCTGTACCTGCAGAGCACTCTGATGGGTTTTCTATGTGGGGCATAACGGTGAGACATAATGAAATGCAAAAGTTACATGAATCCCTACATCAAAATGACTGCTCTGATCCCGGCTTCCACTTGCACCAAGAGGGCAGATAGGTAGAGCGAGGAGGACCGAGAAGAGGCTAAATAAATAGGTAGTGTCGGATTAGAGCCGTTGCCCTGAAGCAAGGGTTCTGGAGAGGAAATGAGAAAGTGGGAAAAGGGATCGGTGATTTTTGTGTCACAGCAGTTAGTCTGAGAAAAAGGCTTTTGATCCTTGCTGTACTTGAGGGAAAGAGAACAGAAGAAGATAAAGGAATGAAGATTTTTTTTTTTTGTTTTTCTGCTGCCTTTGATAATATTAACCAGACCTATATTTGTCCACTGCACCTGCAAAGCATCACTTAATATTTTCTCACGACCCAGGACCTAGTGTGGGTTCAATGGTCTGTGGGTTTCAGTCTCATGTAAGCATTAACCATGAACACATTTTTCTTGTGACTTCTGTAGAAGTAGGTCAGGCACAGGCCTGCATTTAAAATGAGCCTGGAGTTCAAAGCAAATGCATCCTGCATAATATGTAGTAAAGAGAAAAGGTGAGCAGAGCGGAGAAAGAGAGGGAGGTAGCGATATTAGTTATTCATACTTCTATTTCATGTGCGACTTGTGATAAGACGTGGGGGATGCACACACAATGTGAGCCTGAGCAGTATTAGAAAGGCTGGAGGATGAAGGGCAACGAAGGAGCCCAGGTCCAGAAGTAAGAGAGGAGGAAAAAAAATAGAGATAAAGAATTGAGCAAGAGAAAATTAATTAACTTGACGAAAGAGAGGAAAAAGGAAAAAAAAAATTACCTCTATTGCATGTTGGAATTGTTCGTGTTCCTTTTGCAGCTGTTCGGCTTCCTGCAGCGAACTGGCTGTGATCAGGCCAGCGTTTAGCATCGACTCTCCGTTACGGATCCAACCCAGCACCTACAACACACACACACACACACACACACACACACACACACACACACACACACACACACACAGGGCTGAAATGACTTTATGATTCTTTATAATATTTAAAAATGACTACAAACAGAAGAAGATAAAGGAATGAAGATTTTTTTTTGTTTTTCTGCTGCCTTTGATAATATTAACCAGACATATATTTGTCCACTGCACCTGCAAAGCATCACTTAATATTTTCTCACGACCCAGGACCTAGTGTGGGTTCAATGGTCTGCGGGTTTCAGCCTCACGTAAGCATTAACCATGAACACATTTTTCTTGTGACTTCTGTAGAAGTAGGTCAGGCACAGGCCTGCATTTAAAATGAGCCTGGAGTTCAAAGCAAATGCGTCCTGCATAATATGTAGTAAAGAGAAAAGGTGAGCAGAGCGGAGAAAGAGAGGGAGGTAGCGATATTAGTTATTCATACTTCTATTTCATGTGCGACTTGTGATAAGACGTGGGGGATGCACACACAATGTGAGCCTGAGCAGTATTAGAAAGGCTGGAGGATGAAGGGCAACGAAGGAGCCCAGGTCCAGAAGTAAGAGAGGAGGAAAAAAAATAGAGATAAAGAATTGAGCAAGAGAAAATTAATTAACTTGACGAAAGAGAGGAAAAAGGAAAAAAAAAATTACCTCTATTGCATGTTGGAATTGTTCGTGTTCCTTTTGCAGCTGTTCGGCTTCCTGCAGCGAACTGGCTGTGATCAGGCCAGCGTTTAGCATCGACTCTCCGTTACGGATCCAACCCAGCACCTACAACACACACACACACACACACACACACACACACACACACACACACACACACACACACACACACACACACACACACACAGGGCTGAAATGACTTTATGATTCTTTATAATATTTAAAAATGACTACAATTAGTGGCAGAACTGAAACCATCTTGAGTTGATCAAACTCACAAATGAAGTAGAAGTTGCAAACGTAACCTATACCATTTCCCCGGCCTCACAATCACACACTCCTGCATGCACACAAAACCTCATTTTGCATCTTGTCTTGTTGGCCTAGTTCTGGCCAAGTGGTCCTCGCTCAAAGACACCTTTCTTCATCTCTGACTCAGCCATCGCAGACATCTGCTGCGTGCGTGCCGAACAGAGGTGCAGCTGAAGCACGGCTATAAAAGTAATGATGCAACAGAATTCAGGCTCTTGGGCCAGTGGGCCTATGTTTCCATTGCATTTTCAATGGCCTGAGGCGAGACAGGTATGAGAGTCAGCTGCTGAATACCAGAGGAGCGCTTATGACGCAACCCGATCAGAGTGAACAAAGAGCAGCCACATCGGCCATGATGAGTCCATGTCTGACTCATCAGCATGGTACAGCCTCCAATTAGATTTACATTATATAGTCCAATATATGAAGTCAGTGCACTACTTTACTGTATTTATGTTGCCTTTTATCTTTGTATAACCCATCTATATCCATTATCTTCTTTGACATACTAATCACTATCAGCTGATCAAGCAGGCAGCATAGGTTTGTGTAACAGGCCATAGCCTAATCTATTACACTGGCTCTCTGTGGGCAGATGGGTAAAAATAACACCATGGCATCATACAGGCATCACACTATCATCACTGTCAGATCTGTTCAATCAGTGTGATTCCATTGAATGAAACCTCTCAAATGTTTTGCTGCAGACTATTCTAGGTGTAAGTCCCAGACCTGACCTGCTGTTATCCAGCTGCATCACTATGATCAACAGGCCTTGTTGTGGAAATTGTCTTTTTTTTTTTGTTTTGCCTTGAAATATCAGTATCTTTTATTTTTTTATTACTGCTTTACTTCCGCATGCACGTACCTGTTTGACCTCAGCCTGCAGATGCCTCAATTGGACGCACTGTTCCAGGTGTCTCCGGTGCTGCTCCGCTGCCAGGTCCAACTCCTGCTGCTTCTCATGGAGGAACTCGAGCAGGTCCTGGACCCGCGTGGCCATGTCCACATCTCTGTCGCATAAGAGCTCCACACCTGCACACAACAGACATGTCATCGAACAACTAGAAACATTTGTACCTTATTGTGTGTGGAATGCAGAGCCATTTATTTATTTATTTTTGCCTGCATCCCTGTCATATACATACTCTGCGTGACAGTATAAAAAGTTGTTCAGTGTGTTGAGACCTGCATATTGCTTAGCAAGCATTGTGTGTCAGTCATGAAGCTAGCCTCAGAGCCTCATCCTATGGTATGGACCTGAATTATGTGAGTAGCCTACTACAGTATATAGTTTTATTCTGTGCTGTATGTATGCATACGTCAATAAGCATGTTGTGTTCCCTGACTCACCGGATGCCTGCACCTCTGTAACATACTGCAGCAACTCTTGTCCCTGGTGAATGACGTCAAAGGTGAGGTTGTTCATAGTGAGCGCCTTGTCTGCATGATGCTGTAGCCTCTGCTCCGCCAGCGTCAGGTCCTCTGTGTCAAAGTCGCTCATCTGCTGTGACAGCTCCTCGTTCCATGACTCCAGGTCCGAGATGATCTGAGAGAAGGGGACAGGGCACAGCGAGAGTCAGAGACAGTTAACTTACAGTTAAACCAGACATTTAAATGACTCATCTATTTCTAGGATTATTGAACCATTTTTGTAATGAATATATTGCACCATGATTTAATTTGTTAAACTGAAAGGACGGAAAGACTATAAAAAACGATGTGCGACAACAATCCCTGAAATCCCAGCCCAACATGTCAAGATTTCATGGTGCTTATATTAACAGATGCCTTCCAACATCCAAAGGAGTGTGAAGCACAACACCGTGAATAAATAACACACGGAAGCACAAAGCACTATAATTTAATTATCCATATCATTTGATGATTAAGAGAATGTTTGAATATTGCATCAGACGGTTTACAGTAATTCCTGTCATTTAACACCCATAACTGACTGTCATAGGAAAGGAGAACATATTAGACTGGTGGTGCGCGGCTGGTGAAGCAGATGTAGTGAGATGTCAGTGCTTGTCTCTGACTGCCCACACAGACTGAATCATGATACTCAGAGCTCCATGATCCCGGAAACAACCAGGTCTGTCTATCTCTTCTATTTTGTTTTATTTATTTATTTATTTTTTACCTTAGTCCAGAATTGAACTAAGGCCTGGGCACTGTGGAGTTAATGTTGGTGGTCAAATATAAACTGAGGATTTCATTGGATTTAACTAAATAGCTCAAGTCTTTATTTTACCATTTTACTGTAGACCTAATACTATTTGTACAACCATAGTGCGTTTTGGCCAGTGACGTTTCAAAATTCATGCTTTCAGACACATGGGTAAGAAAGTTTGTTTTTATTTTACCTATGGAATATAATATATGGTGTATTTAGCATTAATGGCTAGCATAGCTAAATATGCAGCGCATGCTGGAACATGTAAGTACCACCACAGTTAACAACCTTCATATTCAACCTCGTAAAATCTTTAACACTCGGACTAAAAAGAGGAAACTTTTGCATGATGAAATTCAGGAGGGTAAAAAATATGACTTAGATAAGATGTGTTATAAACAAAGCTGTATTATCCATTATTCAAAACATAAAAATCTATTTCATAACAGGAATGGTCCTGAGGCTCTGCTGCACTTTCAATGCAAATCTTGAAACAGAAAGTAAGATAAAACTCTTTTGCACTAAAAAGCATTGTTCTCTCTCCACATACAAACGCTGGCCTTGCAACAATGTGAGCTACAGCAGGAATCTGAGACGTGACTCCCTTGGCTACCACACACATTAATCTTATCAAACTCGAACGATAGAAAAAAAGACATTGCAAAACTTGCAACTAAATAGAAACTTACCAAGCATTCGTCTATATCTATACTCTGCTCGCCCCTACACTTCCAGTTGAGTAAAATCCCATCTGTGTGCAAGAAAACCATTTCCCTCTGCTACCACCTCTGTGAGACCTAAATAACGGAGGAGGCTCCTCTCTGGCTTCTTCTCAGTGGTGAGCAGTGATACAGAGCTTATCGTCAGAGAACAAAGCACGGGGAGAGTGTATGTCTAAACTAACCCCCACCACCACCACCACCACCACCACCCCAGTCAAGCCAGGAAGGTGTGAGTCACAATTCAGGAGCGCGCGTGTGTGTGTGTGTGTGTGTGTGTGTGTGTGTGTGTGTGGTGTCTCCTCCACCCATCTTCATGCCTGATCCCTGTGTCATATTCATATGTTTGTGTGTGTACAGTATGTATAGGTAGTAGGTGTAGGTGTATACTTTGAGTGATTAGCGGATTCACTACAAACAGTAAAGAGAAAACAATTCATGCACGGGCAGATTTGTAATATAACACAATATGAGGATGTCTTGCGTTAAGTGGCCATATTCCACATTTCAGCATCATACAAAATAGCATTAATATCATTAACTCACCTAACACAAAGTGCTACGGTTAAAAGACATGCACCTGGAAAACCGACTTTATGGATAAATGTGAACAGGATTTTGGGAACTAAAATCTATATAATGAAATGTTCCTGATTTGCAGTCTCCTTTAGAGCAGAGGGAGGAATGTGATTATTACCCCAAACCATTTGCCTACGCTCACATTTTCATTCAAGCACCGCGGGCTCACCATGCCTGCCGTAATTGCTTTCCACATCCTTTTATCCACATGGATGTAAGTCTGCATCTCCTCTCTAGGCTTTGGCTTCTAAAGTGACAGAATCTAATTTATCTGTCAACATAGCGTGGCTCCACAAATCTGTTTTGATGGCCTTGATAAATATTGGAAGGAAAATAAAAAGAAAAAAAATTGAAAAAGAGGCGTCGTCACATCTGAGCACCAACCGAGAAAAGCATTTTGTCCCACAGTGGGATATTAAGACATTAGCAGATACGACGTAACCATCGCTAGTTGGGGAGGAGGAAACGAAACGAGTGATGAGTCAGTGATGAGATGTGTCAAGTGGAACTAAACACTTTTTTAATGTCGCGTACGTCGCTGTGATTCAACCGAGCTATGGAGCAGCAGGAATCTCGTAACAGGACTTAATCTCTCCTTTATGCTGCGACGGTCCATCAGCTCCGAGTCACAGGTTTACCAGTGTGTCCTGTGCCACATGTAAATGATCCCTTTGCATTCAAGACAAAAACATAAGCTCACTTTTTTTTCCACACTTGCATTACATCACACTCTTTGCAGTTTTTTTTTATTTCCACCTCTTTTGCTATTTGGACCCAGCCTCCTCCATCTCCCGCCTACTCACGTCAATCGCGTCCCTCTCAAAGATGCGGAGCTGGAGGAAGAGCTCCAGTTTGATCTTCCTTTCCTGAAACAGCTCCTCCATCTGACCTTGGGCCTCATCCAGCTGCTGCAGCACACTCTCAATGTGGGCCATGGAGCTGTTGTGGGGAGTCTTGTTGCTTGAGATGGCCGAGTCTCTATGGAGTCAAACACAGGGGATAATGAAGGTACAGTACGTATGTTGCATATATGTGTTACATCCCTGTGAAAAGGATTTTTCAGTTTGAATCAAAAATATATAAAAAAGTACTGGTGCACTGCGCACTTTCGCTAGTGTAGATTATTTTTTATAAAATATGCATACTTCATTACAGCATGGAATATCAGTGTGAACCTGAGCTGCTGTATGAGGTCCTCTCCCTCCTTGATGACATTGACAGTCGCCTGCAGCGTGGTCTGCTGCTGCTGGCCAAAGCGCTTGATCAGGTCCTGCACGGCCTCCACCGACTCCGCGTACACGTCATCCAGCAGCTCCTTCTGAAGCTCCTCCAGCCACGTCCACAGCTGAGAGGGATGGACACGGGCAAGTGGGTTAACATGTAGAGTGACGCATGTAAACATGGGGGTGGACAGACCTCTAAAGTGCTGTGAGCTGAACGCAAAATGTCAAAGTCCCCCTCATGGACAGAGAGACGATGACTGGAGATAAAATGGAATTGAACCAGCTCTGATTAAAGCTGGTGTTTTGTGGATGGTCATCGTTGTAACAGATTAGCCATCTGTGTGAACTGGCTCAGTGGATTAAATCCCTGGCACTGTATCCAGACTGCAGGAGAGAGACCCCAGCAACCAATGGTTTGTCTACCACCTACACTGCTTAGATGTGTAACTTAGGTACTGTCACCCTAATTAGCCTAATACCATATATTATGTAACATAATTATGGCTGAATGCTGACACTTAATGGTGATGGGCAGCTATGATGGAAACATTCACTTGCACACAAACACACACACACACACACACACACACACACACACACACACACAGAGTCTCATACACATAACCCACTGTGACCTGTGCCAGTGAGAGCTGACAGATGGGGTGAAGGAGATTAGTCCATATGGACATTAAAGACCAGCTTCATTCACAACAACATGAGTCTATGACAGACTCTGAGTCTATGTAAACACAATGTAGAGTTAACACATGTAGAGCAAAGAGATCTATCACTGTGTAAGAGCTTTATTTTGAAGGAGAGACGCAATGTGTCACATTATCATAACACTGAGAGGAATTAGAGGAGTTGGGCAATGACAAACACATTTCAGGATATTGTTGGGTTTGTCCCTTCTCTTTCCTGTGTAGGTTGTGCGTGATTGTCTCTGATTTGTACAAACACAACCGCACCGCAGGAAAGAGAAGCACAGATGTTTAGACAGGAAGAAGGTAATGACTGTGGTAAAAACAGTCCTGAGCTTTTAGAGCGCTGATGCACGTTTACACACCCAAAAACACCCGCACACTCTTACTGGGTTTCAAAAAGGCAACAGGTTTATATGCAAATAACAAGCACTTTAGATTTTGATCAAAAGTCCTTAAGTAAAAAAAATTCTTTGTGTGATTGGCCAATAAAAGTTGGCAATAATGTGATTGTAGCAAATCAGAGGATGTATATTGACATGGTAAATGGGGCTAATAGAGTGGAGAGGAGACGACAGGAGATACGGACCTCTTTGACGTGTGTGTGGAAGGCAACAGACATGTCCAGCAGGACTTTCCGCTGTTCGACGCGCCGCACAAAGTCCTGGATGCGATCTTCTAGCTGGTGGGCAGCCTGGTAAATTTCCTCTGGGTCACACTCGCCGGTCTGAGCAAGCTGCTCTGCTGCCTCCAGCAACTTGTCGGCGTTAGTGTAGGTGTTCTGAAACATGATGTATATTTAAAATCAGATGCAGCATGGTGGTGCAGTGGTTTGTCACCACACAGAAAAGGCCGTGGGTGGATCCCGGGGCATGTTCTCCCTGACGTACGGATTAAGTAACACAACTAAAATTGTTCTTAGTTGTGAAAAGTGGATTAGTTAGTACAGCTAACTGCTGTACGGAAACATGTTTTGTACTGGATGATAACAAAACATCTGGATCTGGATCATTTAACCCAGATATTCTGACTTAAATGCTTTTTTCGTTGACTTGCCATCTAACGGTAAACATTATGAAGACTGATGCATTTCTTTATGAATTCATTGCATTTATAAACTCACCTGTGCAACCTCTTCAAAGTCCTCGTGTCTCTTCTGCAGGGCCCTGGCTCTGTGCAGAGACTTCCCCACACCAGTGTGTTTACTGAGGAAGGCCTCGCCATGGTTTTCGATCCAGTCCAGCACCTTAAAGCATACACACAAACACACACAAAACATAAAAACATTAACACAGCGCATGTACATATTAAATTACACACACATATATACAGTATGTACAAGCACACAGAGTAAGCATATATTGAGTATGCACTACATGTTTTCAGCAGTAGGGGGAGATGTTGTGTGGCTGCATTGGGATAGATGTCATCTGTCTCTCCCTTATCCATCTGTTTTGCTCACTCTTACCCTCCGCTCATCCCTCTTTCTTTACCCCTTTATCTGCACACTTGCATGACACAAATGCAGACAATTAGGTTTCGCTAAATAGGAAACACGGAGAAGTGCAAAGTGTCAACATTTCAGCTGTAGATGAGATCAGCTATAAATCTATGCACAAAATTACCCTATTATCTATCGAGCAGATGGCTCCATCTGTTTCTGTGTGGGGTAATGAATGGCGTTTTCATGATGCTCTCAAGGTCTCTGGGAGAATATTCTGATGGGACAAACACATAGGAACACGGGCACAATGCCCTCGACACCTAATGTGACAGTAAATTGCATCGCCATGGAAACCACTACCAAGAGGAAAGGGTGATGAAAGAGCGGATGGAAGAGGGGGAAGAGGCAGAAAGAGAGAGAGAGAGAGAGAGTGGGAGGGCAGAGAGACATTAAGGTGTTCATGCCCAAAAGGTGGGAACACCGAGACGACACCATTCACCACCTCTGTGGTTTTGATCTAAGAGCTCTGCAATCCAGAGAGTCACACAGAGCGATGGAGACTCACTCTGACAACTCAGGAGGAAGAGATAAAAGTCTTTGAAGAAGATTATTATTATCTACACATGTACTGGTGCCACAAAAATCTTCTTACATCAACACTAGTCTTATTCTCTTCACAACTGGGAAAGACAAAAATGTTACTTTATTTTTATAATATAATTGAATGGGAAATCTTGCTGAGATACTGTCAGTCAGTACAAACTAACGCTGCCAATGCTCACTGATCGGTGGTTGCATGTTGCGTGCTGCTTACCTGCTGTACATCCTGCTGAAAGACGCACAGCTGCAGGCGTTGGTGCAGGCGGACTTTGCGATGCTGCCAGATGTTTTCCAGCTGCCTCTGGTGATGCAGCACTTCGTGGATGATATCTAGGACATGGTGGACAGCCTTGGAGTAGTTGGCTGATGACATTAGTGAATCGGCACTTCCTGGAGTCAAAGGTCGCTGCAGTTTGTCAAGTAAGGACTTGCCATCCTGACTAACCTGTAAACGTTTGACATGATTAAAATATCTCAAACTTCTGAGGTTCGATTTTGTTAGAATCATCACTGAATAGGATTTAACTTGGAGAGAATTGATTATGGTTGTAATAAATTAATTTAAATTAGAAATAATTAAATTAGTTAAAGCTATCACTATGGTTAATTTAAATATTTATATATTATATATATGTGTGTGTGTGTGTGTGTGTGTGTGCGTGTGTATGGACCTCAGAATATGCATTGGTAATGTGCTCATATAATCCCTGGTGATGGTGGATGGTGTCTTCCAGATCCTGGAGCTCAGAGGGCAGATCTCCTTCACCACATGCCTTACACCACGGCTCCACTTTACTCATGTACTGGGTGAGAGCACACATAACAGTAATGCAGTACGCATGAGCACCAACATATAAACAGTATGCTACGTAATATGCATACATAAGCCAATTTCATGCAATGTGAGTTGGAGGTTTTAACTCTAATGATGACTAATGATTTATGATTTACATGTCAACAATGTGTTCTGTCCTTATACCACAGGATACCACTGGAGCTGGACTCACAGCAACTTATTAACTCGTGATAAAAAGTTTAACAGAAAAACAACACTGAGCATTTAAAAGATATTCTAGGTTTATCACAAATTAAGATTGTAAATTGTTCTTATGCGTTTGTATCTTTTTACATTTTTTAAAGTCTATTTTTCATTTTAATAAAAAGTATAAAACTACAATAAGGATTGTATGTCATTTAAAGCACAGCTTAAATAACAAAAATAAATGTCAGCAGTTGGCAGCATTGGGTCAGGCGTAAATCTCTGAATGCTTGTTGAATGACTATACGTCCATAAATACATGTCTTTGCACATGTAATTAAAACACTGCATACCTGTTTATATTCACCATAACACAAAGCACATGCATGTACAAATGAGTTCTCAGCCTTGCAGTCGACGTCTGGTGACATCATCTGGACTGTACTTCATGTTCTCTCTCTGTCAGTGCTGCGTGTTTGTACCTGGTCTGCCTTCTGGTGGAAGCTGGCAGACATCTCCAGCAGGGTGCTGCGTTCATCCAGTGCTGCAGCGAAGGCCTTCCACTCCTGCTCCAGCTGGCCTGAGATCTGCTGGATCTGCTGTGAGGCATAGTGGCCTGACTCCAGGAGCCGGTTCCCCACCGACATGATCCGATTGATGTTCACATATACATTCTGTGTTTATGGAGAGGGAGAGAGACAAGGAGCAAATGCTTCACAGGTTAATATATGTAAGCACAAAATTAGTTTTTACACGTAATGCTTAATTTGTTATTAATTTATCCTGAACATGTTCTTGTGTGTAGTCGCACAGTGATTAACAATGTGTCGACAAAGCTGCATCAATAAAAGGCCTGTGTAATGTTGATATTTGGACATATGGGTAAATTAACAGGCTACAAGGTAGAGTTGTAGTTTCATTAAAAGTCATTAACAGCAATGAAGAAGGTGTGTTTGCGAAATATACTGAAAAGTATTCCATTCGTGTACGCAATGAATAATGACAGAGAATAAAAGTCAATACCTCCACTGAACGAACACACACACACACACACACACACACACACACACACCCTTGTGGACATTTGAAAAGTCATTCACTTGGGAGACATAGCCCCATGTGAATGATAAAAGAAACCCATTTGCCTCTTAATCTTTCAGTCTTTTTTAATATATGGGCTCCAAGCTGTTTTCTGTAGATAGGCACGGACCAGCAAACGCTAATTAACAACTGTGTTAACAGCCTGTTATTATTCGATTCAATTACTGCTCCTGGAGCCTATTATGGCTCTGAGTCTGCTTGTTTCAGTGACAACAAGAAGGGATGATGAACCAAACTGCTGCAGCGACAGCCCTCAAACAGAGGCCGGGGTCTTGAGAGTGATTTTACCAACATAAATGATTTGCTTTCATCAAAGCTGTACTGAGTAATGCTTTATTTTATATACACTGTAAAGCTTTGAGATTATACTATCCGTTTCTCAAAATCCATGTAAATCTTAACACAGTGGTTTGCTAATAAGTTTGTGTCACATGGGAACTTAGACAATAATCCTACTGCAAATTTTAAAGAGACACAAATGAAATACTACTGGAAGAAATATCCTGGAACAAATGCACATAGCTCTCCAGGAGAACACACAAACACCTCTGTATGTACTGTATACACAAACTGACACAAAAATATGGTGCTTTAGGGAAAAGGGAGAACAACAGTTATGGAGTCACAACCAATACGCCTGAAGGGCTTTGAGCCATCTGCTGCAGTGTGCAGTTATTACTAACTTTTCACATGGACACTGAGAGCACATCTAATTGCATAAACGAAAGTCAGACTTGTAGAATTCAAAGATAAAAACATTCTGTCACTGGAAAGGGAAAACTCTAACCTAACAGCACACGCAGTGTAACATTGGCTTTTGAGTTAGCTCAATATTTTTGGTACAGTCAATGTCTGCATGAGAAAAGACAAAGCACCAATACGGACTGGTGGACTTGTTATCTCACAGATCCATTTCGCAACGCTTGATTCCCAGAACCTTTTCTAATCTCTGTGGAAATATCTTATCTACAACTACTGCAGGAAAAAGCATCTCTGTGCCTTCGGGGCTCTTTCTGCATTTTCCATTTTTCCTCTGCTTAACATGACGGGTCGCTAAAATTATCAACGGTGTAGCTTGTACAGCCTGGATGGTGATCTAATACTATTTGCTTCTGAAATTACAGAGTTTTCCCACAAGGATCATTAAAGTTTCATGATTGCTTTGGTTGGCTTTATGTATGTAATAGTACACAGTGTGTAATGACGTATAAATCAATGCTGTATCACAACAAATACCAGGGACTGCAGCCATTACAGAATATAATCAAAACCCTCTTTGTTCCCGGCATCATTGCAAAAAAAAATCCAACTTTACTGGTGTCATGTTTTGTTTTTGTTTTTTGTTATGTATGTCAAAAAGGTTGTGAGTAATAAATTAAGCTTGAAGGTGGAGCCTTTGCCGTAAGCAGCTGACTCCTCTGTTTCATGCTCCATATCAAATAATAGAAATGCGTCTCCTGAAGTCTATTCTGCTTAGTCATTGGAACTAACTGCTATATGTGTGGTGTTTTATGAATATGCATGTATACACACAGTCACTCAAAACAATGACGGGGCCTGTAGCAACCTGACAGTGATGAATACATGGCAGATATATGGGTCAATGACAAATAAAGCTTCTAAAAAGGTATTTTTAAAAAATATTTTCAATATGGATGTAAAGCATATTTGAGTTCAGAACAATGTGTTTAAACAAATCTTATTATTAAATATCTTTTCAAACAGTTTTAACTCATATTTTAACAGGATTTTTAACTTCACTGAAAAAATGTAAGGTGGCACAACCACATATTAATATAATATTTGGCAATTTGGCAAGCATCCCATAGAGTGTCTACACTAGGAAACACATTATTATTTCATGGTTGTAATTGACTCGGACACAAAAATATGCATGTCATGTCATTGACCCCAAACACACACACACACGCACGCACGCACGCACACACACACACACACACACACACACACACACACACACACACGCACACACACACACACACACACACACACACACTCAATTAGCTTTTGTTGAAACAACACAATTCCTCAACTGCATCGGTAAAGTACCACCCACAGGGGGCATTACAGCAACATAACTTCACCTACTGACACATTCATGACATATTATCATCACTGACAGCAAACGGTCACTATTCGCTTTTGGTGCCAACCTTGAATTAAAGCCGACGATGCTCACATGCCTACTAATCACGAAGAATCACAAGAATCACGAATGCACAATCACTGAGGCGACAAACAAAAGGACACAGCCATAACTCTAAAAACACACCACCATTTCCATTCAGCAGGCAACAGGAAGGGGAAACGCTGCTTCCTGTGTCAGACTGGGTGGAGGGGGCGGCGGTAACTGTGTGTGTGCCCATGTGTTGTGTGAATATATGTGAGAGTTTATACTGCAGTCCCATCTGTCCCTTGTACTACTGTTGTCTCAGGGGTTATTGGTTCATCTGAACCCACACTGTTGACACAACTGGCTTTAGGCGGCCACCAGAGCCGCCCCAGAGCCCTCGTGTTGACACTGCTCACCGAGGTTAGTTCCCAACAACAGGCATTGTCATAGAGAGAGAGTCTGCACTGGTCTGCTGACCAACACAGTGTCTGTACAGCACTGCTGCCACTACTACAACTACAATACTTTGACTGTGTAACACGCAATGTCTTTATTACATAAATCATCGTTGATTGTCATTTTTAAATGGTGAACATGGGGACTGGTCAAATAAAGTTTCAGTTCCACAGGGCGTGTGACAAAGCAGAGGAAACGACATGTGGTTGATTGTGTCTGTGTTGCAGTGTATGGGTGAAGGACAAAGACAAAAGCGGCGTCTTACCATGCAGTTCATAGCAAAGTGGTTGTGCTGGGTCTGTAGCTCGACAGCGTGCTGGTGGTTCCCACCGATCTCTGTGTAACTGGTGAGGAAAAGCCCCTTGTTGTGCATGATCCAGTCAAACATCTACACATGGACGAGAGAGGGAGACGGTGTCATTCATCACTGACCACTGCACTGATTTTTAGACAATTACACTTTTCCAGGCCCCATGCAACATCACAGTCTCCTGAAACACACACTCATTTATTTACTCTGTATTCCACACAAACACACACACAGCACCAAAGATATTCATGCAAGGTATAAAATAGGGCGAGAGTACACACAGAAACATACAGAACTCCATCTTATTTTACCAAAAAAACTTGGATGTATAAACACACTTAGAATTAATATTATATTATTAGTAATACTGTGTCAACAGTGGTTAGTAGTTTCAGTCCACTGATCCAACTCATCTGTTAAACTTCTACCACTATATAAATACACAGTTTTTGCTATTCTGGCCTGCGTGTGGGTGAAAGTTGATCTGATGACTGAAATGTATGAGTTATTATGAAGTTTTAAAATATCAAGCTAAGACTTTAATGTATATATTAAACTAAAATGCAGCATAACATTGGTGCTTTTTAACATGTAGTCATCAAGGTGCAAAAGGGACAAAACATAGAATAGAATAGAATAGAATAGAATAGAATAGAATAGAATAGAATAGAATAGAATCCTGACCTTCTCGGCGTCCTGTTCAAACAGTCGAAGCTGGAAACACTGGTCCAACTTCAGCTTCCTCATGTGCCAGAGCTGCTGCAGAGTCTGACGTGTCCCATGCAACTTGTCCAACAAACCCGTCACTTTGGCCACTATGTTGTGTGCATCCGCATGTGAGTGGGAACCATGATGATGGTCGTTGGGATCTCCACTTGCTCCACCAGCCCGGTTACCATAGCCGCCATCACCTGAGCTCCCACTACCTGCAGTTTGTGATTGTAGCCTCTGGAGCAGCCTTCGTCCCTGCGTGTCCAGCTCCTCTATCGATGCCTTAGTGGCCCGTTTCTTTAGTGCTGCATGTTCTTCCATAAGCCGCCGCGCCCCCTCCAGGTCCCGGGGGAGATCGCGCTGGGACAAGGTTTCTTGGAGCTCCTCAAGTCGTGCCAGGGCCCGCGTTGCATCACTAGCAAAGGTCTCAAACGAGAGCCGCACCTGAAATGACAGATAACAGTCACCTGTGTTTTCTAAAATAGAAATACGATTTGATATGTTAGATATCAGCTAAAACATAATTTATGAATCATCTGCTGCTTTCTCAGTTGGATAAAGAAAACTGTTGTGAAATATATGCTACTAAAAATATAAGAAAAAAAGAGGAAGAGGAATCCAAACCTCGATCCAGTCATCATGGTTGTATTCTAAGCTGCCCTCAAAGTCGGCTGTCAGCTGCGACGGGTCCACAATCTTGGATAAACCCTCTAAGGAGACCATCACCGTCTGGTGTGAGTAGGTGTGTGTGTGTGTGTGTGTGTGTGTAGGTGAAACAAAGCAGGGAGAAATAATTATGAGATAGAAGAAATTAAAAGGGGTGGATTCAACAATTAATGGGAAAGGTAGAGAAACATTCAGAGAGAGCAGGCCAACCGTGATCTTCAGTCTTCATCATCATCATATATTCTGTACTAATCAAATGTTAACAGACCTAAATATTTCCCACATTAAACCTATGAAAATAAATGTGCAGAACTGGAGACTCCACATGTCAACGGTCTAGAGAGATGGTATGACCAAAACAAACATTCCAGACATTTCATGCACCATTTCTGTGAACATTAACAAGCTGGAAATACACATATATAGGTTCTTGAGAATTAAAAACAGAAACCAGAGAGGTTCACGAGAGCACGGGAAAAACTCAACCTTCTGAATCTCTCACAAGTAAGAGGCCGTCTCCTCAGGCTGAACCACAGTGGTTCAGACCAATCAGAATCCTATGAAGGAGGAACTATGGCAGCTACAAGTGCATATATAGTGACAAGAGCGAGAGGTGAGGCGTTCACCTATGCTGCTGTAGCATCAGTTATATAAGAACTAGAAGGCATTTCTTCTTCTGGCTGGACTTAGCAACAGTGACGGACAGTGAGAGACAGATGGTTCATCCAATCACCTGCCAAGTATTTTCTGAGAGCACCGTCCCATTTCCAGACTGTTTCCAACAAAGCCTTCCCAGGTGGCTCTTGCAACAAACCATCTGGTGGGAGGTTTTTGAGAAACTCAATGACAAAGTAAACAGCAGGACTCGGGGCCCGAGTGCTCTCCTGTATGGATGATATAATAACTTACACATTCGAAAGACTCGAACCAGCGACCGCATGGTCCCTTATCATGTCCTAACCGCATACAGTGCAGGTTTGACACGATTCGGAAAATATCAACAAGTAGCGTCGCCAAACTCACCGCAGTAAAGATGAAATGCTTTGCCATGTCCTATATATCCTGTATCCATAGTAACTGGGTCAGGGCTAAATATACGACTACCACATGCCCACACGGGACAGAATAGTGCCACTGTCACTGAGCAGCAGCCCAATTAGACCTGATAAATTAAGACCGGTGGCTATGTGAAAATGACAATGACTGTAGCAGATGCAAGAGTAAGTTCCCTGGTATGTGCATTAATGCTATAACCAGCATATCCATGTCTTTCACAAAACAATTAGATCATCATCAACCTATATACTTAAAACAGACCGACTATACAGTTTGTTAACATACAATACCAACATCAACAAAACCCAGACTGGAAACATTAAAATAATTAGCACGTAGAGGATCAACGCACCTCAAATTCAAACTTGGAGCTGCCGAAGTTGGTCCTCTGCTTCTGCCAGAAGTTATCTGGCTTGATGATGAGGGCGACGTGGATGCAAGAAGGGAAAGACTCCTGAAGGATCTTCAGCAGAGGCTTGATGCTGTCCCACTTAGAACCACGCATGTCCACAATAACTGTGAACCCATGTCTGGCCACCTCCTCGCTGCAGAGACACAGATTAAAGAGGTCGGACTGCAGCGTACGCAGGAGAGGACATCATAGTGCCCACATCAAATCATTAAGGCATCTCAGAGTATAAACTGTAAGAGGGGAACGGATGAATCAATCAAATGAGACCTGAAACTGAATGAGCTTAAAGTAAGAATGTCAGACTACTGAGTTGCTAACATCAACACTGCTCTTGCAACAGAAATAGACTCACTCGAAAACGATTCAGCAAAAAACTGTATAAAAAAATATTCTAACTGTTAAAATGCCATAATTAAAAAAAGAGAAAGATTTAAGTCAAACTCTCTCGAGCAAAAAAAAAAAAACCCCAAACATTCAAGCGTTGAAATTTCCACTGCTGCTTACCAGGAGTCCCACTGCTGTGTAAGTCCATAAAAGGTTGTTTCGCAGTGTTAAAGGCTTTAATCTCAATGTGTCTAGCTAGGACACAGAAACAGACGCAGGTCCCTGCTGCTCTAACTCACTCTGACCTCACTCTGAAAACAGATCGGCAGCCAAATGGGTATAGAAAAACAGAGAGGAGTGGAGTGAGAGGACAGGGAGAGAGAAAGAGAGAGAGAGAGAGAGAGAGGGGAAGAAGAGAGAGAAAGGGGGATAAGGGAAAAATATTTGGACAAGAGAGAGAGAGCAGACTGACGAGAAGAGGCTGACCTCTTTCTGAATTAACAACACTGTTTCCTCTCAGACTCACAATGGTCGCCTCGTCAACTCTCGCACATCAATGAGCTCTCAGGTATTTGTATACAAGCAAAAACCAGTAAGTCCGGATTCAATGCTCATTGTCCTTCATTGTCTTTCATAGATAAACATTAAATATGAATGAATACGATTCTAATTCTTTCTAGTAGAAAATATTAGATTTGACAAAATGCAGATGGTCTGACTTTAGATTCCTTTTTTAACAGGAGTTATTCAGGTTAGTCTGAGGTTCAAAGTGAACACCAAACTAATATAACAAAATTACAAATCAGTACCTGAATAGGCTTTAATGCACTATATTCCTTCAAGAACAATGTTGTACCTCCGCAAAGATTCCAAAAAATCTATATCAATACAACACATTATCAGACAAATTTAAAAACAAGGTAAAGCTGGGAACTTATTGTTTGCATATGCATACTGCTGATATATACATACTCTTCGCAGTAGAGTGGAGTCTCAAGACAAATCTCCAAAACTCCACTGTGGGGAGGAAAAACAGACTTCTGGAGCTGCAAAGCACTAAAAAGTGCTGCACAGAGGCAGCAGGAGAGAAAAGTGCCCTTTTCTCCCTCCAACCCAAGCTAATCGCTACTGACTCCAAACAGAACAGCCGAGAGAGGGGGGGGGGGGGAAGAAGAGAGAGAAAGGGGGATAAGGGAAAAATATTTGGACAAGAGAGAGAGAGCAGACTGACGAGAAGAGGCTGACCTCTTTCTGAATTAACGACACTGTTTCCTCTCAGACCCACACTGGTCGCCTCGTCAACTCTCGCACATCAATGAGCTCGCAGGTATTTGTATACAAGCAGCAACCAGTATGTCCGGATTCAGTGCTCATTTCGCTTCATTGTCTTTCATCGATAAACATTAAATAATTGAATTCAATTCTAATACTAGATATTCTAGATTCTAATACTAATAATAGATAGATAGATAGATAGATAGATAGATAGATAGATAGAGAGATAGATAGATAGATAGATAGATAGATAGATAGATAGATAGATAGATAGATAGATAAGATAGATAGATAGATAGATAGATAGATAGATAGATAGATAGATAGATAGATAGATAGATAGACAGATAGATAGATAGATAGATAGATTTGAAAATGCAGATGGCCTGACTTTAGATTCCTTTTTTAACAGGAGTTATTCAAGTTAGTCTGAGGTTCAAAGTGAACACCAAACTAATATAACAAAATTACAAATCAGTACCTGAATAGGCTTTAATGCACTATATTCCTTCAAGAACAATGTTGTACCTCCGCAAAGATTCCAAAAAATCTATATCAATACAATACATTATCAGACAAATTTAAAAACAAGGTAAAGTTGGGAACTTATTGTTTGCATATGCATACTGCTGATATATACATACTCTTCGCAGTAGAGTGGAGTCTCAAGACAAATCTCCAAAACTCCACTGTGGGGAGGAAAAACAGACTTCTGGAGCTGCAAAGCACTAAAAAGTGCTGCACAGAGGCAGCAGGAGAGAAAAGTGCCCTTTTCTCCCTCCAACCCAAGCTAATCGCTACTGACTCCAAACAGAACAGCCTGGAGCAAAGTGCACAACGTGAAGGAAATGGACTTCTAGACTTGCAGAAATCCGTACAGCTCTGTGAGAACATCCTGTGGCTGCATCCTTTAGGACACATTATAACAGTGGGGCAAGGAAGACAAGACTGCAAAAGACAAAAATATACAATTGTTTAAAATTTTTGAGTTAAGATAAAATTGGGGGTGGTGGGGCGGAGGGGGGTGAGGATGGGAGGGGTTAAAACCTTCACAGACAATCCTGAATAAAACCAACCCCAGATCTCCGTGGCCTCGGGTTAAACCTCTGCATTTTAAATCCAAGCAAGGTGTGGAAATCTGACACAAAGGCAGCGATGAGACGTGTGTGAGTGAGTCTGCATAATACGCCGAGTCTGGTTCAAATTAACCGAGGATCAAAAGTGAACAGGGTCATACTGCTGTGTGTGTGTGTGTGTACACACTGACACTGTGTGTGTGTGTGCATGTTTGTGAGTCCATTACCGACCTGGGAATAGTGGCCAGGTAGGCGATGAGTCTGCGCAGGTCTTCGGGTCGTATTCTGTCGTGGTTGCTTCGAGCTGGAAAGGTGAGAACAGGACCGCCGCGTCTGTCTCTGCCCCCTATGGTCACAAATATGTACGACAACAAGCGCCATTACATTGACTACCCTACATTTCATACACACATTCACAAACACAGATTCAAATGCAGAGCTTTCATCTGCCGCACCAAGCAGATGTAGTAAAAATACAGATTTGAATGTTGATATTCTGCATAAGCTGATGCTACCTCGTTCAAGTAGGAAAACGTGACCTACATCATTCTTCCCATAAAAGATGTAACATGAGCGCGGCAGTGCTGCGAGATGACAGCAGCTAATTTGTATGGGTACCATCTGTGAATATGTCTACAGTTAGTCATGACTATACTGAGTCAAGCTGAAGAGTCAGGGGTCAAATTACTCCCATGATGACAAGGCTGGTAATGGCCTTTCAGTCATTCTGCAGCGGGCGAATAACACCGACTGTTAATGAACAAAGAAAAACACTCTCTCCGACGATCGCGTTAAGACCCGCGCACTAATGAGGTAACAGTAATGAGGTAAAGGTCGGGTCAGAACCACAGCGAGCCAGAAATAAGTGTGCCAATAAATAACCTAACAAGTAGCAATTACAATGAGGGAAATTGTGCTATTCAATAAAACGGTGCCAACGCTGGAGTGTTGTGACAGTTTCACTTAAAGACTATCAAGTCTCTCAGGCACAAGAGTAATAACAGCTGTGATTCATGCTGGAAATACATGGCTTACTGATTTACTGACACCTAAAATATTCAGCAAGCTGAAGCAAACAGTAAGAGATAGATAGATAGATAGATAGATAGATAGATAGATATATAGATAGATAGATAGATAGATAGATAGATAGATAGATAGACAGACAGACAGACAGACAGACAGACAGACAGACAGACAGACAGACAGATAGATAGATAGTATCTGACCTGAGAGAAAGGCGACCTTCTCTTTGAGGATAGGAAGCACGTCGATGGCCTTCATATCCTCATTGCGATGAAACCCTGCAAAGTAGAGGTAAAACAGAGAGGTCAGTGAGGCACAGTGTTACCAAACCAATTCCTTAGACAACAGACAATAACACACAGAGAGAGACAGCTGATCAGTAGAGCAACACCGCATTGTTTTGTTTATCATTCCATGCACTGCATCACATTGACCGCAGTACAATACACTATGCTGATCAGTTTTTCCTGACAGTGCTTGAAGTTGTTTTAATCCAGATGATCCCATCAAACATATGATCATCTATAGGATCCTGGAAACAAGATCTCAACCCACTTTCTTTATTATTAATTGGCAGCATTGTTATAACCCTTTACAATTAATGCATTCATTTACTGGGCTGACATCAATGCAACAATGTGCAAAGCACACAAAGAGTTTTGTTTTTATTACTACAAAGTATTTAGACTGTCTGCACGTCCAGGTAATTAGTTTTTAGTTTTTTTTAAGGCTTAAACAAAGCCCTAATGTACATAGGATTTGCCGCCACGGTCCTGACTGGTCTGTCAGGGTACGTTCTCCAAACGTCAACCCTTTTGCCCCGATCGCCTCTTCAACAGGTGGCACACTGGTTAATACCAGGGAGCAATATGGAGCCATTCAACACACACGCACACAAACACACAAATTGTCAAGAGGCAAATAGTAAAGAGGAAAGAAATAATTTTAAAAAACATTGTGCTACTTTGATAGTTCTAATATAAATATTTGATCGCAGTAGCAATGAATGGAAATGAGCGGGACTGTGGCTAAAGTACAGACGCACACACGCACACACACACACACACAAATAAAAGTCAGCCATGACTGTAAATGCAATTTATACCCAGAGAGAAGCGATAATTCCCAACAGGAGCCGTTGAGCATTTGTCATTTTCTTTCAGCTCCCAGCCTCTAACACAGACCGCAGTGAAATGCTGAAATAAGTTATAAGCCAAGGAAAAGAGAAGGCACAGTGAAGACAGACAGACCGGAAGCAGAACAAAGGCCGACAGTGATGGAATGGGACAGTGAGTCGTTTACACAGTGCAAGAACAGAGAGGACAGTGATAATGATTCAAGTGGGAGAGCGCAGAGAGAGAGAGAGAGAGAGAGAGAGAGAGAGAGCAAAGACTGTAGAAAGACAGAGAGGTAGCTACATAAGTCCAACAGGTTTTAATGGCTCCTGTAATATCGGTTTCATCCACAGTCTGGGGGCCGTTCGGAGCAGCAGTCAGGTTTGGATGACAGCACATGAGCTCACTGCGGGAAGTGACTGACAGGACACAGCCTGACTCATGGGTAATGTCACCAGCGGCGGAGACATGACGGGACCGAAGTCTCAATAATGGTTCCATTCTCTCTCCCATGACTGGTGAGAGGAGGGACGGGGGCCGGCTCTCACAATACTCACAGTTTTAATGAAAACCATTTTCACGGTTCTTATGATCTGTCTCTTTAGAATCGACTGCTTCTCACTCAGGCCCCCGGACACTGTGCATCAATACACGCGTCCGCCACAGTGGCGTGGGCCTCAATGTGTTTCTGCGTGTGCATGTGTGCAGGGAGAAGAAACACTACAGGGCACAAGGAAACAATAGCCTTCTGGCGCTTTGTGTGCTAGCACATGTGTGTGTGTGTGCTTCCTGTGAAGTGTGCCCAGACACATTCCTCACAGTGGTGGTTTATGTAAGATACTGGCGCTGGCACCAAGCCAAGCTCGACCTCCGTTATATTACTGCAGACCAGGCGAAACTGCAGTCCGCCATACAAGTTGCATATCTTTATGCAGGAATGCTGGATTGTGACTGGGGTAAAAAAAATTCACATAAAGTTTTTTTTTTTTTAACAGTCATAAAATAAATTGGACTGCAGCAAAACATAAACAGCTGCTAGCGAGGGGTAAGCTGCTTGCATGGTGCGATGGCCCATTACTTACGGGTGATGTCAACACAGTTAAACGAGCACAGTGCCCCCAAGTCCGCCTATGACCACAGAGACTTTCTCTTATTTTAGTCATGTTTATGTGCAGCAATAACAAAATACAATGCCCCTGAGAGCTTAAGTATCACCCGACACACAGTGATTCATGCAATCCATACACCAGCACACCAGAACACGCAGGCACACGCGACAATCTCCTCTCTTCACTACACACACAACCCCTCATTTACAACTCGAGCCGAGCGCACTCAATCACTGACTGCTCACTCATAGCACACTCTCGCTCATGGCAATCAATTCTGCCGGCAGTCTGCACTCAGTGCCCTGTAAAACAGGGCCGAATGTTTGCCTAAGAAATGAGGACTTTACAACGAGCTTTGCTCTAATTATTATAATCAATTACATCTAGGATTCAAAAGAGGGAAATGGAGAAGAAGCACTTGAGAGACGTTTTTTTCTTTTTCCCCCAGCGCTCAATGTAACACAGTCTTTTCCCGCATATCTGTTCAGGAACAGGAAAAAAAGGTGATGACGGCAAGATGACGAGATCATTTGCACACGTGACAGGCAGGGGATCATTCAGATACACAGCAGGCAATGACACGTGCAAACGGGCATAAAGACACACACATGCATGCTGTTGGGAATGGAAACATTGTGCGCATGCATCCTTCAACAAGGACAATTACAGTATGTATGCTTGACAGCACAAAATGCGTCTGAAATCTTACTGCTCTGGCTCCTGAGCGCGACACCTTATTATGTAAGAGCTGCAGCTGCATGTCACATTGTGCGTTACAACCAGGTGGCTGGTGACTTGGTCACATGATTTGAACCTCTGATTGCAGTTTTATTTTTCATGAATGCATATGCAATAACAATTCTGTGTCCAAAACAGTGGAATCCCCTCCTATTTCCCAAGGAAAACAAGAAAAAAAACGTAGTCATGGATGGTATTGTCCAATCACGTCTCCCCAGTCTGTACTAATGCAAACGTGGTCAGCTCAGTGATGTCGGGGACTTGTGTTCTGCTCTGAGGTCAGTTAAAGATTTAGTTCAGCAGCGATATTCCTATAAAACAAACAGCACCAGTATACAGAGGCGAAAACACCAAATCGTAGCTTCTATTAAACTGTAAGCCTCAGAATGACTAAGCACGGACACAAGGCAGAACGGGTTCATGCATTGCAAAGCTCGATTCCGACGTCTCTGTGAAAACAAATATTCCGCTTGCAGCTACAGCGGCGAGCACACTGCGTTCATCTCCTGCGATCTGCATGAATTTAGAGAGCAAACAGAGACGGAGACGCCGGCACAGATTCACTCCGCTCAGGCTTTTTCTTGTTTTGGCAGTGCAACAGGACGCGGCATCTAAACCCAGAACTCCAGGCTGGAACTCCATTTCTACTGATCTGAACATGCATCGACTGCAGGACAAGACTGTGTTCGTGTCTGAAAACATACTCCATCTTTCAGGATCCACACTGGGTTTCAGGCTCGTGTCTACAAGCTTTAATGAGATGTAATAGAGAATGAACGTGCTATATTTAAATCCGAATGGAAATTTCGTTTTTTTAAAACCCTGACCAAAATTGTTAAGGGACACACACAGGCAATTTCTTCACTTCACACAAGCATCACAACCCCAACTCGTAACCGTAAAATGAACACAAACGCATAATGCATCTCTTTACAACACGTCGTGAGAGAAAGCCTCAGCGCACAGTGCCAACGTCTTTGTTTATATGTTTTGGACCGCAGAATAGACTGTACTGTACATGATGCATCTGCACAGCCTGACACCCAGCGTGATGCCAATTATCTGCCCCACAACCTAGTAACCTCAAACGGAGCAATTACATTCATACAAGCCAGGCAGTATGTGTGTACACAGCCAAACAGACCAGGCCTACTACATAATACTGCATAAGTACTACATTTCGGTTTCTCTGGCTGCTGTCCTGACCACTTCAGCGTGAATCCCATAACACAAACATATATCAGATGCAGAGTCAGGATAGCAGTGGTGGGATCCAGGGCAGGAGTCAGTATCACATGTGTTTTATCCCAATCACGTGCACCTGACCGCTCAGCCTGACGTGACAGTGTAAATTCAGCAGATGCTTTCTCATGGTGCATTTGTAATCACAGCTGGGGGAAAAAAAACACTTTAGATTGAAGTGTCTGTGTTATAAGAGGATGACGGACACAGGACAGTGATGGATTTCAGATGGCTCCTTCAACAGTTTGGTTTTGGGTCTGAGCCCAGTGTGTTAACCATATTATGAGTCTGTGTGAAAAGAGATAACTGGAAGGCATTTGTCACTGCTCGGCCTGGTTTGGCTCAGTTCGACTTGAAATGGCTCAGGAACGAAGGCTGCACGCTCATTTAGTGTGTACTGCTGTGTGTGCGTGTGTGTTGTCTGACATGTGGATCGCTGAGCAGCAGTGTGACTGACACCCTTTACAGGGACTCTAAGAATAGAGCTGAAGATATTGAAAGCAAACGCACTTCAGCACAACACAGTACTGCAGCATCCAGGAAATGTCGAACTATGAACATCTACATCTGGGTTTTTTTTTTTTTTTTTTGCACTGTTCTGTGGTTTCGGTGTTGATTTTTATCACATGACACCAAACAGATGTGTGCTCTTTGATTTTCTTAGACTTTGTGTGTGCTGGTGTTAAGTCTTATACGTGACATAGTTTGACTGAAGTGGGTTGGGTTGATGAAGAGCTTTTTGGAGCTGGAGAAAAACCTTGTTTGACAGTTTGACAACACCTTGACTCCTCTAGATGCTCCTCGTTTTGTACAACATACGACGGTAATAAAATCTTAAAAATAGAAGAAACCCTTAAACTATACTTATTTATCTGCTGAATTCCCTTGTTTAAAATGAATAATTAATACTTATCTTAAAGTTGTGCGAAAACTGAACCAATTCACTGAGGATATCTGAATGAAGTGTCTGTTTTAGTGTCTGTCACTACAGCTTGTTCTCCTCTCTTTACTCCATCTACCCTTATCATGTATCTGAAGATGCCATGTTGTGGGCTATTTCTGCTCCACACCCCTGGCGTTAGTGGATATCGGGCTGCCATGGCCCTTTAAACTGCTATCAGCAATAGGGCTGTTGAACCTAGTCTGCTTTATGGGCTGTGTTTGGAGCAGGTTATTTGTTATTGTCCCCCGCGTGACTATTATAACAGCAAACGTGTGCTGCCCCAGTGCAACAAGACAAACAGCTGAGATCTGCTGCGTCTCCCCTTCTGCTTCTCTTCCCATTTTTCATTTCTCTTTCGTTTATTTACTTTTCTTACACTTACATACACACAGACAGAGAATGACCCCCTCCGCCCGCCCCACTACAAAACCACTTCAAGTAGCCTCGACTTCACTGTAGTTGTGTGACCTTCAGCTGGAGCTGGCAGGGGGCCTGGGGACTGTGGTGAGCTCGGCTTTCATCAGGTTTCTCATATTGTTGTTACAGTGTGGCTTACAGTAAAAATAACACTCTGCTCCTACCACAACCCGTCGACCTGGACATAACCCCAAAGCACGGCGAAAAGACGGGATGAAGAAGTCATAACAAACGGAGAGCGTCGGAAACAAAAACCAATCTCTCGTCTCAGCTCAGGCACTGGGCTCCAGTGTTCAATCTGTGATGGCAGTGTGGCGCCCTCTGATACGATGCATTGTCCTGTGACTGAAGACCTCTCCTCATATGTTTCATTTTGTTTAGCTTAAGATGTAGTCGGAGTCACTGTGTGATAACAAGTGATCATCAATTACCTTTGGACTTGACTAAACTGCTATTCATTTCAATTTCCCACAACACAAGCTCCAACCTATACAATTTACAATGATGTAAAACACATAAAATCAGTTAATGGTCACAACTGAGAAGTTGGAAGAATGGACTGGTTGGAATTTCTGCTTTGTTTAAAAAAAATCAATAACTATAACTATATTTTTGATTAATTTTTGTATTTATTTTCTCAAATGGGACTAGCAGTGAAAAGTCCCAGGCGGTATTGCTATAGATTTACCCATATTTACACTAATAAGAGTAATTCATGATGTACAGTATGTGGATGTACACAAACATAACCTTAGGATTGATGGAGTGAAACACATTTGCCTTTGTCTACACTGCATGTATCCTACAGATAAAGAGCTGTCTGAGCCAACAGCTCAGCATACAGCGCAGACCAGCTCTGTAAATCACGTCTACAGTGTTCCTTTTGAACACAGTGAGCAGCTACGGGGCAAAGCTAAGATAAACAATGGTCAGCAGTCTTATGCAAACCAGCGCGTCTGCATGTAAAGGGACATTTCACAGAGGGGCACGATCTGAGCAGTGTCAGTGTATAATGAACCCACTGTACTCTGCACTCTCACAATACTGCAGTGCTGGCTATACAATGTAACGCACACACACACACACACACAAGATGAGATGAGGTTAGGACCATATGAAGATGACCAGATGATCAATGGCTGCTGCTAAAATAAGAAAAACACATGTGACTGTCTGTGTGCGTGTGTGTGTGTGTGTGTGTGTGCGTGTGCGTGTGTGTGTGTATCTGCTTCAGTGGCAACGTGGTTCAGGTCATAATCAACACTGACAGAACAGAAGTAGTGTATGTGTTCTTATTAAGGTGCGTCCTATTTCTTTCACACCTCACTGAGCCTGAATAACAACCTTAACTCTGTGTATAACTCACAAA
Organism: Trinectes maculatus; assembly: GCA_016785345.1. NCBI lineage: Eukaryota > Metazoa > Chordata > Actinopteri > Pleuronectiformes > Achiridae > Trinectes > Trinectes maculatus. The sequence continues at coordinate 1,317,800 of JAFBJQ010000105.1, forward strand.
TCTCCCGGTTTTCTCTTTTTCTCTTTCTAACGTCTCACATGACGCCCCAACACTGTCCCTCTCTCTCTCTCTCTCTCTCTCTTTATTCTTCTCTCCCTCTGTTGACTCTATTGACTCCTCAAAATACTTAGTGTTCCCCTCAGCCTCACTACTGGCAACCCTCTGTGTCACTTGCCAGCCGTTAATGGCACTGAAACACGGCTACATTTCAATGGATGAGCATCAGTCAGCACTATAGACAGGTATATGCACTGTATGGTTGTGTCAGGTCAGATATGCCAGTATGCAAGTAGCATCCTTCTGGAGACACCCTGGACACTTGGAACAATTCCTCCTATGGGAGCATAATAATGAGAGCGTCACTGTGTTTGTATATGTATGGAGTCTGAAAGTCTGGTGAGGGTTGGATGGGTCAGGTATAATAGTTTTTCATTTCCCTGAGCTGCATTGGCAGGTAATTTTAATCGTTGCCTTTTTACGACCTGATCTCCTCCATTGATGAAACCATGACAGTGTAACGACGCATGTTACATTGTGCTTTACCGTACGAGGACAAAAGGTTCACTTGTCTCAAATGCCAAAACACAGACTGATAATGACCTCATCTCAAGCAATAGCCTGAACCCAGGATCTCAAGTTTTATCCCAGGTCTTTGGTTATGCACTTAAAATTCACCAACACCATGGGCGTTATAAATCCTCCCCCCTCCTGCCTGGTTGTGATCTCACCCTGCAGTGCTCTCCTCATGACAAATAGCAGCCTCCCCTAATCGCCTCAGAGCAGTCATATCCTCCGACACGCACATTCATTACCCCTGCAGGCACCGAGTCTTAGTAAGTCTGAGCAAGAGGGGATGAAAAAGAGCACTTCAACTTCCATTGAGAGTGATCACTTAGGATCTTCTCGCTGTATGATCAGGGAGGCAAAGCAAGGCTTATTGTTAAACAGCAAAATGTGAAATAGCAGCAATATATTGTCGTTCTTTGTCAATTCATACATTTCCAGTCAGGTTTCACGCAAAGTTTTTCAACTTGTTACTACTTGCCACTTTGTCCTTAACAATATTTGCATGTTAATGCACAAAACACATAGAGAAGTGCAAAACAGCCCATATACTGAAGCATGAGAAAGCAGATGTAAAAAAATACCTATTAAGATGGTTTGTGGTACTTGCAGCCACAAAGAGATCAAAACTTCAAAAATCAGCAGAAAGGTGTAAAACGTAACTGAAACCATTTTTTGCTTATATGTGTGTGTGTGTGCGTTTTTTTTTTTTTTTTTTTAGAAGTTTTCCTTCTGCATGGGCACTTTCTGGTCCCACCTGTGCTCAAAGCCTACGCTGGCTGTGTCCCGGTTGACCTGCTTCAGCATCTGGCTCTGATAAAAGCAGGCAGTGGCCAAGCAGAGTGTTTTTTTTTTTTCCATAATGTGCTCTCAACATTCTCTCACCATAAGCTGTCATGTATCCCCCAAGTAACTTGTTTCCTCTATTTATATCCTATTGTGTCTAAACTAGTTTTGGGTCCATGCAGCACAGCACAAGCTGTGGAGAGCGACCCATATAGTCGACTAACACGGTGCAGCTGAGGCATGAAGGGTGCTGGTGAAGGAGGTTTGGAAAAAAAAAAAAGACAGTAGTGCGTGCACACATGTTGTGGGCCTTTTGTGTCCACTCCACTTCCCAGAAACCCCCCCCCCCCCCTTTAAGTCTGTCAAGCAGAATACCCCCCCCCCCCCCCGAAGTCTGTCAAGCAGAATACCCACGCACATAAATCTGCAGCGCGCCACAGAAATTTTAAGTCCCCTGTCCCATCTCAGACACTGTGACTAAAAGAATCTAATGGAAAATAACAGGATTTAGCTAAACGTCACGAAAACTGCGTCCGAGTCTCTTACGGAGAATGAACATTTTATGCTTCGCCACAGTGCGGCTGTATTTACTGCAAGATCCTTGTTCTAGTTTGCTCTATATGGCGAGATGTTCCTGTTAATTTGTCCTTGGGAGGAAAAACAATGCAGCCTGCGTGCTATGATGCAGCTGCACCAGGACAGGGAAAGTAAAAAAAAAAAAAAGTAGGACTGTTAGTGTTCCCCAGTGTACTTTATTAGCAGAAAATAACGTGAGCATCTGCAGAAGTGATGACACCGTCTGTGTTTCAGTCATCCAATCAGTCGCTCTCTTATTGCTTTAATTCCACTTATCAACTATACTAACTTGACAAGTTACAACTTGACAAACTGCTAATGAGAACAACAATCAAATAACAGTTGTGTCTCTATCCTCATATCAGGCAAAAAGCATTCATGTTAATTTATTCATGTTAATAGCTAAACAAATAAGAGTCTACTTTCTATTATTTAAAACTGAAGCAATGACATGCAGTTTTCTTTGATCTACAAACACAATAAAGGCCATTATTGAACAGAAAGGATGTAACAATAAAATGTAAATACCATAAAGGATGTAAGTCAAATAAAATATGCAGTGTATATGACATAAACTGCATGATATTATCTACCATTGTTTTAGTTTGAATATAAAGTCTTATTAATGACTTTCATGGCTCATTTGAAACAACATGCAGCACATGATGATGGATATATCACTAATCTTTTATTTAAGGTCCATATGATATTAAAATCAAGAAGAAAATACACCTGCAGCATTATCATCTCAAGAAATATTGGCAACGGCTATACCTTAAGAGGTGTAATGAGGTTCCTGATATTAGGATGAAATTAGAAAAGAAAAAAAGATGAGATGTTAAGAATATTTCCTGCAGTAGATTTAATGATAATATTCTTTGACTCGTATTGTTAAGCATCGAGACAGACAAGATGAAAACGTATGTATGACAGACAGTACTCTACCTGAGAGTCTGATCAGGCTTTTTCCAGCCTGGGCATATTGCCAGCTGTGGTTATCCAGCACTGCCATTGCAAACCAAAACCAGCGTCCCGATCAATCCCTCCACAGATCTACATACGGTGTAATCACCATGCCCCGCTTTAAAGCCATAACACTGTGGTATGATGAGAAGGCAACTGGACAATAGCCGTGCCATACAGAGTCCAAGCCAACGCCCTGCCACCCAGAGAGCTGCAGAAAGGCACTGGCAGCTCCTTTTTGCCTCCGCGAACAGGCTTTTCTTTGCCATGCCCCCCCCCCATGTCACTAACCCCTCCCCAAAACAAGATTTACTAACAAGCCCTGCTTTGCATTAAACCGTTTTTTTTTTTTTTTTTTTTACTCACAGGGGGAAAAAGTTAAGCCAGTCAAACAGTTGTCGCTGGTGGATTTGCGAGCGAAATAGGCTTTAATAGTGATCGGTTGTAATCTTCTCTCCAAAACACACTCAAACTGTTGGTGAGCACATGTGGGTCCTCAGTGTAAATAATGACCTCCTCACCATCTTCTGCCTGACTGAAAACGACATCATCAAATGAGCTCATATTTGGCTTTTTTTTTTGGTTGCTACAAGTCTTATATCATAATACTTTTAGAACTACTATACAATTATACTACTATATATCACTAGTAACCTGATCATACGTATATTTTTTATATACTGTTATGCATTCTTGGCGTCAATTAACCTAAGTCTGTGCAATAATTAAAATGAGACCAGGCTATCTCCGCGGTTCTGCCTATTATGAGCCGGGTTTAATTTGACACAATTTCTCATGCACAGTGCACTTTTATGAAACAGTGGCTTGACAGGGAGCCAACATCTTTTCAGCTGAGGGAAGGAGACAAAGAGCTCATTCACGGTTTACACCAAGAGAGAAATTAAGCTTCTTTGTTGCGTCTCAAAAGGAAAAAGTCAAGGGGGGGGTGGGGGGTTTACCATCATTTCTCAACTGGAGAGCAAACCTCTGATAAGCTCTTAACTTGGCTGTTACAAGACAAATGCGAGGGGCAAAAGACGTCATGATCCAGCCACTAAAACTCCTGTGAACAACATGCAATGACACTCAACACGCACATTTACATTTGGGTTTTCATTCTCACGTCTAACGTCTCGACCTACCGACTTTGCTTGCCGTGTGACACGGTACCGCAGTCAGCCGACCTCTTCTGTCTCTGAAAAGTCCCAAGTAGTGGAAACGTAGCAACACGGTCAGACCGGCCATGGTCGGTGTCACAGGGTAACAGGGAAAAAGCAACGATCGAGTTTGCTACATAAATAAAAAGTACACCTCTCATATATACCAGCAGCTAGTTTCTGAGCACTGACTGAGGCGACGCCGATGTGAGGTCTGCTCAGCTGATCTGTGTATGCACACGAACCAGGTCCCATATCAGGTTACATACTTACATATCTGACTGATCCTGTTGGAATAAATAACTGTGAGGGATTGTCACCTCTCCGTCAGACGGGTCATACATACTGAGCAGTAGATCTGGTCTGGAGCCAGTTCATTACAGCTGTCTGTGTTAGAATGAACATCTGGACATACAGTTGTGTGAAAAAAGTTTGGGCTCCAGGCAGATAATAAACCTCATTTGAAGTAAAAAAAACAAAACAATGCTTGCTTCTGTAAAGAGACATTAACATGAGCCTTTCTTCAGATATTTCTCCACTGTCAGTGAGACGCCTGAGAAGAAGCCTGTCTCTGTAACTGCCATACACTGTCCCGCTCTGTGGCCTGACGCACTGGGACTCTAACAGTGAGACTGAGGGAGAATGAGAGTAGAAAGGCAATGACAAGAGTAGTAAGTGTGAAACTACAAAAAAATAAATAAATAAAAAAAAGACTAAAAGCCCCTTTCAATGCAGTGCGTCCATGTGCATCTGTCTCCTTGTAAGCCCACAACACGATACAGTACCATCTGACTGGGCAGCCAGCTGAGTCGCATCCACACATCAATGAAGTGGAGAGAAGGACTGTTTGTACGGCTCAGGGAACGCCAGTCACCAGCCCCCTCTAGTCAACCCGCGCTCCGATTGTCCCGCTGACAACAAAACCAGGCCAATAAACCACAGCGGGCAAAATAACACCTGACATCCAGGAGGGTGCAGGATGGGGGGGAACGGGTCTCTGAGGGCTGCTGTGTTCACAACAGCCCCAGGAGAAATAAAGACAGAGAATCGAAAGGCAAGGCGAACGGGTTTGAGGGACAAAACAATATCTGCTGTTCTTCAGTCGAGGTCCATTAACAGATGGGACCTGCACTGATGATGTCGGATAGTGGGTGTTTCCAACAACTTCAATTTTGCATATTCAAAATGCCAAGAATAAATAAACACAAAAAGCAAGAAAAGAAAAAAATGCGCAGATTCTGAATTTATTTTTCCCTAATTCTACTAATTATTTAATTGAAAAACATCAGCGGTGTGTATGTGTGAGAAAAGACATAAAGGAACATTACCCTCAACATTTCACACAGCAAAACTGCCTGGTCAGACAAACCATGACCTCAGCTGACAGCAGCATTAACAGAGTAACAGTCAAGCTCTGATAACAGGATTATTTACTCCCATAATCCTCTGGGACGAAACTCAGACTTAACATCATGATTAACTTAAAACACGGTCAGTGAGTCCAAGTGCACTGATAGAAATCCTTACACCTCAGCCATGTTTGTTAAGTCGGGAAAATAAAGTGGCAAAAGAGGAGGCTCCATACAACACATCTGTGGCAAGTGGACGCAAAGTGTCAGTTTCTGTCTGAACGAGAACGCAAGCAAAACAAAACCTGACATTATGTGTTTAGAGCTGCAAAGCTGTTCGAAATTCATTTGTTACAAACAGCATTTGGAAATGGATCCTTCTTCCAGATCCTTCTTCCAGGGTGTTGAGTGATAAGCAGAGAATCCAACTCTGGATTTGCTGAAACCACCGCCTGTGGTTTCCGTCTCAGCGAAATCCAGCCAAACGGACACAACTGTCACAACCGAATCCAAATAGATCAGTGTGACTGTGTGTGTGTGTGTGTGTGTGTGTGTGTGTGTGTGTGTGTGTGCGCGCACACAGTGGGGCGGTGGGGCTTTCAGTCTGCTAAGAGCAGGAAAGTTCCTGTTTTTGATGAGCAGTCAGAGCCACTTCCCAGAAGAAGACAAAAAATAGACAAAAAAGACACACACACACATGCACAGACCTTAAGTACTACTCTACACTGTTGTTATATTATATACTGTGTGTATGCATGTATGTATGTGGGTTAGGGTTCCTATATGTACTGTATGGACTGTTTCTGAGCCACTGGTGTACATATTCATTACGTTCTCCTCTCCTGTTATCATCTACTCTTCATCTGCTGGGACTCTCCTCCCTCTATCATCTCCTCCTCCTCTGCGCTTACCTCCATGTCTCTTCCGTCCATCATGGACAGGTTTTCACTGGACGTGTCTCCAACAAAGACCACCGCCCTGTAGAGCACATACCAATAGCAGACAGGGATTGGCTCCGTGTCTGTAATCCAGGAACCAGCTAGTGGAGCACATGACTGTCCACTGTTGTCACAGCACTGAAAACAACAGGCTTAAGTAAACAGGGAGACAAAGCACTGTCTGATGGAATATCTGACATGTATGCATGCACACACATGCATATGTGCACACACGCTCTGGTAGAGGGGCCAGTGGTCACTCAGAGGAGCAGGGAGGTTGCTTATGCCAAATGTAAAAAACATTTGCATGTGCACATATATACATTGCAAGGCCAAAATAATAAATAAAGTTAAACAAGCTGTTGATTCTGGTGGGAGCCTGTTTGCAAGTCGCCAGTTGATTTACATCAGTGTTTCTACAGAGGGAAATATTTCACACATATTCAGACCTAATCTCCTCTTGTTACTTTCGTACCGTGCTCAGGCTCCCGAGCGTCTCGGTTTCCAAACTTCCTGCGGGAGAGGGGCGAGGCGGGGGAAAACGGATAAAAGGTGAGAAAAACGAGAAGGAGGGAGAGGAAGAGAGGAAAAAGAGAGGACTGAACACCAGTTCAGACTGGTTTGTGTCTGGTCCCAATTTAGGATGCTCTCCTCGAGCCATTTAATTGTAGGTCTTTCTTTCTTTCTTTTTTTTTTATGACCAAGGCCTCAGTTCCGAGCAAACAACACAGAACCACATCTGAATCCGGACTCCACCCTGACTGCATATAGATGGGATCCCATACCGGAGTCATGCTATGCTTTCCATTTAAATCTTAAGTCTGTGGGAAACGCGAGTAACTGTCGCACCTGGAGGAGGCTGTGAAATAACAATTTAATGTGAAGTCACAAACAGCGTTAAATGATAGTATTCTGTTGAGGAGAGATCTGGATGGCAGGATGAAATACTCATTCACTCACTCACTCACTCCCTCCCTGCACTCTGTGTTTCACACAGTAGGGGTCACTACACACTCTGGTCAGTGTCACAGTTGCTTATTGGCAGATAAAGCATAATCTGTAGAAAAACATTGCGTCTATGACATCATCAGTATCCTGGAGGATCATTTTGCAGTGTGATAGACTGCGTCCAGCAAAAACAAATACTGCTCATACATCTCTGCTAATTCAAAACTTGACTTCCTTTTTTTTTATTTAGAAATTCAACACAAGTGCTGACACTGCATTACTATGTCACACCTTACTTGTAAACAAAAAAAATAACAACATTTGGGTTGTGTAACTGAGCAGTGTGTATCTGCTCTGAAAATAAAGCATTTTTAACCGCAAAAATATATCTTAAACCTCTTACACCAAATTGTAAACATAGCAGAAACGTATTCCATGAAGGAACCATCCCAACATTCCTGACCCTCATTTTCCTGTCATCCAGCTGCAGATGAATCCATATCGGCAGGCCGCTTACATATTAAATGCTTATGGGTCACTGCACTTTTTTTCACGGCCAACAGCCTCATCTCTCACTGTCCACACAAGACAAGGTTTCAGCAAGTCAATGGGGAAGAGAGGGAGAAATTGATTATTTTTCCCACTGTATTGTCCACAGGCCCTGGGATGCAGTTTTACTGGTGAAGAACAGGAATAACACAGTTTGTACAATGATTCGAATTAACTTTATACACAGATCACAGTAACTTGGCTGCATCAAAAGCGTCTGCATATAATTTTATGTTTCATGCGAGTATGACCTGCTTACCCTGAGGCATAATGCTGATCATGACTAAAGTCAATGGTTTGTATTGGAGGGTATCTATCTATGTAATAAATACACAATCTCTTGTTTTGTTTTTTTTACTATACGCACAATCCACATGTAGAACGCCTGACGCTGGGGAACAAGTGATTCTTTACAGAGAGTGCTCCATGTTAAACGTCCTCATTAAAAAGAACAAACATTTAATTGGGATATTTTCACTAATGCTCTACAGCTTCCCAATGCACACATGTATTGGTGGAGAACTGATAATTAAACAAATTAATTTGTTTAATTAAATTCAGTGGTCCTTGGAATAATGTCTCAAGTTTCATTTAATAATGATACTGAACATACACTGCATCAATACTAGAGCATCAGTGCCACTATTTTAGATGGAGTGACCAGTAGCTGTTTATCTATCGATGTTGATGCTACCAAAACCAGTTGTCATCTGATCAGCCCCCCTGGTGGTTGCTGCCCACCCACCACACCACGTAACTACAAACCTTTACTAGGGGGAGAAATGAGACCACATGATCTACATGTATTCACTGCTTAGCTGGCAGACCAAAAATAAAAGATGATGTGACGCTGTCAAAAAGTGACACTAAGAATAGAGCAAACTTGGAGGAATCTAGTTGCTGCTATTGGACCCTACACATGTTAAAAATAAGAAATCATATTGCAAGTACACACACACACACACACACACACACAAAGGAATTATTCAGTATGTCCCTGTAAAATCATATCATACTTACAGGGTCCAGCAGACAGGATCTGGATGGACATGTCTTCAGCTTCTCCCTGCTCCCACTGCACTCCAACCAGTCAACTGACCAATTATGCAGGCAACATGACAACACAGGAGGATTTCTATCCATACACAATCGTCCAAGGCACAAGAGATGGTCTGACCTTCCTCTTGACCAACAAAAAAAAAAAAACACAACTTGCAGGTTTTGGGAAGCACAGCCTTTACCTTTTGTTGTTCCTCTCCATCATCAGGACAAGTACCGCCAACAAGTCAACACCTGCGTTAGGTATTACCTTTCGGAAATAGCTTTCATCACTACACTAACACTGTGTCCACTCCACAGTAAACTCTCAGTGTAATAATAAAAAAATGATTACACTGACAAAAATCTGCATCTCCATACATAAGTGTGAAATCTAATATCAAACTGCCGTGTTGCTATTGGTATCGATCAGATAATCATGAAAACAATTAGCAATCGTTTCTGATCAGACATGACAATGGTGTCGCACAGTCCGACACCATGCTCTGCTCCTCTCTGTAATGAATCAATGAATGAAAATCACTCTGTGGTATAAATGAGCTCTGCTGCTGCAGCAGGATAATCAACTAAACACTGCAGATACAACCGCTGAGGAGGATGGAGAAGGCGTCATGGTGATATTCCCTCGTCCCTGGAGCATCTAAGTATCCTGTATATCCCTAGAATCAAGGAGCTACCAGCAGACATGCACACAACCAACCCCCACCCCACCCCACCCCGTTCATGCTTAGCCCCTCCCCCGTTGGGCATCACTCGTAAGCAATTGGTTCATGTACAGGGGAGAGGTTGATGCTGATTGGACAGGTGGTGGAGCGGAACGTAGCTTTAACATGCATCACTGCTCTCCAGGAAAAGACCAGGGTCGCAGAGAGAGAGAGCGAGAGCGAGAGAGAGAGAGGGAGAGAGAGAGAGAGGGAGAGAGAGAGAGGGGACAAAGATGATGATGATGATGACGATGCTGATGTGGGAAACAGCAATGATACAAGGACTGAAGGGGGGGAGGGGATGGGGGAGAGGTGTGGAGAGGGAGTGATAATAAGGGAAAGGGAAAAACTGAAAAAGAGTGGTTGGGGAGGTTGAAAATGAGCAGCGTCACACGTGTATTTAATCCAAATGCTGCCCACAGAGACGACCGCTACATCAGGGTTTGCAGTGTGGAAATATTCTGATGGAAGCTACAGTGCAGCTGATGTTGACAGAGCGACAGTACACACTGTCTTGACTTCTGGGGAAAAAAACGTGGTTCACAACAGATGGAGCCAATCAGCAGAGAGCAGGCTGGTGTATTTACATATGGAATGCATGTGTTTGCACAGCAATGGCAGTGTTATGAATTAGTGATGGGGAAAATCATTACTGGTGGACCAGATCAGTAGTCATATATTGCTGAAGGTGTCTGACTGTGCATGTGTTGCGTTTCTAGATCATGAATCTTCTGCATCTCTCTCTCACATTACGTAACACTATGGATTAGCAGCACTACAAATCTCAATGGAATATTTGGTTGTGGGTCTATAAGAAGATTTATGACAATATTTTGCTATTTTATGTCTAATTATGGTAAAATTGTTCTGTCTATTTGACAATTCAAAATACACAAGCAGTAGATGCTTTCTATTGTATTTTTGTCACTTCTCCAAAGGCAGGTGAAGTCACGGATTAGATATAAAATTATTTGCACACTGTGGATTTTTGGACATTAAATGAAAACGTAAAATGAATACAGATAGACAGAAAACTCTTTTCACATCAGTTTTAGATCAGCTTAATTAAAATCAGAGGAAACCGGTTGCATTAGAATGTCTTTGATCCCGTTAAATAGCTGGAGCTGTTTTCATTATGTCATATTTAAAGAGAATTTAAAGATGTGTGCAAAGATCAGTGAGGGAAAAGCAGACATTACACAGTGTGAGTGTTTGTAATCAGCTGATAAGTGAAGATGTGTGTGTGGGGAGGTTTTGAGAACATGTGCTTCACCCCTTTTTGAAGTTAATTATCTTGTTATTCGCAGCCACAGGAAATATTGCATTGCCAAACAGATATCATTATACTGAAATGCTGTGACAGGAGAATGCAAGCTGTGCTCTTCCTAAAACCAACACAGCCAGTGATCTACAGCGTGATCTAATTACGGTCTTCCACACACACGCACACAGAAGCATGCACACGCACACAGAAACACACACACAAAAAAAGGCAAAAAGACACACACAGAGGTCAGGATAAGCGCAGTCACATAAGACTTCACAGGGAGTCTTACCAGCTTTCCTTTCTTTCATCCTATACCGTGTGTGTGTGTGTGTGTGTGTGTGTGTGTGTGTGTGTGTGCGTGTGCGCGTGTGCGCGTGTGTGTGTTTTTGCGTCTCTACATGTTTATTTGATTGTGAACAGACTCTTTAATTCTTCAAAACTAATATGTTTCCAGAGTGACATGAAACGTCACAGTCCAATTATTTATAAAAAGATTCAAACCAAGATCAAAACAAGATGATGATATGATTAGCCTGACATGTACTGACAAACTCCAGACGACAACGTTTCTCACTGTGACAGCGTCACTAACAGCAGTCAGTGGTAAATTCTGATCAGTGCAGTGCACGTTATGGATGGTACTTGTCCAGTTGCATGGATGCATAAGAATGATGTGCAGCACCTTGTCTAATCTTGTGGCTTTAGGGAGGCCACGTTCAAGTGAAACCCAGCGTGCCTCTTAGTTAAGCTGTGATAATCAACACATATCTGATGTGCTCAAGAGATTGGGACATGGAACGGTTGCCAATTCTTTTCTTTCCTCATCATCCAGGCCATTTTTTTTCCATTTTAAATGAGCTAATTTAGGTCATTTTGTACATAAGAGCTGATGCTTTTCCACAACTATCTTCTTGAGAGCTATAACCAAACAGAGACTGAGAGGGGGAAAAAGGCAACAGAGGAAAAGAGTAAAAAAGAAAGTGAGTAAACAAATTCACACAGACTCACCATGCAACCACACTGACAAACACACGCCATATACAGTACAGTTTTGTCTTCCACACCCTGGCCTCTGCAGGGGAGAGTAAAGAACCCAAACTCCAATGAACTCCAGAGAAAACCACTTCCTCTGCTAAGATGTGTGTGTGTGTGTGTGTGTGTGTGTGTGTGTGTGTGTGTGTGTGAGACTGAGCGAGCATGCCTCCCTGTCTGCCCGCAGTCGCAGTATACATGGTTAGCATTCAAAGCCCAATTCAATAAGTACCACACAGTGAGCTCAGTATAGGCAGAGATGAGAGACTGAGTTCACAGCGGAACAGAAACATATGGTCTAAGTACAGGACAGAAAGGAAAGGAAATATTGTCTTTTTTACTTCTACTCCTCACTCACTAACTTTCTATCTCTCAAGTTCAAATATTACGTTTTCTTTTTTGTGAGACTGCAAAATGTTGTCATCTAATTCACCATCCATGGCCTGCTAATAGTATGTTTAGTATGTAAATCTGTACGCCACATATGTGAAGCGTCTTCTACAAAATACATAAATGTGGAAGTAAAACCAAACAAACTGAGTGAGTGATGAGAGTTAAGTTAACTGTCAGTACGTGTGTAAAATGAAAGTGCTTGCATTTAGATGCAGGATCCGTTGAGGTCCCTGTGTGTCACAATGTGACTGGAGCAGAAAAGATGAGTGTTGACACAGAGGTCAAAGTTTATATGGGCTGAGTCTGTGACACAGAGACGTCACTGAAGGCCGATAGTCTGCTGAAGCAAAATACACATATACTCTGTATCAAAAATTATATACACAGACACTCACACGCTCATGTCTGAGGAAAAAAATTTACATTGTGGCGAGCAGCACACATGTTTAGAATGTGCCAGATCAGCAAATAAGTGAAGGAGGATACCAGGGAAGAACACAGAAAGACACCGCTGCAGCTCTATTTTTGTTTTTGTGACTCAGCCTCAGGGATGAGGTTCACTAGGTTTGGGGCCAAAAGCTGCTGCAAAGGATTTGGCTGGCACATCCCAATCATTTCCCATTAACACGCACTCAGATCCCTGCAGCTGGGAATATTAGGCCCTGGTGGTAAATTGAAAACGGTCATCCCTGTATGACCCAATTGGAAAACGGGTCAAAACGATGTCAAACACACGGAGCTGGCAGAGCTAAATAAAACACAAGTCTGCGGATGTTTGTTTAGAGGCTGCAAAAATGTGCTGCAAGTGGCTCATCCATCACTGATCCTAATACTGTAACACTCCCATAACAACAAAACATGTTTTTATATGTTGTCCCATGACAACTCTATGTATGACGGCTTATCTGGAACAGATGACACCAATCCTTTATCTATAGCCAGCATCATTTTAGATCATCTATGTGCATAACCTAATACTGGCCACTTAACTGCCCCATTTATACCCTCAGCCAACTCACCCTGGGGACAGTGACTGTGTGTATTTTCATACGTCTGTCCTTGGGGTATTAGGGACATGGGACCACAAGGTCATGGTTGCCTGCCACAGGGGAGCCTGAGTCAGTGCATTTTACCCAAAGAGAGGATGGTACATGTTGTTCTTGACGTTTTCAGCTTCATCTCCTCACACATGCACACATGCACACTTACATACATACAGCACACTAGTTACACACAAACACTGTACCTTATCGAAACTAGTGATTAATGTCGCAGCTTTACTGATCTGCTGCAGAGCTTCTCATCGCACCAAACAAAAACATATGGTTCATGGAAATCTGATGTGTCCCTATAGATCGGTTTCACAATTTCCGTTTGTGGTTGCACAAGTTAGATAAGGTGCAACTGCTGGGTTGTCGTGGGATAACGTGAGGCATGATCAGGAAAATTCCACATGAGCAACAAACACATGCTGTGCATATTATGTTCTCTTACCAGTGGTTTGACCTGGGCCGTCCAGTTTGGATTCACATTTTGGAAGCGAGCAATCTGAAAAGATAAAAACACAGGGGAGAGGAAGTTTAAGGGAGGAAATGCAAAGTGACCCGAGAGAGCAGCACCTCAACCCGCACCATGTGCGACTGTCAGAAATTAAAGCTTTGCCAGTGCCGAGTACAAATGAGAGAGTGAGAGAGCGACGGCTCTTTGATGCGACTCTCTCTGAATGTTCCCTCCCTGAGATTAAGCACCATTACACATGCTGCACACAGACGCCTGTGTACATGCAGCTGGCAAAGACATATTGCACATTCATCACATCGGAGTCTGAAAATGTTTGTGTCGATCTCGACGATATAGATTCCTGTGTACACTTTCACTCACAATCACACATACCCCTCCTGAGACCTGCAGACGTATCAGCACGCCGGCTGGTACGCTGAATAAATCATATTAAGATGCCATGTACAGTACAAAACTGTCTCTCCAGTGCCTGGGAACTCCTCCTCAGGCAGACGAAGTGTTAAGAATAATCAGGAAGACTTCTGAAAAAAGCAGAGCAGTGGGTCGGGTGCTTGCTATTCTAACCTTGTTGCACTGGAGTGGAGAAAACATTGGCCTCAGTGACCTCACTTTCTGCATCACGACTGATCCTGGGTTGATGAATTAATTAACTGGCGGCTGGTTCGTTATGGGCACTCTGATAGACCCCGCATCCAACTATTAGATCTTACTGTCAAAAGGACTTTTTTTTCCTCAGGATAAAAAAAAAACGGATGTCAAGTTTTTCCTGTCAGCTCCAAACAGGCACTAAATTCTTAACGTGGACTGACATGCATAATGCATCTGACTGACAAATCTTCTGTCTGGGTCATGAATCAGGAGGACACTGCAGCGGCATGAGATGGCGAGAGGGGAGGGGCAGAGTATAAGGGACGAGGGCAGCTTAGCGCCTCTTCACTCCGACTCCTCCTGGCGGCCTCTCGGAAAAGAAGCGCCTGGCATATGCTGCTGCCTAGCGAGGATTACAGTAAGCACCTGTTCACACATTGTATGTTTCACTTGATATACAGCGTAGTGGGGATAAAGCGTTTAGTGATTAACAGAATTTCGGATGGCTAACATGTGTCTGGCATCCACGTCTCAAATTGTTTTTAAATCTGTGGAAAACTATGTGAAAGCGTATAGTGGATGTTCATCATTTAAATCAGAGTGAAATCATCTGTGCAGAGTAGATTGTGTCAGGGGAAATCAGGGTTAGCATATGCTGCCAGGCTGGGATTAGGTGGCGGAGTGGTCATGGACCAGGAGGGAGTCAGTATTCTACCAAATAGGGCGAAAGACAGAAAGCGCCAGTCAGCGATAAGAGATATGAGAAACAATAACTTTTAAACACTCTCCTCCAAAATCGTAAACTCCCTCTCTCCTGACAGGATCATGGACATAAATAATGATCCAGTGGCTTCAGTGAAAGGCTGACATGACGAATCATATGTTGGTGAGTGGAAAACACAAGAATGTCCCGAAAGGGAGGATGATTCAGCAGGATGTTCAAACCCGGGCAGAAGGAAAACTAAGTGGAGACCTGGAACCGAGGCTGTGTAACAACAAAATCAACAGGGTCTTCTACAACAGCCCCGTTTTGACAGCAGGTTTTTCCACGAGGAAGCAGTAGGATGGGATGTTAAGCTTGATCCTCAACCTATTTTATCTGAAGCCAAAGAGGCCAAGCGGCAGTTTAGCCTTCGTAAGCCAGAGGAGCACTGGGCTGGCACAGTTCATGCGACAGCGATCAGAGCCTGCTGCTGTCTTCAAAGCAAGAGGGTGTGTGTGTGTGCGTGCGTGTGTGTGTGTGTGTGTGTGTGTGTGTGTGTGTGTGTGTGTGTGTGTGACTGCATGGTTCCTGTTGGACAGACTGCGTGCAGCTGTTGACAGAATACAAGCACTCTCGGCAGCGCACAGGCTCACACATGCAAACACACACTGCGGGCTGTGCTTTGATTTTTTTTTTTTTTGTAACTGAAGCTGAGTCCAAGTTGTGTTTTTATTCTCAAACTTTCTGCTTTCGTACCGGCTGATGTAAGACATTTTACTTATCTGTTAAATAAAAAAGTGAAACGTAACCCACCGGTGCAGAAAGCACACAGGTCTGGCATCAGATGTTGCAAGTATGCAGTTTGGACGTGCGCAACAGTGTGGGAGAGAATATGAATAATTCAAAGTTACTGCTTTCAGCTTTATACAACATGAAACTGCACGCGAGCCCGAAACTAAAGGGTCAAAAAATATGCAACTAACGCAACACTGAGAAAGGAGTCTGATGATGTTGAGAGAGAAAAGCCTGCAAATCGATGTTATGAATGAAAAGAATGGGGGGGTGGGGGCCTCATATGGGGGGGGGGGCCTCATATGTCTGTGTGCTAGTCTTCCAAAAAAAAAAAAAAAGCACAAAGCGCTGTGGGCGGCTCACGACTTCAAGTCCCAGATCCAGATGCTTCCTTGTATTTAAGCTGTGGATGGGGGGGGTGGGTGACTCTGAAAGTCAGGGAGGATTGAAGCATCTGCACTGGGGTCGCAGGAAGAGAGGTGGAAGGTCGAGGGAAGAAGAATTAGGAATGTGGAGGAATCTTAGAAAATGTGATTATAAAAAGGGTGACATGACTCTATAATAACTGTAATTGCTTCTCCCTGCTTTATTTACTGGTACAGTAGGTGACATAATGCAGTAAAACTGCTGTGTCTCTTTGAGTCAATGGTTCATTGGTTAATGAATTTGTTTTTTTTTTTCCTGTAATGTGACAGACGTTCTCTTTATTATTCTGCAACTCAGATTCAAAACCCGTTCTTTTGATGCCTCGCTCACCAAAAGGCACGAGAAAAGGAAGGCGTGCGACACTGGTGGTCCATCACCAATGGGAGACCTCCACATTACACTTGTTATTACGAAAAGACGGTCGTTATTTGAATATTTTACAGCCCCGAGCAGAGGAGCAAGGCATGAGGTAATGATGGAGGGCTGCGTGGGAGAGGAGTGGAGGAGGTGATGAAAGGAATGATGGAGCGAGTGGGTGTCTGCAGTTGACTGATAGAAGTTTCTCTCTTATCAGATGAGGGATTTGCAGGAGACACACAGACCAGCCCACAGCCTATTTTTATGACCTGCAATCCTCCGATGTCTTCATCCCCCTGTTCATTCACCCCACGTCGCTCCATCCCCCTCTTCCTTGCTTCCATGGCCTCGGGCAACGTGGGTGGGATGTGGTGATTTATACCTCTGTGCATGTGTGCATATATGCTGTATATATGCAAGTGTGAGGTAAGGGCGCACTCGGCATACTGAAATCCCTGATAATCAACCGATCTACAAATCAATGTCTTATAAAAAAAAGTACCTTATAAAAGACATAAATATTTTAATATCTTATAAAAAACATCAAACCAGTATCTTTAAATGTACATGGAAGCATGTACATGTATAAATGACAAAAGCCATGATGCCTGGGGGAAAATTTGCTAGTTTTTGTTTATGATAGTACATTATTAAGTAAGAAGAACCTCAGGAAGTGAATGTCTTTAATTAGCCCAGAAAATAAATAACAGCTTCATTCAACTTCAAACCAGCTGTCTGTGTATCTTCAAAGTGACCCCTGCCGCAGATATACGTGGCATTTTCTAACAATCAATAATCTGGCGAGATGAAGGGAGGGCTTACATGTCCGTGAAGTGTATTACGACTCTCCGGAAAAGGTCAAGAGTCTCTGATGAGATCAATAAACATGGTCTGGCCGTAAAAAACAGATAAATGCATCGCTGTGCTACCTTCTTGATTCTCTTCTCCATAAAACTATCCAATAAACACAACAAGGGGAACACGCTATAACAAGCATCCCAACATCTGCTCCTTATTGTGAGCATACAGTAGGCTTTCTATATCAGCTCAGGAGAGGAGGAGAAAACTGCCTCACTCCCATCTGGAGCACTGACCTGGAATTGCTGGTTACATATTAGTCATGTGATCGTTTGTGCTCACTGATCAAATACACACAACCCAATCAATTCATTGGCCCAGTTAACTCTTTTTCTATCTCATAATAAAATAGTACTGTTAATGCTGACAGAGTTTTGTTTTTGATTATAGTCCTAATAGCTAAATCAGGTAAAGGGGAATTTAGTTTTTAGTCACAGCAATGAGCTGTGGATGAGCGAAAAATGATTTAACCAACAACTGAGGAGGGAAATCTATCAATGTATCAATGTATCACTTATTTGTGCAAGGAAAATCTTTTATGAGTATAAATGGGCCTTTTTGCTTATTATTCCTCATCCATACTTCATGCAACCACTTTTATTTTGACGGCAAACCACTTCCTGGCTCTCACTCGTGGCCACCAAATATCACAGTGACATCTGGGTAATTTCTGTCACATTTTCAAAATCCATTATGTTGTTTTGTTGCTGTAAGTCATGTAGGAACATGATGTTGTTTTGGAATTTTGCATTATCGTGATACTTATAGCAAAACATGAGTTAATATATTATGACCCTTACATTTCTGCAGGTTTAAAAAAATTTGGACCATTGTAAATAGTATGGGTTTTATCTGAGGAGCCAAAATAAATCGATTATTTCATGCAGATCTTACTTTAAACTATGTATGCACAATCATGTACGTGCAATTATTTATTTTGCTATAACCCTATACTTAAGCTGTCTTTCTTTGCATCCTGTTTTCAGTTGAAGCGGTGAGATGACAAGGGCATAGCGATGTAGCAGCGCCGGCAATGCCAATCTGAGCTAACAGTCTGCAACGCTGACCAACCGCCAATTAGGCTGCCCCTGGATGCGACCATACGGTTTCAGCCTCATGGAAAGCAGAGCAGCCTACATTTTGCAGGCTGTGCTCCACCCAAGCCTCAGCTCTATAATTTGATGAGTGAACGCTTGTTTGTCACTCTAAGTATGTCATGTCTTCCTTTTTTCCTGAATCTCACTCTCTCTTCCCATTATTGTCTGATGCCACATCCCTCCGTCTAAACTCTGTCCATCTCCTCTCTAAGTACACGCTTGTCCTGACTATCGAAAGGATTTCATTCGATTCCGGCGACAAATCGATACTTTCAAAACGGTGCTGATTCTGAAACTGTATGTAAATCGGTACTTTTAAAAAAAACCACACACACGTCCGGTTACTACCATTGATGTTCGGCCCAGTCCCATACTTGCAGCCTACCAAATTTTGATACGCAACCCTAGTCCTGACCTTTCTCTCTCCCTACTAGTCTTGCCATATTCTCTGTGTTACATGGCCTGCTGAAGTCCACTCCTCGTCTGAACGATTATATAAGACTTCTGCTTGAGGATGCACGACATGAGCTCATTATGCTTTCACCAACTGTGACTGTGCAAGAAGAAAATGAAGAATCACTGCTTAGTGACTTGGTTTTCATTACAGCCTGCACTGACACAGGCCGCTGGGTTCACTTTGGGCACAGAGGGAAATGGCTCACTGCACTGTCAATACTTAGGGTAATGCCAGACGAAAAGGGCACTAAATGAAAAGCAGTTCATTGCAGCATTCATAAAGAATTAAAAGAAATATGACTTGTCTTTTTAGTTGTTCAGTTGTTCAGTTGCCCCCCCCAATAAAAAAGAAAACATAGGGGGTTTCCTACCTGTCTGTGAAACAAGCCTTTCATAATAATTCTCTGCCGAACTACAAAGACAGAGTAGAAGGAATCACTTATGCTCCAGCCTATTAATTATTCTTTCAGTACAAAAAAAGAAATCTATTATTTAACAATGAAAACTGCTAAGATACTCACACATGCATAGTTGAAAACCTGTCCGCATTAAACAGAATTAAAGGCCATTTTTACAAGACTTGATCTTAGCAACAGCCCTAAGAGGACGCCATGACTGATGACCACCATCTTATGACCACTACTGCTCTTACACAGGTTGTTTCAACCGGGGGGGGCATGTTCCCCCGCACTTTTTCAAAGGGCCGTTTTGGTCCTCTGCAGTTTTTACCATCCAAAACAATGTCACGCTTCAGTAAACAGAGACACGTCGAGCACTAGGACCAAGCGGAAAACTGCCGCTCAAGCTAAAGCCTGTTTGCATGAGTTTAGACCTCCCACAAGCTCCTTGATTGACTGTGTCCCCCAACCTCTAAAATCAAAATTTCGTCAATGGTTTCAACACAGACATATAATCTTACTCAAGCACATAGGCTATTCAGCTGCTTTTATGCCAATTGAGTTTCACAGTACAGATCTATGCAGTAATGCTATTTCTCAAGCCCATTAACTTCATTGCATGTCACTCGAGAGACTTTTTACAAGACTTAATACCTTAAAGCACAAATGTATCAAGCAGAGGTTATTTTTATTTTGTCAACATGGCTCTCTCGCTATAGCACTCAGATATATGTGAAGGCAGTTAATCTTATGATTAAATGCATCATTTCAGTGTCAACAGAGACCAATGATTTTAACCATGTTATGCTAACAGCTCTGGAATGAAGATATAAGACAGTGGCTCTGTTTTGCAAAACTAAGGTTTGCTAAAGGTTTGAGTGGTCTACAGTAACACCAGAAGCAACACACTTCATGAGTCTGAAAATGTCATTGAAATTGAAGGGGTTGTATTATACTATTCATTCAAAAAATAAATAAATAAAATAAAATAAAGTAATTTGCCCAAGAATTTGCTGAAACTGTTTGGTATTGAAACTTTAAGCAACCAAAAGGAGGTGCTCTTGCTCTTAGTTGTTGCAAGAAAAGCAGGAGGTTCATCCCAATACAAATCCTGACATTCCATGACTAGACAAAGTTATCAGCAGCCTGCTTTGATTACAAAGTCCCCTATATTTCAAGTTCACAGGGGACAAGCTGCTGAGCTCTGCGTGGGCTCTTGGCAATCAGCGAAATGTTATTGGGCTGTGATGCTTCACTTTGAAGGATTCTTGATTAAAGTCCAAATCTGCAATCTAAATGGGGACAAAGGGCTACTATCACCAGCTGAATTCAGAACAGAATGGGAGACATATTTTGGTCTAATAGTCAGTGGATGAGGCGTTTTATCTATGGGGAGTAAACAACCGAATACAGTTAGGAAGAGTTTTATTGTATCATTGTGCTTTAAAAGGCCTGCAAAGCTAATAATTACAAAGCTGGGGGGATACATGAAAAAAACGAAAACAGCAACTGCAAGCAGCTGAACATTTCTCATCTTTGACCAGTTGCAAAGATGTCAGAATTGGATATTAAATCAAAGCATGAGCAACCTGGGAGAGTGACTCAGCAGCTGAGCTGTGATCCACAGCAACAGTGTGGGAGAGGGAGCTCCATCTGCTCACTGAAAAGAATCAAGCCAGGAACATCAAGTGTTTTCAAAGGCCCAATGACAATATCATCCAGTCAGGTGAGGGGATTACAGACGAGTGCAGAATTTAAAAAGTAGGACTCGCATTTTTTTTTTTTTTTTTGCAAACTTGACTCTAAGTCAAACTCTTAGCCAGTCATCAAGCGACTCAGATGCCAGGTCAGTCGCTCTAAGGCTTATTCTGTAGAGGTTTCGGGCCACATGCGGGCCTTTACTGAAGAACTGGGGCACCGACGTGCATCTAGAGTCCCAGAAAAAAACAAAAGCTGTCTCACATACACAGAGCTCCAGAAATAAAGTGCTTGGGATCAACTAGGATGAGCAGCTGTGTGCCAAGATTTCAACATGCAACAAGCTGGCAGCAATTAGAGAGCCTGCCGGAGAGGCTACAGGGAGCAGGATGTCCATTACTACTGGTCCTGTGCAGTGAAAAATCGCAGGGATACATGAGTGTGCAGTCTACACAAGTATACACAAATGGATGACTAACAAAAGCTTCTGGTGTTTATACATATTGCACAAGTGTATACTAACAAGACTGATTTCCAAAAGTGAGCAGCTGATTATCAAAAAGGTGAAATGAATCGTGTGTTGAGAGAGGAGAGAGAGGAATAGAAGTGAAGTATGAACCGTTTTCACTGTTAGACTGACAAACTGAACCAGGTCAATAATGTTGGTGTGAAGTGAACGAACAACACAGATTCACAGCAACATTATTCACGTCTGCTGAATGAAATCCAATCAATTAATGAATTTAGTGACATACAGTAGCTCGTACTCTGTTCATCTTTCCATTATGTCCATTTTATGGGCCACTACAGTGACACAAAGACAAAACATTTATTGAACAAGATGACTAAGACCATTTTAAAACATCAGCTCTAATCTCAGCGGGAGACGTTGCCACTATTCACTCAGCAATTAGCACTATTCTCCAACATTTTCCCCCGTACTCTCTCTTCATAATAGTCTCGTATAAAAGTTTCCTGAGGCCGTAACCTATTTCTGCCTCCATCATGAATACTGTATGAACTGCTACATAAACATCCAAGCAGTCCAACTTCTCTCTAAGCCAACTTTCCAGCCTGACACAACACAGCTACAGCGAAAAACACCGGCAGGCGATCAACTGACCGTAAGACGGACTGTAGCGTTTGAATACAACAATTTCTGACAACATTCCTAACAATCTGCTGGTGTTCCAGCTCATGTGCAGTGTGTGAAGATGGTTCACCACCAGCGTGGTGACCAGCAGACCCCGAGGCACCAGGTGTCACAGGGAGAAACAGCTGAGTGAGAGAGCCAGAGACAGCTGCTTCTGCTGGTGTGTGTGTGTGTGTGTCAGAGGTGGTCCCAATCCAATGGTGGCGACATCTTAACCAACCGGACCTCTGCAATGAACTACACCTTCCACAGCATGTAAAGGCATCCCTTTAGCCTGACTGGCTTATGGGTGCACCTAACAACGTCAGAACATGTGGGGCCCTCACTGTGGTTCACATCCAGGAAAACAAAAACTAACAAAGAATGTGCAGCACGACAATAAAAATTCTCAGGTGCTCTAAAATTACATATCACATCTCCAACTACAGCTTAAATAATAACGGTTCCCTTGAGCTCTGTCAGGACAAAGTGTGTGACAGAAGTCCTCCTGTGTTATTATTGTTGGTGATATCAGGCAGCAGTACAACCACCTATAAAATGTGTTTATGTTTTGGACGCAGGGCAACACAGTGAGCAGGCCCATCCTCATTTGTTATTTGTTATGATGCTGCCATCACATAATAAACAGGCCCAGTGCGCCGAGTGCGACCTACAGTACTGGCCATATGCGCGTCTGTGGCCTGTAAAGCTCTGCGCGTGCGCGATGTCCGTGGGAGACCCGTGTTCGGGTTGAGGCGTGATCCCACGCTCGTGCTCGATCTGTGGCTTTTGCACGCAGGGACGAAAACAAACGATCCGAGCCACATTCACGAGACTCGCAAAGCGACGCCGAAACGCGCGTGCAGCGAGGCCGAGCACAAACCATGATCCACACCTTGATCCAAACGTGTGTGTGTGTGTGTGTGTGGGAGGGGGGGTAGTCACTACCTGATCATCAAAAGCGCACGAGCTGTTGTCATCATGTCAAGTCACTGGACTAATGTGGTGAATAACACAAGGTGTGCGCGTCTCTCCAGCGCGTCGCACGCGCAGCAGCAGCAGCAGCACGAGAGCCGTCAGTGGTTGTCGTCATCGCTAAGTGTCGGACAGTGTGTCAGAGCACCGGGGATCACAGCGGCAGCTCTGCTGCAGCCTTCCCCCAGACAGACTCGCCCCTTCCCGACTTACCGGATTTGAAAAACGCCGCTATGTCCGCCGCGTCCTTCGCAGCCTCATCCAGTCCCTCTCCTCCTGCGCTCATGGCTCACACAGCGACAGACAGACAGGCAGACAGACAGATATATATCCTCAGCGGGTTGTGTCGTGGCGATGGTTATCTGCGGGCAAGAGCGGATCCGGACGCCTTTTCATTGAAGCAGATCCGGTCAGGCAATCTGGGCTCCCTTCATTAAGCCACAGACCTCCTCCTCCATTTTGGCCGAGAGGGGAAAATCCAGGCGACCGATCGGCGGCGCTCCCGAGTTGGGACGTGAGGGAGAGGAGGAGGAGGAGGAGATATAGGCGTGGGGGGTGAGAGAAGGCGGAGGTAAAGGAGGCGAGGAGGAGGGCTATTCCGTTTCGAGGGGAGGATGGGGGTGGGATATCCTGGGATTCCGTTTCGGGGGGTTTTGGTGCATTGTGCGCCACCCAGTTTTATTTGTGCGCCACAGCAACCCCCCAGCCCCCACCTCCCCCCAGCGTCAGTCACTGCGGTGCTGATGCGGGCTGCGTGGGAGTCACTCCACCAGGACTGTATCCCAGGTGATGTGGGAGACACTAACGACAGACAGGGGCACGTCTAACCCTCTCTTATAGGTGCACATCATGTAGCACATCACTACTGAATTCATCCAAAGGCGGATTCAATGCACTATGAGGTCACTGAGTCCGTATGTTGCCGTATTTACATCCATATCTGATATGACAACATTTTGTTCACAAGGCTCCATCTATTGCCTGTGGTGAGGGATGACAAAGGGCTACGAGGAGGAAAATGACTCTGCGGGAGGGGGGAGATGTAATTCTCTCTTCATCCCCCTGTGATGAAGATGATGCTACACTATGAGGTCATTTGCCCCACAAATCTAACCCAGTTCTCCCCCTGCAGCAGCAGCAGCCGGAACGGTGCACTGCTGCCACCTCCAGGTCTATTTTACAAATTGCTGTCGAATGAATAAATAAATAAATAAACAAATAAATAGGTAAGTCGATAGATAGATGTGTTTGTATATGTGTCTGTATGAAAAATCAGCTGAACTGAACAATGGCTCTCTCTGTCCTTCAAAGTGTGACACTAATCAGCTGTTGTCAGTGATAGGTTAACTACTGGCCAATAGACTTCTTGCAAGATGACAGAATAATTGCCCAGTGTCCATATATGGTTGGACAGAGGAATGAGAAATAATTGACATACAATACATTTTCATGTAGTTGTCTCACCCTGTAGTCACCACTGACCATGTTGCCCCTCCACCCGACGCGTTTATCTGAGCATGCGTCGTTGCCTTGGAGACCACCAACAACATCACACGATCGGCGCTCACACAACGTGTTTCGAGGAGGAGCAGATTCTCCAACAGATCAAACACCATAAACAACGAAACACACTGTCGCAGCGGAGCGGATATTAACAGGCGTTTGTGGTGAAGGCGTGTTAAAGTCATGTCCGTCAGCTGTCGGCTCGTCAAAGTCAGCTACAGGAACAGGCCGAGCCAGTCCTCTGTCCCAGCGGAGTCCCTCAGGGAGGTACAGGTTTGAACACCAACATCTACAGCAGTTATTTTCTTTCTATATGTCTCCAATCCGGGACTCCAAATGCAGACATGAATCATTATATATATAATAATAATAGTTCATTATTTTATAATATTTATTTTTTTGGTTCTTAATTGGTGTAAAGGATCCTGATGTGACCACGTGAATTAATGATTCATTGACAAAGTATGTGTGAACATGCAAAGAATTTGACCTTGGTTTTCTCTTATGCTTCGTGGACTGAGCACAGGCAGCTAAAAAAAGAGAAGGCAACACTAAATTAAACAAATAAATGAAAGAGCTGTATTTTTTATATTTTATATAAAAGGTGCAAAAATAATCGAGTGGAAGTGATGAGGTTTGCAAAATAAATAATTATTATATTTTTCAGTATCTCTGGTGTCAGGTCGGACTGTTTTGTTTTGCACTTAGGTTAAAAATCTGGCTCATTTACAGTCATTACATGTGCAGAAACAGAAACGTCTGCATTCCTTTTGTCATTGTTTATGTGCGTGATGATCACAGACCACTATATCCTTGTGCAGGTGATTCTGCAAGTTTATGAGGAACACTTGTGGGATCTTATTCAGCAGCTCTGCATTAAAACCTCCTCTCCAAGTTTAATGTTAAAACTGCTGAAACAGTTTTAGGGAGCTGTTGAGGGTGTAAGCATGTACTGTATATCACAAATATCATGTTGACACAAACCAAAAGAAATTTAAAAAAAAA
Source organism: Trinectes maculatus (assembly GCA_016785345.1). Classification (NCBI taxonomy): domain Eukaryota; kingdom Metazoa; phylum Chordata; class Actinopteri; order Pleuronectiformes; family Achiridae; genus Trinectes; species Trinectes maculatus. The sequence goes on from JAFBJQ010000105.1 coordinate 1,343,594, forward strand.
AAGCATTTTAATTATACAGCACTTTTCTTAAAAATAAGCTACTGTGCAAAACATAAAGAGAGAAGAACACAGATTTCATAGATCCTGTAGATGCTAAGAATACTTTAATAAAACAAGGTTTGTTTTCATCGAATTTGATCCAATTTCCAGTTCATTCTTCCGTCCTGGGGCAACAAGAGGTTGTTTTTGTTTTTGAATTAATGAATTGACCCTCAAATAATTTACCATAACAAGTTGTGCACAGACTGATTTATTAAAGTGCAAATAAGATTATACGAACATGGAAAGTGAAACCATTTTACTTTAGAACAGAAATGATCTGCACTTAATATTCAGCTCAGGAAACCTAAGTGAGGATTACTGGCTTCCCAGAAGTAATCTAAAATAGCTGTGTGTGCAACCGACTGTATTATCTGTAGCTTGTATTACAAGTCTTGGTACACTAGAGGGTAGTGTTCTCATAAGAAGAGTAGCTGTATTGTGGGACGACATGTCATTCAGCACAAACCGTACACAAACTGTTGTACATCTAGTGCTTTTGATTAGTGTGGAACTGTCAAGATCAGAATGGTTATTGTTGTCAGTAATATTTTCATTATCTTAAATTAATTAAAACCAAGAAATCCATTTTTTTTTTACTTGTGTGTGCATTTGACCAATGTGCTTTAGATTTACCTGTTCGCCCATCACATATAGATCCAATTGACATAATCAATTTCATTTACTCAAAGCACATAGCTCATACAAGAAATCATACTTCACTGTAACAGAAAATTAAAAACTACATTTTAGACATATGGATTATATTGAGCATGATATGATATGCATGTGCAATTAGAATGCAAAGAACATGGATACCCCTGCAGTGACTAGATATTAGAGCCATCTGACTCTGTGGATCTGCTCTATTGCCTACACACAGCATTTGTATTAATTTTTTTTCTTCAAATTGATTAAGTTTCCCTCATTTTCACACATTGCTGGTTGAAATGAAAGAGAAAATGTGCAGTCACATACACATTCAAGCTACAGTGTGGGCTACTCCTGCACTGTGCTGATCAAATACCGCCACCTGTAGACCACTTCTACACTATCTTTACATCTTCCATAGAGACAGGTTGTCATTACCTTTACTAACAAAGGCCACATCAAGCAATTACAGTATAACATATTGGCTATAGTTTTGCAATTGCGAAACAAAGACCAGTTGAACTGCAGAGTTCTCAGAGCTGTCTGGGCTTTGTTGACAGATTTGAAGCAGATGTGTTTAAGCTCTCTGTGTGACGGTGAGAGCATCCTCTGGGAGAACTGTGGTCCCCCCCCCCCCCCCCCCCCCCCCCCCTGTCTCTCTTAGACCTCACCACCCCCTCATTTATAATTTACAGTCACTCTCCTGTTTCATGGCAGGCTCACAACCAGACAGTTGAACATAGAAAAATCAGTCATAGCGTGGTGAAAAATTGATAGCCACACTGCTTCTAAATGCATTCAGCTTCAGACTCGTATCTTCTAATATCAAACCATCAGTCGCAGCCATGTGGAGAGAGCTGCTGGATGCCACAGTAAAAGCCTATTAAATTTAATTTTAATTGGTGGGAGGTCTGTTTGTGTGTGTGTGTGTGTGTGTGTGTGTGTGTGTGTGTGTGTGTGTGTGTGTGTGTGCACGCACGCATATGTTTACTGGGTGAATTATTCGGGTCTCCCCACTTTAGCTGCAACCATCATTTTCATTGCTATCCATTCCCCCCCTCTATAATTCATTCATTATAAAATGTCAAAATAAGAGAACCACAGGTGGCATTTTCACATTGTTTTGTCCAAAACCAAAACAGTATTCAATATTCAATGATTTACACTGGGGCAAATACAGCAAAATCTCAGATGCGAATAGCTATAACAAGCAAATATTTTTCAGCTTTCAGATTTGTTTTTAACACATTTAGACTGTTGCTGATTAATGACTGGCTATCGAATGTTTCGGCTTCACTTTCCCCAAATGCGTGTATCAGTTTCAATACGTTTGTCTGTGCTGCTACAATCAATGTATGCAAAGTTTCACTCGCTCGTTAGCATATAATTGCAATGGCTATTGAATAATCAAAGAGGTGTTTTTACTTTTTTACTTTGAGAAACCCACTGTGTTAGGACCCACTGTCATAGGAGGGTGAAATGTCTTGTTTGGGTCATTTTCAAATTATTTCTATACTGATTTGTAGCAGTTTTTGTGTGTTTGTATTAGCACCTGTGTATATTTGTTGATAGCTTATATGTGCCCACTGACTGCATCTACCAATACACTAACAAGCTCTCCACCCCCACTATCACCCCCTGTCTGTGCATCCCATTGTTGTCATAGACCTGTAAGGTGAGAGCGAGACCTTAATAATTACCCTGCTGACAGGTGGTCACCCAACACCACATTATCTAGTTAGCAGTCACCTTTTTAGGAGCAACACTCTCATAATTTCAGACCAGTCACCTTTCTCACATGGCAAACAGGAGGGCTAATTGCTCACACACTGTAGTAAAAGCCACTGGTCCTCTGCCTTGTCTTCTTTGTTGGACGCTATAAATCTCTCATGCCATGAAATGCAAAGTCAATTAGGAAGGTGGAATGACTTGAAAGGAAGTGAAGGGCTATTGACGACAATGCTGCATTTTAAACCAGACTATCAAAACAAGGTAAGGTGACCCAAGAGTTCTGAAGTTACACGCCGCTTGGCGTCTTGGTTCACTGCAGTGGCCAATTGTAATTCATCATTAATGTGTCAGGATTCAGTAAACAGGCGGATAAGTTTGTATCAAAGTGGATGCTGCGCATGAGGGCAAAAATAAAGGGGAGGGGGGGCAGAGAAAAGGGTTTTTATTTATGTGTGAAAACCAATTTTTGAATAATTGTAGTGCACTGTGGCTTATGCAGACTTCAGCATAAGCAGCAATAATGGATGATTCCATCTTAAAAAACAGGTTCACTCCGTCCTATTTTGTATGAAATGTTTTTTAATGCAAATTTCATGCAATTTTAAAATCCCTGTTTATGTTTATGTAGATCAGTAAAGTGCAAGTTTAGGAATGGGAATAACATCAGAGCTGTTCTCTGTGGTTACTGATGTTCCATGAATAATAAATTAGTTTAGTTAAAAGCAAGTTGTTTCATTGCTAAATTGAATTAAAATATTAACATAGCACGTCGTACTATTAGCACGTCGTACTACTAATATTACGTCGTAATATTTCGACTATTGGCAACAGTGCAACATTGGGATTCTAATTTGTTGTTCCTGACTGTCTGGCATTTGTAGATCATTGTCATACTGTTAAAAAAAAAAACAGATGAGACACCTAAATGACCTGTATTGTATGACTGCTGCTGATCATGATCGTGAAAAAAAACACATACACAAACACTAGTATTGTACTGTTGTGTGGTTGTTTTGCCGTGTGGTTGGACAGTTCTTCTGTTATTGAACTTTTATGCTTTAGGAGAGGTTAACTTAATTCATATTTGTTTAGGTGGCAAGAGTGACACAGTGGGTGTTTGTCAACACTGTCGGATACTGTATGTAGATGCCTGTTACCTCATTCTGTCAGAGCAGTGATACCTGGGGAGTCTCCCAGGTGTGTGTGTGTTCCTGTTTGCATGCAGAGCTGTCACAGTTCCTCCCCTCTGCGGTACTTTTATTTGTTTTCCCTGCACATATCTCATTCACATGTAAATGCATCAAACACCTTCAGTGTGGAGCTGACAAAACTGCACATGCTTTATCATTTGTTGGTGCAGCTGACCACAGTGGGCCGTGATAACTCATGCACTGGTTGACAGGAATGGCCATTAAACATGAACGAGGTCTCGCTCTAACTCAGCTGGCTCGATGTTTATCCCTGACAACTTGATATCCCTGATCCTTTCGAGGGCGACAGTATCCGGCCTCACTCTGTGCATGGAGATAAGATAGTGATAGCAGGTTACAGAGAAGACACAGGAGGGTTTGAGTTGGAAAGGCGAGGAACGGTCATGTCGCGGGCGTTTCGAAAGCACATCTGGAAACAAACTGTTTCCAAGGTCATTCAGGTAAGAGTAATGGGGCAGCACTGTTGTTGTTGTTGTTGTTGTTGTTTTTGTCCATCCATCCACATAATCCTCATGCATTATACCAAGTACTGGCTCATTTCATTCACCATAGTGTGAACTGAAACTAAAACGTATCCACAAGTATTGTTCTCCACATGGCAGTGTGTGTTACTTCCAGAGGGTGTGATTTAAAAGGGACTGAATCATTGTCTGTTTACATGTGGTTTGATAGGGCCATTGAAAACTTTCAAAATAGTTTTTTCTTTAGTGTTGGAATAAATAAACTGACTTTATTCCTGCCAATCATTCTTGTTTTTCTTCAAACTCCCAAAGCCACAGCTTGTTTACTGTTGAGATTGTTGGTCTCAACATTGCTTATCTCAGGATGGAGCTTTGTTTGCTTTTGAAGGCTATTAATGTTGTAGCTGTTGGTACATGGGTTTGTCTGTGCCGGCTTCTGAGTCTGTATTGTTGGAATAACTAAATCCTGATGTTTGTCTGTCTGCCTTTACAGGAGCCTGTTATGGTCATTGTAGGATAGTGCATTCATTTTGTGTGTTTGTGTGTTTGTGTATTCAGTGGTGACTTAGACTGAGTGTTTGAATAGTGTGCACCACACTGCATTGTGTTTGTGTTGTTTGTCTCCAGGTTGTAGACTGAGTTGGCGGCTCACAAAATTTGGAATAAAGACAGAGACAAGGTCTGACATGGCTCGTCGCCCAGCAACTGTTGGCTTAGCATGCTTTGTTTTATTTTATTAAGGTTGTTACTATTATTATTATTTTACAAGGTTGGTGTGATTCATTGTCAGAGATCTGAAGTAGTTTACTGAAACATGTTTTGAAGTATTTGAATGCCTCTACTTTGTGACGCTAGATTGGACGAATTTGATTCATAAAACGCTGTTCCTGTGCATTTTGGGCTCTTGTCACATGGATGGTCACAAAAGATCTGAAGAGTGAAATATAAAAGAGGACAAACAAAGCAGAAGCAAATATGTTCATGTGTGAAGGGACTGAACTGTGCAGTGGCAGCCAATGTTCAGGCTTTGCCGTGCTTGGGAATCGTCCTGCTCCCTGATGACTCAACCTGTGACTTTCTGTCTGTGTTCCTAAGTGTGGTCTATTGGTGCTTGATAAATATCATGTTTTTTTTTTGAAGAAGAAGAAGTTAATAAAGGTGCATGGCAGGTGGACACTGTTTGGAAAAAACAACGTCATGGTGCCATTGTGGTTACTGGGTGATGTTGTTTAAAGCTGCTTAGAGGTTAATGTGTGGCAGCTCCTATACTAACCTTGTTGACTCACACAGCCTGTGAGTGTTGTTGTCATGGCTGGCTTCAAGTGACACACCCCCAGGCTCCAACTAACAGGAATCAATATTTGGAGTCTTCACCCCCCCAGACTCAGACTATATATAGAATTGCACCTCTCTCTCCCATGTGTGGATTTTTCCTCTCTTTTGTTGTTTTAATTTTTCAAATCTTTCCATTTCCCCACCGCTCTTTTTATTCACGGTGCACAGCATTTGGACTGTTCTCTCTTCAGCCAGTTTCAACATTTTCAGCCTTTTTCCTTCTCTTTTCTCTACCTTTGTTTTCACCCATCCATTCATGTCTTCCTCCTTTCGTATCTTGTCTGTCTAATCGTCCTTTTCCATCTTTTGGATTTGGCTTTAATTCAGGGTTTATCTGATCTGTCGCACACCCTGTCTCGTCTGTTCTCGCCAGTCAGATTCTCAGTGTGCCGCATGTCTAGCATATCCTGTGCTCCTGTATATCTCACAAACTTTAGCCAAGAATTTGATATTTGGCAAAAACAAAAACTACAACACAGCAAAATCCCTCTCCTGTCGACCATAACGCCATGGCCACGCTGGTCTTAACTCTCAATGCTACCGTTAAATCCAGCTGTAATTGTCTGAGCAGACTGGTGTATAAAAGACCTTGCTCTCAAGCGCACTATATTTGGCATTGCGAGTCACAGTTGGATGATTCCTGCTTTGTTGTGGAGGACAAGGATTTAAAAGATGCTTAGACCTCAGTGACATCAGTGCAAACAGATAGGCCTACTGAAAGCCAGCGAGAACTACTTGCGTTATCCCCTCTTTAAATCCCAGACAGAGAAAAGAAGCCTGTATGTGAGACTTTAACTGGACTCTGCAGCTCGCACACTGGGTTTCATGTCATTTATTGGCTGACATTGTTAGTGTGTTACTCATCAACAGAACCCGGCAACCCACTGTTGTTGGTTTAACTGTCCCACCATCGTAGACAACAAGCGTCACAGAGCAGACATGGAGGCACTTCTCAAACTGATGGAACTGAGGATTTGTTTAAAGGAACAATGATATTTGTTTTGGATGCTTTTTCATTTGTGGAGCAGTATAAAGGAGGATGCGGTGCAATGACAACATACTGAGGATTTTTCATTTGGCTTGTTTATCCTTTTTTGATAAATTGCTTGTTCATTCAAAAACTGTTCAAATACTGACTATGATTCTTTGAATGGACTTTTGGTATGAATGATGTCGGAGCAAAAGTGCAGGATTACAGGCGAGCTTCAGTCATCTGTCAATTTCAAGAGCCTCTTTAAAACATTTCAAGTATGTGATATGTGGTTTGATGACTCTGAGTACATATGGCCTAACTTTTCAAGTGCTTTTCATAGAATAACTATATTATAGACACACATATACATATTTTTTAAATCTGCGAGAATGCATTAATTTTATTCTACTTTATTCAGAATTAAAGTTTTCTTTAATAGCATCTATTTCAGCTCTAGATCAAAAGGAAAGAGACATATGGTTTTTAATATAATAAAATAATAATGTTTTGTTTAGCAAAAGTTGAAGGAGGAGCGCGAGGCTAAGCGGGCCCAGCTGGATGGGAGACATGACTACATCTTCAGTATTGTGGCTTCATGCCTGGGACTGGAGAAAGCTGATGTGGAAGATGCAATACTGGAGGGGAATCAGGTACACTCACGTTTTGGGAGCTGAGGGATAATAAGCTGACTGAAGTGATTTATTTTGGTTATGGATAATTATTTTAAATTGGTCTATGTCACTATGTCAGTTTGTGGGACCAGTTTGCTGATATTATTCTTTTCGTTATTGTAAGATTGATCGCATGGAGCAGTTCTTTGTAGCTGAGGGTTTTCCACACCTCATGTTCTACTACCAGGACACAGAGCCACCCGAAGAAGGTAAAACAAGTGTTTGTGTTTTTCAATCAGAGGTGGATGATGATAAATTTGAGATTGTGTTTCAGTGTTAAAAAACAAGGAAATATTATATTCATAAGATGACGATCGTCAATTGCGTTTTGTTTTTAAAACAATTCCACTGTATTAAGATCATGGTGAAAGGGATGAGACCTGGTTTTCGCTCTTGTTTGTAGCAGCAGCAGCAGCAGCAGCAGCTTCTGCATCCTCCCAGCATGTTGCTCAGCAGCCGAGTGGCAGTACGAAGTTTAAAGTGTTTGTGACGGATGGGAAAGATGTGGCACTGACGGGCCTGTGTGTCTTCTTCACCAGAGCCAACACTGCTAAGGCTATCACCTCTGAGAGCATACACAGAGTGAGTCATTTTGTACAGTCTCCGAAACTATCAGCATAAAATCATTCATTCGACAGTGGACATTATTTTATGGGCTAAAACTACACGCGCGGTAATAGGATCAGTAATATTTTATTACTGATCCTATTACCGCGATGTTTAGAGAAACCTTTACCTCTTCTGCGTCTCTGATCATATATTTTAAACAGTTGCTGTTATTAGGGATGTTCGACAATGGCTTTTTTACCGATATACTGATATTGTTCAACTGTTAATTTCCGATACCAATATCAACCGATACCGATATATGCAGCCCCCCAACCCAAAAAATCCCGAAATCATAAACAAACAAAAGAAAACAAAATGAAACGAAAGTATCTCAAAAAGTATATATCACATCCCTCATATTTTGACATTTTGAGTTAGAGGAGAAGTAGCTGAAAAGTTTGATGTATAATATAATACGTGCATGTTGTGTAAAAGTTGTGTCATTAAAAAAGTAAAAACTGATACCGATCATTTCCGACACTAGATTTTAATGCTATATTGGCCGATAATGTCAGTAAGCTGATTATATCGGACATCTCTAGCTGTTATAATGTTTTTCCAGTATAAAAGAGGGAACAAGGCGGAGATACATTTTATTACTAGGGATCAAAGCAAATTGAGATAAAAGATTTGTCTTTCTAAAACAGACACTTTTCATCCAGACCTAGTGAGACTGTAGGGGCCTCAACAACAGCAGCTCTTGCTATTGATTTTTGCTGGTCACCTGCTGTTAGCAGCAAAAGCTAATCACCTCAGCTACCAACAGGACATGTTTGCTGAGCGATCCACAGCAAGAGGAAGGACACGTTTAATGTGTGTGTAATAATAAAACAATATAGTTATGATAAATTATACTGTTCAAAAGCTGAAGTGAGAAATGTAATTTAGTGAGTGGTACATGTTAGGAGCAGTAATGAAGAAAATAATTGCATTGAATAATCTTGATTTTGGATGTGTGTGCACTTATCTCCTCCCAGGATGTGAATTTCAACATGCTGGACACGACAGAAGTGGGCCTGTTGAAGAGCGTGGAGCAGTTGCTCTCTGACATCTTCATTCCCACGCTGAGGAAGATGAACCATGGCTGGGGGGAAGTGGCCAGTCCACAGGCCCAGGCTGTCAAACAGGAGTTCATTTCATCTTTGGAAAACTTTGTGTCAGTGTTGGCTGGAGCACAGGAGAGTCTGCAGGAAAAGGTCGAGAGCAGACACTCATCATTAAATTTGATGCTTTTTAATTAATCAGTCATAAAACACCTCAATACCCCAAATACCAAATGTAAATATTTGGGCACCCATGTTACTTTATGCTTTACAGGATGGTTTAAGTAAATCAGTGAAGTGCACTTTAAAGCAGTACAATCTAACATGTGCTTTAACTCTAAAATAAATGTAAACAGTCTGTGGTTTGACAATAGTCTTCTTAACAAACAAAATAAATTATAGACACAACAGCAAAATGAAACCGTGTCGTGACTTGCCTCCAGGTTACCTTAAAGGAGTGTGACACATTTGACCTGCGGGTGCTGAAGGGCCCATCTGACTACATGGCAGCAGCCAACAGCACAGAGGCCACGGAGAAGATCGAGGCCTGCATGAAAGTCTGGATCAAACAGATCGAGCAGGTGAGCAGTTCATATATATCTATATCTGTATCTATGTCTATATCTGTATCTATGTCTATATCTGTATCTATCTAGATCTATCTATCTATCTATCTATCTATCTATCTATCTATCTATCTATCTATCTATCTATCTATCTATCTATCTATCTATCTATCTATCTATCTATCTATAAAAGCAAATAAAAGCAAGACAATGACAAAATTGTAGAGGGCACAAAAAATGTACTACTTTATATGACAATTGACCCAGAATGGCTGGAACTTTGTTGACAGACCCAGTTACCCCATTTATGGACCCATGGTAGAGTAGGTACCTCGCACCACCTTGCTGAACAATGCAACAAATGGTGCAGAAAGCAATACGTTGTTATGCAAAACTATAGAAGAATAAAAGATAATGGATCAGTGCGCTAACTGCACTGCTGAGAAATAGATTCATTGAAGTGGCTGTTAAAATAGAAATAATGATTAAGAAAGCAGATGGAAAAAGGGAAACACAGGGTCTGATATACATAGGTTAAACATAATCCAAGTTGGAGAAACGAGTGAGCCTCATTTAATTAAATAGAGGGGTGTTAATTCATACCGTACCTAAAATAAGACACAGCACCTGGTGTACCGAGGTCTTTTATCTAGGAGAAAAAATATTCACAATGCCAAAAGGATCATTAAATCGCTTAATACAGTGAAGTTAACTCAGGCAGAAAGAGCTCTGTAAGCAGCCACAGATTCCAAAAAAAAAAACCATCCAAAACCATCCAACTCCAAAAACACATTCCAATTCCAAAAAAACATCACATCGTCGCAATAAAGGATCAATGTTCTGTAGGTTCTAGCTGAGAGCGAACAGCTGAGAAAGGAGGCTGACGACCTCGGACCTCGGGCTGAGCTGGACCACTGGAAGAGACGAATGTCCCGCTTCAACTACCTACTGGAGCAGCTGAAGAGCCCTGATGTCAAAGCTGTTCTGGGTGTGCTCCTCATGGCCAAATCTAAACTCATAAAGGTCAGATACAACTCACCAGTCACTCACCAGTATAAGGGACCAGACGCTCTGTATCACATAAACAAATCTGTGACGCTTCATCAGAGAGTCAGTTACTTCAGTCTACTACTTTCTGTATCGATCGTCACTTTTTCTTCTTCTTTACTCTGTGTAGTTGTGGCGGGAGCTGGACACGAGGATTACCGACGCAGCCAATGAGGCCAAGGACAACGTCAAATATCTTTACAGTCTGGAGAAGTTTTGTGACCCTCTCTACAACAGTGACCCTGTAAGAAAAGTGATGGTGTCGCCTGAAGCAATTAGTTAGTCAAAAAATTGCCATGTTGCACATATCCTGTCCAGTGTGTGTAGATGCACACATTGTTATCACACGGGTAATGTCTGTTTCGCCCCAGGTAGCGATGGTGGATGCGATCCCTGGTTTGATCAATGCCATCAGGATGATTCACAGCATTTCTCGTTACTACAACACATCGGAAAAGATTACATCGCTCTTTGTCAAGGTAGGAAGAAGATAATATAACAGTGACATAGTTGTTTTTCTACAGTCTGGCTATTGTGTTCGGTTGAACCCCAGGATCTATAATTTTCATGTTTTAGTGGATGAATAAAGCGAACCCTTTTATACCTTTAATTTAGTGCCTATGAAGGTCATTGTTAAATTAACCCAGGAAGAAAAACAAGCATTATGCACAAAGGGATCACTAAAATTTCCATTTGTGACACTTCAGTGAACATATTCCTGTGTCAGTGACAAAATAATAGATGTGAACAGAATGAGAATATCTGAGTGTATGGCGTTGACTATAAATTACAATGTTGCACCTTTGAACTTTTGATATTTGTGGTCATGAAATTCTGCGTGCTAATATTTAGTTACCTTAGTCATATGTATGGACTCAATGATTTGAGTCCACACAAAGAGTTTAAATGCATATTTTCATTATACCATAACACCAGGTGACAAACCAAATGATCACAGCCTGCAAGGCCTACATCACCAATAATGGCTCCCATTCAATATGGGACCAACCTCAGCAAGTTGTTGTTGACAAGATCAAAGCTTCCATCCGCTTAAACCAGGTACTGGACACTATTTATTGGTAGAATTTGTCATTTGCCTTGCCTTCAATCTATTAATTTCTTTTAAAAATATGTTAATTTTAACATTTCAGTTTTTGACTTTTCCTGAGAGACAGACAAGTTTCCACCAAAGAATACATTTTCATGTTTAACTGTCCTCCAGGAGTACCAGCAGTGTTTCCATAAAACCAAGGAGAAGCTGGAACAGACTCCCTCAGAGAGACAGTTTGATTTCAGTGAGATGTACATTTTTGGGAAATTCGACACGTTCCAGCGACGCCTCAACAAGATCCTGGAAATGTTCAGCACATTCTCAACATACTCTGCCCTGCAGGACTCTAAGATAGAGGGACTGGAGACCATGGCCACCAGGTTTCAAGTGGGTATATTGTTTTTTTTGTTGTTGTTTTTCATAACCATGTTGGAATACACTGGATTTCACTAATGACTTACATGATTTGAATATCGTAAATACCTGTAATTTGATGGGGGGCAGATAAGGATAATTAAAATAAATGAATGTTTTATAAATAATAATAAATGTTTTTAAATAAGCACACACTGAGACATGAATGGCATTGGCGCTCAGGAGAGTGTTTTAGTTAAACAAAGAGTCTCAGTCTGACAGGGACAGCGGCAGATTACTGGCTTTTCCCTTGTTTTCTTCTTGTGGGAAACAAGAAACCAAATCGAATCTCACTGCCTCAGGTCATAGATAATTAACGCGTGAATTCGTAAAGCGCATCACCTTGTTTAATTGCTGTCGGGACTTTTTCCCTGGAGAGTATATTGATGAGAGATGTTTGTTTGCTTTTTCCTTCCTTGGACATGCAGACTGCAGAAATGCAGGCAAAATGGGAGGTAATATGTCACCACAGTCTACAGCTTTGAACAATGCATGTTGACTGCATGTGGTGGTAAAATTCACAGATGTGAAAGTTTACCACATATCATTTATATATATATATATATGACAGTACTAACTGCATGGAATATGACCAGAGCAGTAACTTCATATACTGTTCATATTAGTTACTTGGTTTCTTTGTTCATTTATTTTCCTCAGCAAACGTTTCCGATCATTTCCCTTCTCTAATCCTATCACTCCCCCTCTGAGCCCATCACCCAACAGACATGCATTAAGATTATGTATGTTACATTTTCTATGTGCGCCGTTTATCCTTTGTTATTAAAAATCCATGGATAACTCCAGCATATCATGTTCATCTCACATTATGTAGTTGGAACAAAATGATAAATTAAAATGTGACTTGCTTTTCCTCATCGCCTCATCGTCAGCCATGTTTGCTGCAAACGGGGGTCAAAGACCAAATTGTGGAATTCGACCTCAGACTTGTAGCAGAGCAGTGATGAATTAAAGTGTTAATACTAGAAGTGATGCATGTCTAACATTGAAACATGTGCATCTTTGCATGCACACATGTGTTTACTTGTCTGTTTGTGGGTGGGGTAGGCTATTGCGCTGAACATGAAGAAAAAAGATTACAGTTTCCTAGACCAGAGAAGAACTGACTTTGACGTTGACTATGAGGAATTCTGCAAAAACACATCCGAGCTTCATGTAAGTAAATGATCATAGACAAAACTAATGAGATTCTTTTCACTCACTCACATTTGTGGCCACGAGTTGGAATCAGGAAGGTGTGAGTTGTCCTGCCCTGACAGACACAAGCAAATTAATAGGAGAGGTCAGTCTCAAAGCAATGTTAGTGTGCCATTGTGCTAATGCTGTTGTTCCTGTTTGTGCTTCCAGAATCAGCTGAGGATGTTTATGGATAGCACATTCGAAAGAATTCAAAATACAGAGAGAGCTCTAACTGTATTGAAGAAATTTGAAAGGTAACCGACCGGCTGTTGTGTTGTGCATGGTTGTAGCGAATTTATTTCTCAGTCTGGTCCTCAGCACAAAAAGCCGCTGTCTCTACTTCACCTGACCTTGAAAAAAAATCACGACTACTACCATATATCACAGTTTACACTATTCACCCCTCATTAATTTAATTCTTCTACTGATGGTTGTCTTTTTCTTTCAATTCTAATTCAATGCCACTGCTTGTATACAAAACAAACAAACAAACAAACAAAAAAAACAGACTGGGCATCCCTGACCTCGGCATCGATGAGAAATATCAGCGCATTCTGCAGAATTATGGCCGGGACATTGAAATGGTCTCCCGTATCTACATGAAGCAGAAACTGGACCCCCCCATTGATCGAGACCTGCCCCCTGTTGCAGGCAGGATCATGTGGGCTCGGCAGCTGTACAGCAGGATCCAGGCACCAATGGACCTTTTTCAACAGGTCATAATGAGTTTCTGTGAAATCTCTGCAGTAAGACCTTGCTGAGCCGAGGTGTTGCTATTGATGACTACGGTGTTATTTTCAGTGCATTTGCTTCTATGGAGTTACACAGTACCTTTATGCTCTTGTGCAGCATCCAGGCGTTCTTTCCACACCAGAGGCCAAACGGATCATCAAGAATTTTAACAGGGTAGCAAGGGTCCTTTTGGAGTTTGAGATGCTCTTTCATCAAAACTGGATGAAAACGGTAAAGGCAGAAAAAAATATGATGTAGACTGGAAAGATGAAGATGAAATGATAAGAATACAATTTCGTAATGTACTGCATATATGACACAACCTTTTCTCTTTTACTCCTTATTCGCTTTTATTGTATCGCCTTCCCTGACCGCTCCTTTCCTCATAACGCTCACTAAATGAACTCATACGCAGATGGAGCAGGCCCGCGTGGGCCTCCAGGCCTCACTGCTTGTCAGATCTCCAGAGACAGGGGAGCTGTTCGTCAACCTGGACCCAGAGATTCTGACCCAGATCAGAGAGACGAACTGCATGACCAGGATGAATCTGGAGATCGCTCCCTTTGCCGCTCTGCTGCAGCAGAAGCAGGGCACGCTCAAAAAGAACTACAACAAACTACAGGTGGATAATACAGATCCGATGACATGTAACAAGGCAATATGAGGGGCTACAAGTTTATTGTACATTTATGTAGAAAAACTGTAGTATCCTATGTCATATTTGAATCACGAACAAAAACACACAGAGAAACAAACAACATATAAAATTGTATATAAGTATTCTGGCAGAGACTGAGACAAGCAGAAACCCGATGCAATAGTATTGTCACGCTTAATTTTTAAATAGTATAGATGGTTTTCCCAGCCGAACACTTAATTTCACAACTGAGTGAATATACAAACTGTATCAGTATCTTTCCTCCTGCAGCTGATGCTGAGTGAGAACACCAGAGTGCGGGCGAAGATTCAAAGTGCTTTTGCACAACTGGCCATGCCGCATGTAGCTAAGGTAAGATATGATGATGATATGATCTATGATATGATCTTTCAAGTCGATTCTCACATCCCACGTTACTCAGTGTGTTGTTGTATTAGTGAATGTGTGATTAATGTTGAATAAGTCTAACGTTCAAGATAAAATACATAAACTGTCTACATTTTCCTTTGCAATTAATGATAAATTATAAACTTATTCTATGGAATAATTTGGGACTAACCGGAAACACTATGGTTGTTTGCGCTACTTGGTTGTGTTGTGTGTTTTTGCAGCACAAATGCTGATGGGGTTTCTTGTGCGTGTGTTTTGTTTAGTCGCAGCTCACTGACCTCTCTGACCACTGTAAACTACCTGCAGAATAATTTTCAGATCAATCATTTGAAATGTGTCTGGGGCACAGGTGTGTTTAGCTAACACCCCCAGGCATAGCTTCTAGCCCTGCCTGGTAGATCTGAACATAATTATGGGCCCTCCTGAACAGATGGGCCTCAAACATTTACCTGTTGCAAAGTTCCAAAATAAAGCGCACATGGTCAAACTTTGGAAAACTGAAAAGGGAAAACACGTGATTAAGACACATGTAGATTAATTAACATGTTAATTAAGAGAGGTATTTTTTTTATTCATATAAATGGGAGAAGAGTAATTTTGCTTCATATTTAGACATTACCATTTTTATTTTTTATTTTATAAAATTATTTGAGTATAATTTTTAACCTGTGTGAAACCAGACCATTTTATCTGTTTCTTAACTACTGCTAACTCAAAACTACATACACAGCTGACTGTGATGATGGCTAACATTATCATGTGACACACAAATCTATGACATAGTGAGGCTATCATTACATCACTGAGTGCATCACCATGCACTTTACAGGTGGACGAAGCAATACAACCTGGTTTGACCTCGCTCAACTGGACATCTCTGACCATAGAGAACTACCTGAATCACATTGACAAGACGCTGGGTGAGCATCCTGCAACTGTACCGCTCACATCTGATCAAATTTACATGAATGCATTTATCTTGTACAAGCTGCCCATCTCACACCTTCTAACCTCTTTTCTTATTTATTTTGTCACCTTCGATATGTACTCACTCTTCCAGCTGTCTCTCTCCTCCCCTCCCTCCTATGCTCGTCATCGTCTTTCCGTCCACCCCTGTCAGGCTGTGTCACACATTTTATTCTTGTCGTGCCCCCAGTTGACCTGGAGCTGTTAATGGACAGAGTGAACGACCTGGTGGAGTTCAGGATAGACGCAGTGCTGCAGGAGATGAGTGTTTCCACGCTGTGTGTCCTGCCAGGGGATGAACCGGTCACCTGTGAAGCGTTTGTTCAGACCACCAGGGTAAAATACATAAATAAATATATAAACATAGTTTTTTCCTAATAAAACTCTATAGTCTATAGTCTGTGGTTACAAGACCCACCCTAAGTTATGCAACCTCATCTTCCACTCTTTTCTGTCATTAAAACATAGACATACGCACAGGAGCTTTAAAGGCATAAATAGTGAAAGGTGAATTATGATGATTATATGGAATGATATTATAGAGTTTGGGCTTTTTGTGCATTTAGCAGGTCAGAGGGACATAATGTAAAGTAGAGCTGTGTGGGTGTGTGTTTGGAACTGAGGATGTCTGGTGTAACGTAAACGCGATTGGCGGGAATGCAACTAAAAGTTGCTCGGCACATGCAACAGGATGTCTACGACTGTGCAGGCATCACTGACACGCTATGTGAAACTGCCACAATTAGATCTCTGCTCACAGGTATTTTCAACTTACTCCTATATTCACACTTGAATTCGATTGATTAGAGAGGACATGATTTTACATACGTTTGACAGTTTTATCCAGTGAAAGCTCCTGCACTGTCTCACAAAAAAAAAAACATACTGCAGAGTTTTCTCTATGTTGAGGTGATGAAAACCTTCAAGCTAATTCTATACACTGTAGCACACGAGGCCTTGATATGGCACAATTCATGTAAGTATGATACACATATGTGTGCAGGACCTCTGCATAAGACAAGCCCAGAATCTCAACACTAAGAGCTCGCTGGTGGAGGAAGCCGCTAACGAACTGATCAACATGCTGCTGGAGTTTGACCACAGTCAGAGAGAGGAGGTGGAAAAGGCTGAAGACGAAAGCTGCCCCGAGAGCAAGAACATTGCAGATCACATTGACAGTGAGGGTATGTGAACATTTTCCTTTTAAGATGAAACAGAATATGATATGATGCGGCGCCGTGAGACAAGAAAGAGGCTCGGGTAGAATAAAAGTAAGAAATAGCTTCTATTTGTAGTTTTAGTCTCAGGGGTTGGAGTAATATCATAATATAAATTCCTCCTTCGTCAATGGGAGTAAATATGTAAACGTGCTTCTTCCCAGGTGAAGATGAGGGCCGCTCAGAGGGCCGTCTCTTCTCCAGAAACACTTTGCTACCTCCTGCCAGTGTTGGTCCCTCCTCCCCGTTAGTGAGGAGGAAGAAGAAGCGGGATCTGATGGAAGTGATGGAGGAAGAAGCCCAGGAGTTGCTCTCCCACTTCAACCACCGCAACGTGGACGCTTTGCTGAAACTGACACGCAACACTCTGGAGATGCTACGCAAGCGCATCCACGCCTCCTCACACACTCATTTCTTGGGTGGGTGTTGTGTAACTGCTTTTTTGCTTTTAACATGTTACCTTATCCATAAACCGTGAAAATGATTTGATATAGACTTGCCAAGAGATGTGATCGGATTTTGGGAAAAGACAACCATACAGTTTTAATTGCTAAAAAGCGGGCAAGTGAAGACAATTGAAAAAGGAAAATAATTTTGCCTCACCCACAATATTTGACCACTTATTTCATTTCAGTTGCATCTGGCTCCATAAATTCCAGCTTGTGATGTTGATGTTTGCCTTTTCTGTCCGTCTCTGAATTCAACTCTTGTCTGTAGCAGAGAGTGACTCGCCCGGTTTTGGCAAAAGCAACACTCAGCAGGCCATCTTCCGAGTGAATGTGACCCTCTCCATCCCTAACATCGCCGTGGTTCCAGCGTTGGAGGAGGTTCAGCAGGCTTTAAACCGGGCTGTGGAGTGTGTGGTCAGTGTCAGTAAAGGGGTCAGCCAGTGGAGCAAGGAAAGGATCTCCAAGGTAGGTTTGATCTGAGGAATGAATGAGATAACAATGACTGACAAGTAATGGATATTTCTGGGAACTGACGAATGAATCTTTATTCCACTTTTTCCATATCTGTTTTCCCCTTTGCAGAGAAAAATGAACGAAAGACGGATGGCGGCTCTGAAACAGGACAGTTCGGAGAGCGATTCAGAAGATGGCGCAACGACATACAGGAGCCTGGCGGGTATGAGGCTATTAAACCTGCCCAATGCAGTTTGTCTGTTTTGACTTGGGAGTGTTACATCCGTATTGTTTTCAACATACAGACCAGAACACAGACCATTAGTCAGTGCAGCAAACTCACTTGATGATCAGATCTCCCTATTTCACAGCTCAGCAGAGCAAAGCCACATCTGACTAGGAGCAGACAGTGGTGCTGATGGGAGTGACGTGAATATGTCAGTGGCTGTGGAGGAAGGACAGTCAAACAGTTATATCTAACCTGGAGCTAATGTAGTGAAACTCGAGATGATAATAGATTTTAAAAAAAAACTGTTTAAAAATTAGATATAGACTTCTATATTAGAAATACATTTCTAGTAAAATATGATATATAAAGCATGTAGTGAACTGTAGATTATCTTATCCTCCTGGGACCCCACCCATTGACTTTTGTCCTCTGTAGTGGACATCACGTTTTCATTGACATATTTTAAGTCTTTCAAGAAACTCAATTAAATCCCGCTGTCATCTAAAGAGGACATCCTAAGCTTTCTGGGGGATATGACAGGCTAACAAGCTGGGAACTCCTTTTTTAAAATAAACAAATAAATAATAAAATTTTAAAATTGTAAAAAATAAAATTAAAACGTCTAAATTGTGCAGTGTTTCTCTGACCCCAAGGAGGTTGGAAATTAAAAAAAAAAAATTGATGACACTTATTTTTCCTGGGTCCCAGGAAGACACGTTTCAAAAATCATTTTCACATATCCACACCTATACCTTAAAACACTCAATCTCCCGTAGTGATCTACGATTAAAACCTTTTACAATGTTACATGATGATAATGATACACAATGATACATCCTGTCCTCTAAACTCTCTCCAGACGGAAGCACCTCGGACATCTCAGCCTCTGTGATCCAGGCCATCCCATTCCAGGCCAGAAACTACTACAAGAGCGTATCTGAGAACAAGGAGATAGTAAAACTGGTGTCTGTTCTCAGCTCCTCCATCACCTCCACCAAAAAAGTAAATGATTTTTTCATTTCAACAAGATTTGACTGATGTATAATGAAACTGGACAAACCTGGAGAGACATATTAATCTGCCCTCTGCAACAACACCAATTCAGTATTCGGTATTTTTATTATTCAGCAGTTTAATCTTCATGAGGCTCCACAACTTAAGTCATTTTATTCAAAGTAAAAACTTTATATTACAAATGCCTCACGTTTCCTTTTCTCCCTCTACAGGAAGTGGTGACTGCTCTAAACCGTTTTAGCTGTTACCATCACATCTGGAGGAAGGACCGGGAAGACACTATGAGAAAGTATAATCGACTGATGATCAGATTTTCATTCCTATCAGTGAGACAAATGCATCACGTTTTTGCCCCTGAAAACAACACCAACATCACAACAATACTTTTTTTTGATTTTCTTTTCTCCACAGATTCATCCAGGGCAGTCCTCTGCTATCAGAATTTGAGAGCCAGATTCTTTTCTATCGAGATCTGGAGCTGGAGATAAACTCAGAACCTGAGTTCATTTCAGTGGGAGCTATGGCTCTATTCACAGGTTTGAACGAGTCATGCTTCTGCACTTTGTTTTTGTTATTTACAACAACACCTGCGTCAGTAAAAAAAATACTCTATCCGAGACTTTCAGTTCATTCATTACCAATGAGGCACCTGCCAACCACATAAACACGATACACTGACCCTGACCCTTGTGACCAATCCATTACATCCTCACATCTATGTCTTTGCACTAGCTGACCTGAAAATGTCCCTGACTGCTGAAACCAAGAACTGGATGGTGGACTACGGGCTGTACTGTAACAGGAAGTACCGCTCAGAGATGGAGCAGATCTTCGCTATTGTGGATGAGGCAGGAAAGAAACTGAATCGTCAGATCAAAGACCTGGACGATATTCGCATTGCCATGGCAGCGCTCAAGGAAATCAGAGAGCAGCAAATATCTATTGATTTTCAAGTTGGACCTATAGAGGTAAAGCGCAACGTAATGACTTCAAATGGCAGTTGCTTAGGTTCAGTTTTGTGTCAGAAGCTTTGCGGAAGTACAGAAATACAGGAGGTGAAAACCATGTTTTGTGCCCGTGACACGATTTTTTTTCTTTTTCTCGCAGGAGTCGTACGCCATTCTTCATAAATATGAGCTGTCAGTGGCCAAAGAAGAGGCTGATAAGGTGGATACGCTGCGGTACGCCTGGGAGAAGCTGCTGTCCCGCAGCACAGAGGTGCAGAATGAGCTGGTGGCTCTGCAGCCAAACTTCAGAGGAGAACTGGTCAGCAATGTGGCCACCTTTCTGGAAGACTCTCAACACTTTTACCAGGATTACGAGAAGGTAAAGGAGAAACATAATATCCACTCAGACTCAGACAGCCTTTGGAACCGCCCACAGTACTGGGCTACTTTCCCATCAAGCAATTTTTTTTAAAATTACAGCACATAATTATTGTGGCTTGATTAAGACAGAAATCAGCTGAGAAGCTTTGCTTATCCTCTCTTCCACAGGATGGCCCCATGGCGGTGGGACTAGCTCCTCAGGATGCGAGTGATAGACTCATCATGTTCCAGGTTTGTTACTGATTATTACTGAATTGGCCATAAAAAGGAATCAGGCTGTTAATCAGTTTGTGTTTTTGTAATTTACTTTGTCTACTCTTTCCATTTGCATCACATGTACTCGAACTGATTTGGGATATGTTGTCGCCATCCTTCTCTTTAGAACCGATTTGACAACCTATTCAGGAAGTACACCACTTACTCTGGTGGTGAGGAACTGTTTGGACTTCCGGTTACTCAGCATCCTCAGCTGTTGGAGATAAGGAAGCAGTTGGCCCTGCTGCAAAAGCTGTATGGCCTCTACAACAACGTCATTGAAACAGTCAATGGCTATTATGATATCCTCTGGGCTGACATCCACATTGAAAAAATCAATCACGAGCTGCTGGACTTTCAGACAAGGTTAGAGAACTGACCATGACCATCTGACATGAAAAAGAAATGGAGAAAACTAACATCAGGACACAGGGAACTAAAACAACAATAACAGCCATAAGGAGTGACTGAGCTTTCTGTCCTTCCTTTTAAGATTTCTGCTTTTCTGGACTGTTAACGAAAAAGTCCTTCGCCCGGCGGTGTTTTCATGAAGTATTGCATGAATGCTCCGAAAGATTTCAATTTCACCATCCTCATTCATGTCTGCCTTTGCACTCTGTCCTCTGAGAGGGTTTGCTAATACTGCACAGACACTGCAGGAGGAAGATGTCTGGAAAATAGTTCAAGTTAAATCATTCAGTCTACAAGAAAGTAACTTTTAACATGTCCTGACTTTGTGTTCTCATGTCAACGTAACACTAGTTGATGGTTGAAGACAGGACAGCTGGGTCCTCTAGCAGACATGCTATCTATCAGTTTTACACTTCAGGCAGGCAGGGTATATGTTTCAGTGTGCAGGGTTGCAGGTGTGCGCACCTCAACAGGAAACACATAAACAAATCTGACCTTTCTGACCTTTTTATTCTCCTTTGTTGACTGCTGTATCCTGCAAACACCCAGGTGCCGCAAGCTGCCTCGTGCTCTGAAGGAGTGGCAGGCCTTTTTAGACCTGAAGAAAACAATCGATGAGTTCAGTGAGTGCTGCCCCCTGCTGGAACTTATGACCAACAAGGCCATGATGACTCGCCACTGGAAGAGAATAACTGAGGTCAGAGATACAAAGTCACCAACACGTCAGTGTAGTTACAAAGAGTTTCCATACTTTGACCAGCAACTTTGTTTGTTTATGTGATCAGGTTACTGGCCATACCTTTGAGGTTGAAACTGATACATTCAAGCTACGCAACATTATGGAGGCTCCTTTGCTCAAATATAAAGAGGAGATTGAGGTAAGAATGAATGGTAGGTTGCATTCACAGCAGTAAGCGATACATTAAACTGTTGCAAAGCTGTTTTCAGTGGTAAGATAAAATGAATGTTAAAGTAATCATGCCCAGTTAAAAGTGCAAATATTGTTCGGGTGCAAGTGGGGGCAGATTATATTGCAGTATTTGCTACTGCTCGCAGTGGTTTATGTGATGCAACACAGTTGCATTAAGCTTTGATATGAGCTTCACAAACCAGTAAGCATTAATCTCGATACCAAATTGATTCAGTTCAGTTCTAGCATCATTTTACTACGGGCCATTAAATCAGTTGATGACACATCATGATAGTTTTGCGATGAGATAAAAAAAATCATTCTCAGATGTCTTTATGGAAAATGTGCTTATATTTCATATATTTATGTGGAGCTTCAAAAAATAACTTATGTTTGTGATTATGTAAATTAAATTAATGTTTTGTCATGTGATAGTGATAATTAATTCAACAAATGTCTTATGTAATTTATTAATTCCCATTCTACTTACAATTTTTGTTCGTCAATATGTGCACTTAATTTTATTCCTATAGCACCTATACCAATGCATATATGCATTGCTGCTGGAGCCATTGACAGTGTACATTGATATGATTTATATGTTTTTATGGTGTGTGTTTCAGCAGTTCAGTGTATTTTCTTCTGCAGGATATCTGTATCAGTGCTGTGAAGGAGCGGGATATTGAGCAGAAGCTGAAACTGGTGATTGCTGAGTGGGACAACAAGACTTTTACATTTGCCACCTTTAAGACCCGCGGAGAGCTGCTGCTGAGAGGAGACAGCACATCAGAGATCATTGCCAGCATGGAGGACAGCCTGATGATCTTAGGGTCTCTTATGAGCAACAGGTATTTCAGCGTTGAAACAGTAATTTGGGGACTTTGCAATCAGGAGTGGGGGAAATGTAATTTGGTCATCTTGTAGATGTAAGAACAGTCATAGAAGCTTTTTGCCATTGTTTGTTGAATCATTTTAAGTTTACATGTTGTGACTCACTTCCCAGGTACAACACCCCATTTAAAGCTCAGATACAGAAATGGGTTCAGAATCTCTCCAACACCAATGATATCATTGAAAACTGGATGACAGTTCAGAACCTCTGGATCTACCTGGAGGCCGTGTTTGTGGGTGGAGACATCGCCAAACAGCTGCCTAAGGTAAATAACATCACAATGTTCAAATGTTATTGTCTGTTTCAGTCTGTAAGCCCGAGGGATTGACTGATGTTGATGTTTATTGACCTCATGGTCTCTTGACCCACAGTATAATCAAAGTTATGTCCCATAAAGATATGTTTTGCTGAAATGGCCTTTATTCAGTTTATTCGGATTATCTTATCTGTGATGAGAAATTTGTCTTATAGAGAAGACATTTTTAAATGCTGAGACTTGACTTGTACCACCGGAGAAGCAAACAATTTAACTCAACACAAACCTTTCAGGAAGCAAAGCGCTTCTCCAACATCGACAAATCATGGGTGAAGATTATGATGAGAGCCCATGAGATGCCTAATGTGATCCAGTCATGTGTAGGCGATGAGACCATGGGACAGCTGCTTCCTCACCTCCTGGAACAGCTGGAGATCTGCCAAAAGTCCCTCACAGGGTGAGCATTACAATGATTCATTGCTTTACGACTCACAAAACGATATAAAGTGTTCAACTTAAACGCACTTAAAGAGAAAATGGAGGCTGAGAATTGTTATACTTCATGTTATTATGCTGTCAAACAGCTATCTGGAGAAGAAGCGCCTACTGTTCCCTCGCTTCTTCTTCGTCTCTGACCCTGCACTGCTGGAGATCCTCGGCCAGGCCTCTGACTCCCACACCATCCAGGCCCACCTCCTCAACGTCTTTGACAACATCAAATGTGTCAAATTCCATGACAAGGTGACTTTTTTTTTCTCATGGTGCTCAGCTTCCGCTCTTTCACCATTTGTTTCTCGTTTAGCCTATGACTGGGTCACTGCGCGGAACAGCACGGTCGCACCAGAGATTTACTGGAAATGTCAAACAGAATTGAGGGCAGTAGACAGTATAAAATACCAGATTGTGCAACGGGCTATAAGGTTATAAAATCTCATAGAAGGGAAAATAAATATACTTGTCACCATTATTTCATTCACTCACAATCATGAGTTACTTGTCACTCAATTAAAGATGTCATCTTTCCTAGGTATACGACCGTATTCTGGCTGTATCGTCACGGGAGGGTGAGACTGTGGAACTGGAGCGTCCTGTCACAGCGGAGGGGAATGTGGAAGTTTGGCTCAGTGCCCTACTGAAGGAATCCCAGAGGTCTTTGCACCAAGTGATCCGACAGGCTGCAGTGACCATCCAGGAATCTGGATTCCAGCTCATTGACTTCCTCAACTCCTTCCCTGCTCAGGTAGATCATGGTTCATTTCAGAGGATGAGGACTAGTCATTTATAAATGTGGACTTGTGTACTGATAAGAACACAGTATAATTTGGACACATGAAATTCCACAAACTTTACCAACACAATAGATTTGGTCATTTAAATATATTTAGCCTCAACCATTCAAAGAGCTAAAATTCATGTTTTATGAAGTTCGTCAACACATTTGTTCATACCTCAATAACGCGATGAACAAATGCTCCTGATCCAGGTGGGCTTGCTAGGTATTCAGATGATATGGACAAGGGACTCGGAGGAGGCTCTGACCAATGCCCGGTTTGATCGCCGCATTATGGCCAAAACCAACCAGCTCTTCCTGGACCTGTTGAACACTCTGATTGACATGACCACGAGAGACCTGGGGTCTGTGGAAAGGACCAAGTACGAAACCCTCATCACCATCCATGTCCATCAGAGGGACATATTTGATGACCTGGTGAGTGCGTTGGTGATGATAGTGGCACTTAGCCCTGTGTGGCAGTCCATTGGCCTTTAGGAACCAGGTCCCCTGGTGAAGGTAGCTCTTCTTTTGTTGAACGTAATTTGATATTCAAACATCATGTCAATTAACTCTTAGAAAAGTCTAAAAGGCATTTTCTAATGGCAGCCAAGTGATATTTTGACATAGAGTAAAAAGCTTGTCTTTGAAGTCTCGCCTCCAGCCTCAGTTAATTACCTTGCTGGTCTCCACGATGATTTAAACCAGTGTAAAGTTACTTTATTATTTTTTTCTGTTTTAATCAGTATTATTTGATCCCCTTGTAGCTGTAGCTCACACCCCCCCACTTACCTCTTATGTAATGTCTCCTGTTGTTGTCCCTGATTGGCCACTGTCTTCTTCTTCTTTTTCCCCTTTTGTGCCATCTTTATATTTATCTCATGGCCCCTGACGTCCTTTCTTTCATCCTTCCTTTAACCACCTCCCAACTTGTCTCTACCTGTAACCTTCCGGTCACCTCGCACATCCTGCCCTTTCGCCTCACGCACCCTCTCTCTTCCTGCTTTTATCTCCGACCTCACATCATTTCTCGAATGGTGCCCTTCAATTTCCTATTCTCTACTTGCCATCTCCCTCCTTTTATCTTACTCATCTTCTCTACCATCTCGTCCCCTTGTCTCCCGACTCCTCCTCATCCTCCTCACCCTTTCTCCTTCCAGTGCCGACTGCACATCAAAAGCCCCAACGACTTCGAATGGCTGAAGCAGTGCCGTTTCTACTTCAACGAGGACTCAGACAAGATGATCATCAACATCACAGATGTGGGCTTTGTCTACCAGAATGAATTCTTGGGCTGCACGGAAAGACTTGTCATTACACCGTTGACTGACAGGTAGAGTGGTATACATCAGAGCACACACATACAGTACATCACAACAGGCACATGCATCATAATCATAAGAGGTTTTATCATAAAGGCAGAAATGAGAAAATAACTGGAAAATACAATTTCCGGTGAAACTGGGTGGGCGGAGGCGGCTGCTTCTGGAAATTTTGTCAGTTAACATGGCTAAAGGTAGCATCAGCAACAACATATGAGGTAATAATATTACCTATTTGTACAGATGGATGGACTGTTTGCCCACATGGTCTTACATGTTATTGCTACACACATAAAAATACCCATGAATAGTCAACACAGCAAAAATAAGCACTAATGCTGACCAGCAATCGCAAATGATAAGTTTTGTGTCGTCACGCAGGCAACACCAGTCACAAGAGTTTCTCACAGATGAGATCACACGCACACGCACACACACACACCCACACACACACACACACACACACACACACACACACACACACAGAGTGAAATGTGATGACAGGCAGCTTGTAAAAAGATGAGGGAAGACGAGGGGAGTGGGGTAAGAGGGGGCGGCAGCATTAGGGAGGGAGCTTGCAGCAGACATCAGACAGTAGCTCTCCAAAGAAGTGGCACGCTGGCCTAATGGCTGGAGGCCATTACAGCCACATTTTCTCTCTGTCCTTTCCCCCCCTGCTTGAAACAGTATCTGATTCCAGTCATCATTCAGTGTGCACTGCTGCTTTACTGTTGGTCACTGTTTTTTCGTTCCCATTCTCTGTCCTTCATTACCTCTGCACCTTCATTACCACTGCAGCAGCTCGGATAATGAGAGACGGTGGAACTGGTATCACACGGAAGGAAGAAGGAACATTGATGAAAGAAACGACTCATATGCTAATTCTTTATAATAGTAGTTGTTTGTTTTCTTCTGTCATCTGAGAAGGACACGATTTGTTGCACTCAGTTATACCCTGATCTTTGCCTGAGGGCCTATCGGGCATTCGTTTGTGATAACCTGACTGTGAGGGGAATGAGAACTGCTTTGTGAGAAAGCAAATTCTTCACCTTGAAAGTAATACATGTGCATGCATTTGTGTTCACCTGTTTGCTCAGGTGCTACATCACCTTAGCCCAGGCCCTCGGCATGAGTATGGGTGGAGCCCCTGCTGGTCCAGCAGGAACAGGTAGGACAGGAAAAAAAGAGAAATACTGTATTGTGACTCAGTTTTTAATATTTTATTATTTACTAATTATTTTTAATTTCATTTTTTGCATGTTTTATATCTTTACCTCATCAGATTACATAATTATTAAAGGTTAAAGTGGAGGATCTAGAATTAATTGACACCTCTGTCTGCTGTTTAAATATTTGAACTTCATTTTAGAATGTGACAAATCAGCCTTTTCTTCTCAGGCAAAACTGAGACCACGAAAGATATGGGTCGCTGTCTAGGAAAGTATGTTGTGGTCTTCAACTGTTCTGACCAGATGGACTTCAGAGGCCTGGGAAGAATATTTAAAGGTATAAGTTACAAAGGAAATGTTGCTAAAAACTCTCAAATGAAGACACCATTTGGTATATTGAACATTTTGAAGCTGTATATTTATTTAATTTGTACCAGACAGGCAGTAAATTTGCATATCGTATATTCAGGACTGGCTCAGTCGGGTTCATGGGGCTGCTTTGATGAGTTCAACCGGATCGACCTCCCTGTTCTGTCGGTGGCCGCGCAGCAGATCGCAATAGTTCTCACCTGCAAGAAGGAACGTCGCAAAAACTTCGTCTTCACCGATGGAGATACTGTTGATATGAACCCTGAGTTTGGCCTCTTCCTTACCATGGTCAGTGGTGCAACAGTGTAACGCTGTGCTGTGTTAGCTTGTTATTAAAAGTCACAAGTGAAATCACAAAACCCTCTCGTTTGAGCTGCTGGATTTTATTCTAAGCAAAATAATAACAACAATAATAATAATAGTAATACAAATTTATAAGGGTTTCTACTTAAATAGATTTGACGTGGATGATGCCCAACTGAACAAGTCAGTTTGAACAATACTAAGCACAAGGGTCTGCCACTTAATAGTGAAGTCAGCCACTGTTCATTACTGTTCCTTTTTGTACATCAGTAGTTAGATCACTTAATCTCCTTGGCACAATTGTGATCCCAAGGCAAGTCATTAAACAGAGAACAGTCAGGTAATTCTCCTGTGTGTAGCGAGGGAGGTGAGAGAGATCGCCCTGTGTTTGTTATGAGTGTTTGTGTGTGTGTGTGTGTGAGGTACAGCGAGTGAGAGGATACCATCTCTATGCACATATGTAAATGTGTATGTAGAGATAGTACATAATTAAAGGCAACCTCCGCAGAGGGGAGGGCTTGAGCTGTGCCTATAGAGATTTATAGAGATCTTGTGCACGGTATGAGCTTTAATGATGCTGTCAGAGTTTTTTGAGTATACTTATTATGACTAGATACACAGAAACTCTGCATACAGTGTGTGTCAGCAAGTTTTGCATTGTCACCATTGCATACAATATTTTTTTTTAAAAATCTCATTGATGTTTTTTTCTTTTACAGTATAATCTGAAATAGAAGCATCAGCCTAAAATTCATGTTGTCATTTTTCCTTGTTTGTAGAACCCGGGTTATGCAGGTCGCCAGGAGCTTCCGGAAAACTTGAAGATCAACTTCCGCTCTGTGGCCATGATGGTTCCTGACCGTCAGATCATTATTCGGGTAAAGCTGGCGAGTTGTGGGTTTATAGACAACATGGAGCTGGCCCGCAAGTTCTTCACTCTTTACAAGTTGTGTGAGGAGCAACTCTCCAAACAGGTAAACAGATGGATGTCTGGGTATAAAAATACTTTTTCTTCTTATTTTTTTGCATCATAATAAAATATATATTTTTGTATTTTTCTTGTTTGTCATCATATTTTGAAAATTTTAAAACTTTCTGCTTACTGGTAACTTCACTGTTGTTGCCGCTGCCATTTTCAAGTGGTTTATGTGCTGGTGACTTTGGTGCCTGATGCCTTCGCCGCAAAGTTTTTTGATTTCTGTCGCTGTGATGTGCAAATAAACTTGCCTTGACAGTCTTGCAAAATAAGGTCAAACATTTCTTATGACAAGATGTTTTCACTTCATTGTAAAACACAGTCCTAGGTATGACAGTGCACTAGTCTGTGGCTAATTCATTTTTTATATAATTAATTATATAGTGTGGTCATTACAGAGGCTTGTAGCAAAAGGTGAACGAGAAAAAAAGGTTGGTTTGGAGACTGAATCAAGTTATGTCAAAGTAAATATGGAATGTTCTCCGACTGTCCAGGTTCATTATGACTTTGGCCTGCGAAACATCCTGTCAGTGCTGCGAACACTAGGAGCAGCCAAACGGGCCAACCCCAACGACACGGAGTCCACCATCGTCATGCGGGTCCTCAGAGACATGAATCTCTCCAAGCTGGTCAGTTCCGAAGAAGAAACGGAAGAATATATACAATGCTGCCAGTCTTTTCTGAAACATTCCCAGACACAGAAAATGGATTGATTTGATTAAAGTGAAATCAAAACAGAGCAGAATATTAATACATCAGATAAACGTAAAGACGAATTATTCTCAGTTTCCTGCCAGCGTGTGCTGACGTGACTGTGTGTCTGTTAGATCGATGAGGATGAGCCGCTCTTCCTGAGCTTGATTGAGGACCTCTTCCCGGGCATCCAGCTTGATAAAGCAGGCTACCCTGAACTAGAGGCTGCCATCGACAAACAGGTAGGAGGGAGTAATGAATGAGTTGGTCCGTGCCTGCGAAGGAGAGCAAAATAGCAGGGAAACACAGCGAGCGGGAAGGACAAGAGGAAGAGAGAGAGTAAAGGAGTGGGAAACGTAAAGAAAGAGAGCGATATAAAGACATTGTGCAAAATCGGGGAAAAGACTAATGGACTGTGAGACAGTTGTATCTTTCATGTCACTCTTAAATGCCTGGAGATACAGCAGCTAAAGGGATGAGAATGGAGTCATTTACCATTTGTCAAGGACATGAACTAAGTAACAGTGCAGAGAAAATACAATGGCTTTTATCCTCTCTCTCCTGCATGTGTGTAGTCTTGTTTTTATGTATCTTTATTATCTCATATATCTTTCTTTAATGTGTGCAGACCTGTATGTGATTCTAATAATAATCCAGACCTTGTTATTGCTTACTTTCTATACAAAGAAATGCAGAGCTACTGTGTTTGTGCCCGTTTCAGATTGAGGATGCAGGTCTGATCAATCACCCTCCCTGGAAGCTGAAGATAATCCAGCTGTTTGAGACTCAAACTGTCCGACATGGCATGATGGCCCTGGGGCCCAGCGGGGCTGGGAAGACAACTTGTATACATACACTGATGAGAGCTATGACGGGTAGGAGTTCGTGTACTGTTTTGGGATGACTGAGTGAAAGATGATGAGAGAATAAAGCCACTCAATCACAAGTTCTTCAAGAACTTTGAAATAACCAACCTGCCAAATAGCTTGAAAATGTAGCGATGTCATTTTGTTTTCTGTTTAATACACTTTATATGAAGTTTACTCATAAATAAATGTTTAGCATTGCATGTTATTGTTTTGAAAGCACAAACCACTTTACTTTAAGTGTCTAAACCTCTGTACATTTTTCTTGGGAAATCAGACGCAGTCATGTTATAAATGGAAGTTTATGTGGAGTTAATGTCTGCTCATGTGTGTTTTTTGTTTTTTCCATGCAGAGTGTGGTCAGCCGCACAGGGAAATGCGCATGAGCCCCAAAGCCATCACTGCCCCTCAGATGTTTGGACGACTGGATGTGGCCACAAATGACTGGACTGACGGCATCTTCTCAACACTTTGGAGAAAAACACTGAGAGCGAAGAAAGGTCTGAAAACCACCTCGCTCAGTCTAAGTTTCATGGAGATCAAATGTCATTCATGAAGATTAAAATATAACTGAATATAAATATAACTATTTCTGACCTATAAAACTATTATCCTGACCTGGTACTGGTAAGCAGTACAGGCCCCCTGCTGCTAACTTAGAGAGCAAAAACATGAAAGACAACCCTGCTGAGATAGGAAATGATTACTCAAACGATTCATGAAAACCCCTGTTAATTCAGGATTCAATTCGTTTTCTTTGAGAACTTGTGGGAAAAAAAAAGGTTTGAATATCTCGGGAAATCCTTGCATCCACAGTTCAAAATAGCACCGCTGCTTTATCTCTCCCGATGTGAGTCCTGGTGCCTACACACTTCATTAAAAATGTATCCATGCATTGGTATGAATATGCATTATGTGTGTTTGCTTTTATGTGTCGCATAGCATGTGATGTAGTCAGTATGTATTCTCATGTTGGCATGCATGTCTATATACAGGATGCATTCCATATTTTTTTTATAAATTGGCTTTGTGCAGAAGTTAGCTGTGCGTCTTTTAGGAATCCAATATGGAGCAATGTATGAGACACAATGTGGCTTGTGACAGGTCATCAGCTCCTGAGTGAAATATGCTGCAAGGAAAAGAAATGCCATGTGATACCAGACTGTACTTACATGGTGATGCAGCATCAGCATCAGCATCAGCATCATCATCATCAGCAGCAGCATGCCGAGCCTGATCCATTATAGTGATTTATATTAATGTAGCTGCTTTAAAGCGGTCATATTAGTAATGATTTGTTCTGATTCTCTGTCTAAACTATTAGTCCTTCTGGTTTAGTACCAGTCAAGTCAGGTCAGTGATCACGTAACAAATGACTCATCTGCAATGGACCAAATAACCATATTAATCATCACAGGAGCATGAACCACGTTCATTAATGAACAGCAGCTAGATGGTTTAATGTTTCACTGACATTATGGATTTTTTCTGGACATTGTACATGTTATATATCTTGTGGTCTTTTCTTCTGGTATTGTTGTTGTTCAGTTTATATTTGTATGTTTAATTTTATTTGAACACGCACTGATGTTGCTTTTAGGCAACAGAGTGAGGATTTTGGACTCCTGAGGAGACATAGCAGTTCATTTACACTGCTTCTATTGAGAGTAACAGAGAGCGAGAGAGCAACATAAAAGCTGTGGTGCAACCTTGTCTATTCAGTAAATACACATTCAGAGGCTTTTCATTCTGCCAAGTAGCAAATTATAGGTGAAAGCAACAAGTTATGACATAACCATTTTCCTGTAGACAACCAAAAACTTTGTTTTCTCTTTCAGGAGAGCACATCTGGATTGTTCTGGATGGACCAGTTGATGCCATTTGGATTGAGAACCTGAACTCAGTGCTGGATGACAACAGAACTCTTACACTGGCTAATGGAGACCGTATTCCCATGGCTCCCAACTGTAAGGTGGTTTTTGAGCCACACAATATCGACAACGCCTCTCCAGCCACCGTCTCACGCAACGGCATGGTGTTCATGAGCTCCTCTGTGCTCAGCTGGAGCCCTATACTGGAGGTGAATTAACCAAAGAAACATAAAATGTTGTCTGAAAATATTGGTGTTTTAATATATTTGATGTCGTACGGCATATAAATAAATAAATACTCATGAATTTCTATTGTTTTGAATTACCAAATTAATATGAAGACAGAGATGACAACCATTATACTCCACACAGTAGTGATAATTCTGAAGTGAACCCACACACACACACACACACACACACACACAGAAACATATACAACAGAACACTGTGTTGCTTTAAACTAACGTATTTCCTGGGATTTTAAACACAGTAATGTGCTTGTCGTTCTCCAGGGGTGGTTGAAGAAACGCTCCCCCCAGGAGGCAGAGGTGCTCAGGGAGCTGTTCTCCTCCTCTTTCTCTGAACTCTACTGCTTCAGTGTGCAGTCGCTGGAGTCAAAGATGGACATGCTGGAGGCCTTTGTCATCATGCAGTGCATCAACATGCTGCAGGGACTCATACCACCTAAGGTAATGTTACAATTCACCTGTTCTGAATTCACACATATTTTCAAAAACTCGCTCCAATTCTATTTCATTGCAGAAGAATAGTCAAATTGACAGAGCTATATAATCCGTAATTAAACCCACTTTTATTAGGATGTAAGTGTAACAGTTGCTACTCTACAGGACCAGTGTGGTGACTTGTCCAGAGAGCACTTGGAGAGGCTGTATGTGTTTGCCCTGATGTGGAGTGTCGGAGCCTTACTTGAGCTGGACGACCGGAGGAAGATGGAGATCTGGCTCAGAGGGAATGAAAGTATCCGTCTAAATTTGCCGGACATTCCTCACGAGAGCGAGGACTCCATGTTTGACTACCACGTCACAGCAGATGGTATGCATGCATTGATGAACAGATATTATTACCTTTAAAATAAAAGGCAGGGAATATAAAAGCTGACAGGTAGACGCATGATGTTGCATAATGCACTTTATGTTTGCAAATGTTGTGTAATCATACTGTGAAAAAGTATTTGGAAGTGTCATATTTTGCGTTAACTGCTACACCAGTGTTCTATTTAATATATGGTCATTTTCTATCACCACCAGGTCAGTGGATCCACTGGAGCACCAGAGTGGAGGAATATGTTTATCCATCTGAAGTGACTCCAGAGTACAGCTCAATTTTGGTCCCTAATGTGGACAATGTTAGAACAGATTTCCTGATTCAGACCATCGCTAAGCAGGGCAAGGTGAGGCCCTGTATATCAGCGTACTCCCCTTGTATACAATAAACTATGCACACTTTATGTAGACTGAAGTTGCAACTGCAGTAGACAAAAATGTGCACACAATTCACATCAACAACATGGCAGCGGGGCTAAACACTACATGGCTATTCTAACTATCCCACATGTGTGTGTATTTGTGCATATATGTGTGTGTGTATGTGAATGTATGTAAAATACATTTATTTAGCATTTTTTCCAGAAGCAAAATGTAAACAAAAATGTACTTAACTGTATAAAGCTATTTCATCATGTTAAGATGTGATAATTAGCTTTATAGAAGTTACACAGACAAGTAGTCTACATTTACACATACATCATTATTTTTAATTAGCTTTACCATTAATTGTACTTTTGAAATCAATTGAAGGTACAGCACATTTTCTCTTTTGTTATGCCACAGCCACAAAAACAATTTTAATAGCCGCATTCCTTCATTATTTGCAGGCTGTTCTTCTAATTGGAGAACAAGGGACAGCCAAGACTGTTATCATCAAGAGCTACATGTCAAAATATGATCCTGAGTCCCATACGGGCAAGAGTCTCAACTTCTCTTCTGCCACTACCCCACTGATGTTCCAGGTAAGACACACCGAACCATTCATTTACTATCCTGTTCACTGATTTCATTTGAACAGCTCATATGGCCACTGCAGTTTAATCTGGGAATAGTTGCCCCACATGTGTGTTCATATGTCATGGATTTTTGTTAACATGTAAACCGATATTTACTCTGACGAATAATGTGCAGGCAGCTGCACACTGAGGAAGCTGTTATCTTCTATGTGACTATATGTGATGATAAATGCTTCCCCTGTTTGCCTGTAGAGGACCGTTGAGAGCTATGTGGATAAGAGGATGGGGACCACTTATGGTCCTCCTGCTGGGAAGAAAATGTCTCTTTTCATAGATGATATCAACATGCCCGTCATCAACGAGTGGGGAGACCAGGTTTGGAGCCATTTTATCCCCATGAACATCACTGATTGAAAACATTCAATATCGTTATTCTATTTGTTTATCAATGTGTTTAAATTCAAGATAACCTTTTAATTTTGCCTTTATGGACTGAAAGCCATTACGGCTCAAATAAAACAACACATCATTCGCACATTTTCACTTAACTACATTTTAGACAGTTTAATTTTACACATTTGGTTACTTAATTAAATCGTAAATGTACCACTGATAAGAGGGAGAGAGAAATTTTTAATGAATGAAAGCTCCCCATGACTCCAGGCCTATTGTTTTCGCTCTCTGTTGTAGGTGACTAATGAGATTGTCCGGCAGTTGATGGAGCAGAATGGGTTCTTCAATTTGGAGAAACCAGGAGAGTTCACCAATATTGTAGATGTTCAGTTCCTGGCAGCTATGATCCATCCAGGCGGAGGCCGCAATGACATCCCACAGAGACTAAAGAGACAGTTCTCCATCTTTAACTGTACTCTGCCCTCCAATTCCTCCATAGACAAGATATTTGGTGGGTAGTGCAATAGAGTCACACACATCATTTAATGTTAATTCATGTGTTATCAAAACTGATTCTACTAATGTTTTATTTATAGGTGTGATTGGTGAGGGCCACTTCTGCACACGGCGTGGTTTCATTGAGGAGGTCCGTGGCACCGTCCCCACCCTTGTGTCTCTGACTCGCCGGCTCTGGCAGCTGACGAAGGTCAAGATGCTTCCAACTCCTGCTAAGTTCCACTACATCTTCAACCTGAGGGATCTGTCCAGGGTCTGGCAGGGCATGCTCAACACCAACGCCGAGGTGGTCAACTCCGTCTCGGTAAGAAGACCGAAGCAGTCACTTCACATGAACTTTGATATTTTGATATTCTGTTCTTTGAAATAGATTTATTTTTGACAGAAGATTTTATTTAAAAAAGAAGAAGAATGAGAATTAGAGTATTGCAGTTACTGCAATGAAAATGGATGTATAATGGTAAAATCCCTTTAATGTCAGTCTCATTTTGTGTCTGCAAAAAAAAGCATCATGTAATATTGCATTTAAAATAGGCAGCCTCCTATATACAGTGCTGCATGTAAATGAAAGTTATACATTAACCAAATTAACCAAGTGCTTTAACCTGATTTCTGTCAGGTTGAGTGCATGTAAATGTAGCATAAAGTACAAAAAACTAACATCACAGTGTGGTGCTGTATAACACAGCAGCATGCTGAGCCTGACAGAATGATCCAACCTTATGTGGTAGAGGCGCCACAGACTACATGTTACATCATGACATAATATTTATTATAATATTATCACAATATGCATTGTATGACAGGTTTTTGTTGTTGTAAAGAATATATTGAAAAAAAACTCTTTGTAAGCTTTTTTTTTGCTGAGGTGGCCAAAACCTTCCTGGTTTGTGGCCTCACTGAATAAATAAATACGATGAAATAAATCTTCCACCTCAGGCTGCCCATAGTCAATCATCAGTTTACCTGCTGGGGCTGCCAACTCCACTCAGGCAAGGCTGTAGGCGGAAGACCGACTAAAATAAACCACTCCAGCAGAATACAAAGGCATAGCATATCAAAACAATTATAAATACCCCCCCACCCCCTGCCACTTTTATTTCATGGTGAAGTTGCTGCGTGTGCAGTATCCAACAATCCAATAAAGCCAATCAATATCTGACTCTTAATTAATTGCAGCGGAAGCGAGTGATTCAGTGGGTCCATACTGAATGCTTTTCTCTGCTCATCTGAATCCTTATTTTGACTTTGTGGTTAAACCTACTGAATGATCCACTTAAAAACAAAACAACAAAAATAAAATCTAAGGTTGTCCCCCTTAATGCTATTTGTCATATTGGCTATGCTATACCCTATTAACTCACCTGGCCTTCTGCATAAGGTACAACGAGAGTTCTCACCAGCAAAACTCTGGCTTGGAGGACGGCACTAATACAACACTCCTGATTTCCAGGTTCTGCTGGCGCTGTGGAAGCATGAGTGCAAACGTGTGATAGCTGATAGATTCACCATGCCCGAGGACGTGGAGTGGTTTCACCAGTCTCTGGCAGCGCTGGTAGAAGAGGAGCTTGGCGAGGAGCACAAGAACATGGTGGATTGTGAAGTCGACCGTTACTTTGTGGACTTCCTACGTGACGCACCCGAGGCCACAGGTACGGACTAATAATAATAATAATAATTGTGGTAAAAGGCTGCTTGTGTGAATCTTTTGTTTACTACGTTTCTGGAGCAGTGGAACTGTACTAAAAGCAATTTCCCCTAGGGGATTAATAAAGTATTCTGATTCTGATTCTGATAAAATGAACTGAAGATGACAGCTGCTTTTATGGTTCTTTTGGAAAATTGAATAATTTATTAGTGAGAATAAAATATCCTTTCTTTAAAGGGGAGGAGTCTGAAGACTCGGACTTTGATTTGCCAAAAGTGTACGAGCCTATTGAATCATTTGAGAGTTTAAAAGACCGCCTGAACATGTTCCTGAGCCATTACAATGAGAGCGTCCGGGGCAATGGCATGGACATGGTCTTCTTCCAGGATGCTATGATACATCTGGTCAAGGTATTTCTACAGAGGAGAGGAGGTTTTTATTTTGGCTGTGTTTATATTTGGTTGCACCAGTGTGATTAAAGTAATTATATATACACACACACACACACACACACACACACACACACACACACACACACTGTATTTTATGTACATTGTTTGTGTGCGTAGGTGTCACGGATTATTCGGACGCCGGGAGGTAATGCCTTGTTGGTGGGCGTAGGTGGCTCAGGGAAACAGAGTCTGACCAGACTGGCCTCGTTTATAGCTGGATACAGGATCTTTCAGATCACTCTGACACGGTAATGCTCAGTACAGTGGGTATGCACATGCACACACCCAAGTAGTCATTAGTCTACATGCGTCCAAACCTTGTCTGAATTATAACCTGGTGATCAAATTATAAAAAATATTATATTATTATATAATATTGTCAGAGTAATATTATTATATACTCTGACATCAACATGAGCACATGACCATCCCTCATTGGTGTCTTATCTATCTTTTTTATTTTGGATTTACAGACTCAAGAAATATGTAACTGTCTTAAATCACTCTTCTACACAATTAAATTCTTTAATATTTATTTCTAAAATATATGTTAAGCAATAAATATGCTTTGCAATACTATTTGCATTGCAAACGTATCATATCATCAAATGGACCCAAGTACAAGACATTTTTCTTTTTGAAACTGAACTCAAACCAGCTTCATTTTTTCAGTTTGTCTTCCTTATGGTTGTCTCCCTCTGGTCTCACTGTCCTAACCTGTTACACGTTTTTCTCTCTCAGTCCCCGTGTGTATTTGTTGCCATCACATTCCCCGTTTTTCTAATAAATTTTAATGTTTGCTATTAATGTGAACGAGCTTCACAGTCCTCCGGAGACATCAGACATCTCGATCCTCTCCACCTCCTTATTACTCTGCTGTGTTTTTTTTTTCTCGAAAACAAACAAAAAAAACCATTCGCAGACACAAGCCTTTTCATCTCCTCAGTGTCTGTCCAACCTTAACTCCCTCATTAATGGAATATGCAAAGTGTCCATTTAAACTCCTGTTTTTATGAATCATCTCTGTCCATTACACTCTCTTCACTTATGCATTCCTGCCTTTTTCATCTCCCCCTCTATTATTCATTCATGTTCACAAACATATGGAGGTACATTCACAAACATGCCAGACAGATGGAAATCCATCATTGTTCACACTGTTTTAGGTTAATACTTTCCCTAAAAAAACACACACACACACACACACACACACACACGCTGCCTGGCTGATTAATCACATTGCCCTTTTACTGCTTCCATTCAGCACATCATGCAGTTTATCCTTATTTTATTCCGCCACTTGGCAGATTACTGCTTAACAAAATCTGGTCATTTGTGCAATGACCATTATTTTTATGGGTCATTTCCTGTTTTATGGAAACAAATTGTCAATTTTTAAAGCTCTGTCTGTCCAGAGCAAAGCAACACGTTTGGTGGCAATGCACTAATCCACTGAACTGATGCTCACCACAGTAATGCAATGCTCCTGGAACAATGTGAAGTGCATCCATCCCAACTGAAACACCCCCTCACTTTGTCAGTTTTACTTTGATGTCACAATAGCACATGAAGAAAAAAAACCTCTGTGTATGTTCATTTTATGCATTCTGTTTTTTTTGTTTTTTTTTGCCAGCTCATACAACACAGCCAACTTGATGGATGATTTAAAAGGCCTGTACAGAACAGCTGGTCAGCAAGGGAAAGGCATCACCTTCATCTTTACCGACAACGAAATCAAAGATGAGTCCTTCCTCGAGTACATGAACAACGTCCTGTCATCCGGAGAGGTCAGGAGTGCACATATATAAAACATGGCAGTACAATATATGCATGTATATGCTTGTTTTTCTCCAGTATTGTATATGGGTAAAATACATTGAATGAGAAATCTGAGTTTTACATCCAGGGCACATTCCACACTCAACAGCTGCTGTCCTCAACACGTTTCAACGGAAGGTTTCCACAACTACATGAGAACTAATTAATTTCTTGCACATTCCCAACATCAAGCTGTTTTCTAGTATCTCACCCGCAGTTATTTCTCTCTCAGGCTGCTACTCCTACTGTAAAGCTGTGCTGACAAACTGTGAGAGTCTTGCTGCATTCAATCCCCCCAACTCCTGAAATCTTTCATCTTAACTATAAACTCTTCACAAACTCAAATGTTCATGATGCATAACAAGAGCAACCAATCACAGCACACCTGACAGTGTTGTGTGTTATTTGTTATTTGTGTGCAGGGGAGAGAGGGACGTTTGTGTTACAGAAGTGTTAGGGGGACTTTTTGTGTGACAGGGTGACCAACGTGACAAAGATGTGGAACATAAATAAGAGGCAAACTATTAGTGTATATAAGTGTGTGTATAAGTTGTATATTTGACCTGCATGTAGTTAGAAACAATTCTAATATTATTATAAGAAAATGACTCATCAGATTATTTAGTAAATTGCTGTGGTTCAACTAATTATTCCAGTAGCAACAAAATTTACCATCTATCATCTAGAAAGGTTTTTCACCTTTACATGTGAATGCAAACACGCACACACACCACTCACACAAACTGACATTGACTGTTGGACAGATAATCCATAAAGACATTGTCATGACATCAGCGACATAAATGGATGCGTGATTCTGTCCTCAGGTGTCTAATCTATTTGCTCGAGATGAGATTGACGAGATCCTCAGCGACCTCATCCCCGTTATGAGGCGAGAGTTTCCCAGGCGACCGGCGACTAATGAAAACCTGTATGAGTATTTCATGTCACGAGTCCGACAAAATCTTCACGTCGTCCTCTGCTTCTCGCCTGTCGGAGAAAAGTTCCGCAACCGGGCGTTAAAGTTTCCAGCACTGATATCTGGTTGCACCATGGACTGGTTCAGCCACTGGCCAAAGGATGCTCTTGTTGCAGGTGTGTACAGTTGCAATATGTACAGCGTGACAGTGGGGTCTGATCTTTGTTTTTACTCCAATTATTCCCCTGTCTCTCATTTTTCCCTCTTCATCTTCCTGTCCCTTAGTTTCGGAGCACTTCCTGTCTGTCTATGACATCGACTGCTCACCCCAGGTTAAAAGTGAAGTGGTCCAGTGCATGGGCTCCTTCCAGGATGGTGTGGCAGAGAAATGTGTGGAGTACTTCCAAAGGTGTAGTATGTTTTACAATATTTTATTGAACCCAGTTTAACTCTCTTTTTTATGACACATAATAATAACACTGTATTCTTATTTTAAATCTAGATACCGACGCTCCACCCACGTCACACCAAAGTCCTACCTGTCCTTCATTCAAGGCTACAAGACCATCTATAAGGAGAAGAGATCTGAAGTTCAGACACTGGCCAACAGGTAAACTGAAATTGCCAATTTATGATTTATTGTATTTCATAATTACCATAATAAAATATATTGCAGTCATTTTGATATAGCCAAAGTTCATAATAGATGAAGAAATTGTTTCTCCTTACATCTGTTGTCAAATCTTTTCGTATTCACCGTCAGTCAACACAGGTGTAATAATAGTAATTAGGTGATAGAGATTGACTCAGTTATTGTACAGACAGTAATAGATTATGAGGATGCTTCCAGCTGTGGTAAGGATTATCTGAGTGATCAGTCCAGGATAACAGTATCCTCACCCACCACTCAGGGACAATATAAACCACAAAGAAAACATTACATCTCAAAACACTGTGCAACTGCTGTGCTCCTTTTCTAATGATTTCTAACCTGCTCTCATGTCAAGCCTGAGCCTGAGCCACGACTTACTGACGGCTGTGGAATGATTATTGTGACATTTAGAATTCTGATGAGGCAGCTAAGGATGAAAAGCATTTTCCTGTCGAAATAGTGCCCAAGTCTTTTCACCATTGGACTAAAGATTCACTTAGACTGTCATGGAGGTCATTGGAAAAAGTTCAACAGGCAGGAGGTGCTGAGGTAGTGAAGCACGTTGTGTCTAGGTGCACCATGTGAATTGCATTCAGGTCAACTGATTATGTTTGGATATTTCTGCTTTGTAGAATGAACACTGGTCTCCAGAAGCTGAAGGAGGCATCAGAATCTGTCGCTGCTCTCAGCAAAGAGTTGGAGGTGAAAGAGAAGGAGCTACAGGTTGCTAACGACAAGGCCGATATGGTAGGTTTATATTTTCCCTACGTTTATGTTTGTGTGTTTAGGTTCGGAGTGTCCTTTGTAAGTACATTCTTTTCAACTTCTGTTTTTTTAAAAACAGAAAATTCAGTCACTGTGTCAGTAATCGAATGATTCTGTCAGGATGACTTAAGAACATTATTTTTTTGGAAATTATTGTTTATTGTGTTTGTTACTCTCAGTTTACTGAGGCTGTATATGCAGATAATTGTGGATGTTGTGGTAATTTTATACATATATTGAAATGAAATTAAAAAAATACTAGTTTGTACTACTTAATTTGTCCCCTTGATGCTCAGAAGGGACTAAAACATTGAGATGACATTGATTTCATACACACAGGTGCTGAAGGAGGTGACGGTAAAAGCCCAGGCAGCGGAGCGAGTGAAGGTGGAGGTGCAGAAGGTGAAGGACAAGGCTCAGGCCATCGTAGACAGCATCTCAGCAGATAAGGCCATTGCAGAGGAGAAACTTGAAGCTGCTCGTCCAGCTCTGGAGGAGGCAGAGGCTGCACTGCAGGTATGAAACGTCACAACACAGTATTACTACATCTTGTATGGTGTATATAGTATTAATATGTCTTCTGACAACTACCTGTTTTTCATGCAGCGCTTCTTCTCATGATTTTTCCTTCCTACTAGATGACTGAATACAGGTTTTCTATAAAAAGTTGGTCTCAGTGCTACAAAATTTGTAAACTGTGTGCTGGAGGTCAGTTTACTATGCTCACTATATGTGACTTCATGCCCTCCTCACCATTATTTCTGTTTCTGACTTGCTATCTATAACAGCAGGCAGGCTGTGCCTTTAGCCTCCACTCTCTGGTGTGTGCATACAATATGTGTATCAGCGGATGTGTCTAAAGTTAGCATGGTGCTCAGGGCTTGGAGCTGTGTTGTAATTAAAGCGGTCCTCCTGGGT
Source organism: Trinectes maculatus (assembly GCA_016785345.1). Taxonomy (NCBI): domain Eukaryota; kingdom Metazoa; phylum Chordata; class Actinopteri; order Pleuronectiformes; family Achiridae; genus Trinectes; species Trinectes maculatus. Next base: position 1,385,699 of record JAFBJQ010000105.1, read on the forward strand.
ATATGGTTGTGTTCTGATCTCTTATGGCAGGCTCTTGATCATTTCCCTTGTCCCACTGCTGTGAATGGAAATGTTATTATCCCAAACAGGTAACCATGGGCTGTCTGTTTTTCACTGAAGATCATTCATTTTGATCAAGTATGTTTTCAAAGACTATAGAGTATTTTAGATGCAACAATTAATTTTTTAAAAATAGGAACACAGTTATAGTATATTGAGTTTAACTATTTTTTTATATTTCTAAATGTTAATTCTTTGCTCTGCCTCTTTCTATGTGGCTTTCCAGTAGAAACATGTATTACTGATACAAAATAGCAGGAATAATGTTTTGTTTAATAAAGGAAAGAACTCTGCTGTTGCATGACACAATAATGACACAATTTGATGCTATACTATAATGTTAATACACAGTATATAGCCAATTGTAAACATTAAAAGCATACGAGCAATAACAGGCATTGTGTATATGTTTGTTTTTTGTCGTGCATGGGCTGTTGCCAAATGCAAAACTGACATTGTAATTTCGCCGTGACCTCATTAAGACATTGTCACGAGAAGCTGAGGGGAGAAATCAGTGGAAGTGGGATTAGATGACAAACCAGACAGTCTGCAGAGGGCTGCTCTGGTGGGAGGGAGCCGAAACAAGGAACGTGCCAGAAGGAGAGGAGATGAGACAAGCAGGCAGGGAGTCTGAAGAGGCGGCCAAACGACTCTCGCTGGGACATTTTCTTTACTCTCCTGCTTTTCTTTTCAGTTTAATCAGTCCCTCGAGGTTGTTTTCTGTCCCCCATTTCAAAATCCCTCTCATCCTGTCAGAGCTCACACTCAGTCTTCTTGCTTTCTTGATTTCCCTCTCGTTCTTTTTGTCAGCTCCACACACACTCTCTCTGCTAAATTTATCAGCTGCTTCGTGTTTATTGTCCTGTCACAGACGGAGGTGATGACACATAAATTGATTTTTTTTGTCACATTATCACATTTTCCTAATTTATTTCAGTTCTTTGGTGTTAACAATGTACCATATGGCAAAAATACTCATCCATATGGTTTATCATGATGTAAAATGCATATTGGTAATTGGTGTCCTGACTTTATCAAAGATTCAGATGCACATAGTCTAAAGTCCTTTATCTTTGGATTTCCTCAGACAATCAAACCATCTGACATCGCTACTGTGCGAACACTCGGCCGCCCCCCCCACCTCATCATGCGGATCATGGACTGCGTGCTCCTGCTCTTCCAGAGGAGGGTCAACCCCGTGAAGGTCGACCCAGAGAAGAACTGCAACACGCCCTCCTGGCAGGAGTCGCTAAAGCTCATGACAGCTGGAAACTTTCTGGGGAGTCTGCAGGTAACTGCTCACATTCACTATATGCAGTACAGCATGAAGTATTTATGCACTGTTAACTGTTGTTTACCAAATTGAGCAATTGAGCAAAGTCATAAAAAGGTCCAGTCACTCCATCAAACCAGAAAGCATAATTTGGCTTTGGGAAAATTACAGATTAGACCCCCTGGTAATGTCCAAGAGTAGTTTATCCTTAATTTTACATGGGTTGTTTCAGTACAGAGTGCAATCACGGGCTAATTGTACTGCGTCCTCATTGTGCAGTATGCTAATCAGTGAATGGTACACTCTGTTCTATGATAGAAAAGAGCCTGGTCTCAATGCGGTTGGGTAGTGGGTAATCACACATCCTGTCAACAAAATTCCCAACCAGATAATTTGGTATTTTTACTGTTTGTAATTATTAAATAATAATAAAATGAAAACAAGTAGACTACAAACTCCACTTTTAAAGTGACCAATTTTGTATGCTCTTGTACAGAATGTGTTAAAGAGTAAAAAAATAACAATATTTGTCCCAGTCAATTCGAAATGCTAGACTTCACTTTCCTGTTTGACACATTTCTTTTTATTTTTATTGTATATTCTTTACTGTATACTTATGGAAGAGGATTAGGGCCACTGTTCAAAAAAAAAAAGTGAATTCTGACTTTAAAGTCAGAATTCTGAGAAAAAAGGTCAGAACTCACATTTTTTTGTGAATGTGACAGTGACAGTGGCCCTAATCCTCTTCCATATATACTGACTGAAAAAAGTCTCTCATAAAAAAAAAATCAAATTAATTTTCCTCTCCCAATTTTTTTCTGCCCGTCTCTCTTTTGCAGCAATTCCCTAAAGATACCATTAATGAGGAAATGGTGGAGCTGCTGCATCCTTATTTTGACATGCCTGACTACAACATTGAAACAGCCAAGCGGGTGTGTGGCAATGTGGCCGGCCTTGCATCCTGGACTAAAGCCATGGCTTCCTTCTTTTCCATTAACAAGGAGGTCTTACCCTTGAAGGTAATATCCAGTGTATGGATCTACCACAGTGGTCTCTTGTTGCAGCAGCGGGTAAAACAGTTCTGTTGTTGTTGTTCTGTTGTGGACAGTATGTAGCATTTACTACACTGTACAGAGACAAGTTTAAAATGTCCTCCTACAAGCACAGACGTTATGATGTTTCGTCATCACCCAAAGAAACACACACTGTCTACACACACTTGCGCACACACTCCATGAGCACAGTCCATGGGCTCCCACTCTTCCCCCTGATAAATAAGGAGCACTTATTGTGGTGGAGCGTACTTGGATTTATTTATATTCCACCAGTTTGCCAGTGACAGAATTAGGCTTTTGTTAGCATATAGAAGCTTGAACAGAAAATATGCTCGGATTTCCACGTTTCCCTATTTGAATGTTTATATTTTTATAACCAGTTTTGACTGTAGCTTGACAACACTTATAGTCCGAAGGATTTAGATCCTGACTCATAAAAATCTAATCTAATCTAAAGGAACTAATATAGTTGCTAATACTGATAAAAAAAACATTAGTATAGATTAATTACACTACATTCAACACTACATGCGTTAGTGAAATAATAAAAGTGAAAAACACTGACGTGAGAGACACAATTATTATCATTTTACATTCTGAGGATTACTTAATTCTGATGACTATTTGTGTTCTATTTTTAAAAGCTGCTGATAATTGTGCTGAACTAATAAGATGAGAAAAAAAGAGAGGTGAAAAACATGAGAACTCTTCTTTGATCAAGACCTTTTGCTTTCGTGTGGAACACAGCCAGAAGAATTGATTTCCTGGTTTCCAGCTCAGTGGTAGTTTCCCTTTGAGCCCTTCTCTCAGGTCTAGAACACTGTTATATGAATGCTCCAGACTTTGTCTTCTCCACACCACCCAACTAGTCAGTGCGCATGCGTCAACTCGTGTGCAGCCTGTTGCAGTCGCTCCCGTTTACTTTCTTGTATTTTACTACTTTTTGTGACTTTAGAATCTCTTTAAACTTTTTACTTTATGCTATTTATTTAACTAAAGCTAAACTGTAACCATGAGGATAGTTAAAGTTTTTGCAGTTCTCTTCGCGGTGATATTACTTAACTCCGGTATCGCAGCGAATCGAGTCCACGCTCGCATTGTTTACACCGGAGAACAGCTGATCGACCTGAGGCCGGCCGGCCTAACGGAGAGACCAGCTGATATCCCAGAGGAGATATGGAGGAAAACTCATCGGGGATGCAGAGGAGGAAAGAAGAAACGCATGAAGAGGGACGGGTTGAGACAACGGAGAATCACGGAAAAGCGGATTAAGCCGTGTCTCCCGCACCACAGAGCGCCACAGGAAGTCATTCCTGCCTGTGGCCATCAAACTGTACAATTCATCTCTCTGACAGTCATTTCATCTCATTAGTTAGTATCATTTATTTCACTAACTTCACTGTGTGCAATAACCCGGTCATGTGCAATAATAATAATTCGGTACTGAGCAGCATTGTAAATACTGTTGATTGTATATACTTGAGACCATATTTTATTTTATTTTATTTTATTTTATTTTATTTTATTTTACTGACTTTTTCTCTGTAAACTGGGCACTGCTTAAAAGGAATTTCCCGCGAGGGATTAATAAAGTATTCTGAATCTGAATCTGAATCTGAACCACATGCAGACACCATTAGACAAATCTTTGTATCGAAACATCTTGTACAGCTCTCCCTACAGCCACAACTCTACCGAGAAAAGATCCTTTTTCTGCTATTCCTCTGTTGTCCTCAGCCTCTCTCTCTCTCTCTCTCTCTCTCTCTCTCTCTCTCTCTCTCTCTCTCAATCTTTCCCATTTTCTACTGTGAATATCTGTTCTGTTATCTCTGGCTGAACTCTTGAAGCTGTACATCCCAACTTTTTAAAATTATTTAATCTCTTTCATTTTTCATTGTGAGTTTCGTGCATTTTTTCCTCTCTAGATTGATGCTGTCCCAGTTCATCTTCTTAATAACACATTCTCACCTTTCCTTTGTCATTGTCCGTCCAATCCTTTCTTCACTATTTCTGCTCTTATATCTTTCTTCACCTCTGCCACTCATTGAACTGTTTATGACCACTGAGGGGTTTTAAGTGCAAATTACTGACCCCTCTTGCCTTGTTTCTTTTCTTCGTTTTTTTAGGCTAACTTGGCAGTGCAGCAGAACCGTCTGGCCATAGCTAATGTGGACCTTCAGAAGGCTCAGGCTGAGCTTGATGCCAAGCAGGCAGAGCTGGACGTGGTACAGGGGGAGTATGAGACAGCCATGATGGAGAAACAGGTTGAAAGTTTTATCTAACACATATATTCATATGTTGTTGTACCACAACAAAGCTACAGCATAGACTTTAAAGACACCTGAAAAAAAAAACAATTCAGTCATATGGCACGTAGCAGATGGTAGCTGAATTATTTAAGGTTTGTTGCCACTTCTGCACCTGAAGCTTGATACTATAGTCTTTCATTTAAATGGAAGAAATACTTAGAGCTGGTTAGTAACAGAACCTGTCACTGTTCGCTGTTCATGTAAATTGAACAGTGTTTGAATCAGCACTGTCTGAATAGAAAATCTGGACAGCCCAAGTTGATGTTTTTTATAAAAACAAAAAAATGAGAAAAAATGAAAAAACAGTTGGACGCATCAGCCTACAGACTTGTTTATCTGCCCTCCCTTCCCATCAGACACTGCTGGAGGACGCTGACCGCTGCAGACACAAAATGCAGACAGCGTCCAGTCTCATCAGTGGCCTCGCTGGCGAGAAGGAGCGATGGACCGAGCAGAGCAAAGAGTTTGCCGCCCAAACCAAACGCCTCGTCGGTGGGTTTCAAAACAGGGTTTTAAATAACAACAATGTCAGAAACACCCTGTAATTATTGTCAATTTGACTTTTATTGTATATGGATCACTTGCCATAGCGTTTCCTCCAAAACGAGCTGTTTACTGATCAGGTTGCAATTACACTTCTCAGTGTTTTGGTTCATTTAACAACAGGTGCATCTATTTAAACTGACTTCAGCAACACTTTGTCTCCTTGTTCCAGGTGATGTCCTTCTCGCCACAGCTTTCCTGTCTTACTCGGGCCCCTTCAATCAAGAGTTTCGTAACCTATTACTAAATGACTGGCAGCGGGAGCTGAAGCAACGGCGCATCCCATTTGGGAACAATCTGAATTTGACTGAGTTGCTCATTGATGCACCCACTGTTAGTGAATGGAACCTACAGGTAACTGAGTGAATTTCAGACAACTGATGAACTGACAGAAAAATGATGAATGTATGTTGTTCAGCTTGTATCTAGCAGAGGTTCTTAATGCACATCATTTACACGTACTTCATTGAAATGTCTCACTGCTACTAAAGCATTGTAAGTGTAACGATTGAGTCTCATGGATCATTTGTCTGATGTCCCACAGGGGCTCCCCAATGATGATCTATCCATTCAGAATGGCATCATTGTCACCAAAGCAGCACGCTTCCCGCTCCTTATTGACCCACAGACGCAGGGCAAAATCTGGATCAGGAACAAGGAAGCCAGGAATGAGCTGCAGGTCCGAGATCATTATTATTATTATCATCATTATTATATCTCATTGCAGTGGCATCAAACTCTTACTTTTTGTTGCATATTTCACATGCAAATCACTAGTCTACACTCACTAACTCATATAATGACAAATGACAACTTTTTGTGTTCTTTTGCAAATTTGATTCTCTCATTTACAAAAGTATTCAGACACTATGCTGAGGCAGGTGCAGCCTGTTTAGTTTAATTATACATATTGTGTTTAGAATTTAGTTGTTGACATTTTAGTTTACCACCAGTGGTAAGCTAAAATGACTGGACGGAGTTTAGACCAGCAAACAACTGTGTGCGTATAAATCGATCATTTTTAAAGCTCTGAGAGTTTCAAGGAGCACACGGGAAATGGACTGTTCGGCCAAACTAACAAGGGCTGTAGGTCGGTCGTGTGACCATCAGACAGGCTTTAATAAAGTGGTAATAAAAGCAGTCGAGGTCACTGGCCCTGTCTGAGATCATCTCTGGGCAGAGTGGATGTTGTCTGCAGCCCTGAGACGTTTCCTCAAACAGAGGCTTTCAATCGAGTTTTAGTTGTGTAGCCCATGGTCACAAATTATTATTTGCCTCATGTCCTCAGGAAAATACTACTAAAAAGGACTTTGAACATGGCAAATAAACAGAGAAATCTCAGAAACAGTCGCACGTGAGAGATCCGAATTTCAGGATGGACATAAATGCAAAAGATATCACATGTACAGAGCATATCAACAAAATAACAATATCTAAAGCTAGCTAGCTAGCTAGCTAACTAGCTAGATAGCTAGATAGCTAGCTAGCTAGCTAGCTAGCTAGATAGATAGATAGATAGATAGATAGATAGATTTTCTTTTCTTCGTTTTTTTAGGCTAACTTGGCAGTGCAGCAGAACCGTCTGGCCATAGCTAATGTGGACCTTCAGAAGGCTCAGGCTGAGCTTGATGCCAAGCAGGCAGAGCTGGACGTGGTACAGGGGGAGTATGAGACAGCCATGATGGAGAAACAGGTTGAAAGTTTTATCTAACACATATATTCATATGTTGTTGTACCACAACAAAGCTACAGCATAGACTTTAAAGACACCTGAAAAAAAAAACAATTCAGTCATATGGCACGTAGCAGATGGTAGCTGAACTATTTAAGGTTTGTTGCCACTTCTGCACCTGAAGCTATAGTCTTTCATTTAAATGGAAGAAATACTTAGAGCTGGTTAGTAACAGAACCTGTCACTGTTCGCTGTTCATGTAAATTGAACAGTGTTTGAATCAGCACTGTCTGAATAGAAAATCTGGACAGCCCAAGTTGATGTTTTTTATAAAAACAAAAGAATGAGGAAAAATGAAAAAACAGTTGGACGCATCAGCCTACAGACTTGTTTATCTGCCCTCCCTTCCCATCAGACACTGCTGGAGGACGCTGACCGCTGCAGACACAAAATGCAGACAGCGTCCAGTCTCATCAGTGGCCTCGCTGGCGAGAAGGAGAGATGGACCGAGCAGAGCAAAGAGTTTGCCGCCCAAACCAAACGCCTCGTCGGTGGGTTTCAAAACAGGGTTTTAAATAACAACAATGTCAGAAACACCCTGTAATTATTGTCAATTTGACTTTTATTGTATATGGATCACTTGCCATAGCGTTTCCTCCAAAACGAGCTGTTTACTGATCAGGTTGCAATTACACTTCTCAGTGTTTTGGTTCATTTAACAACAGGTGCATCTATTTAAACTGACTTCAGCAACACTTTGTCTCCTTGTTCCAGGTGATGTCCTTCTCGCCACAGCTTTCCTGTCTTACTCGGGCCCCTTCAATCAAGAGTTTCGTAACCTATTACTAAATGACTGGCAGCGGGAGCTGAAGCAACGGCGCATCCCATTTGGGAACAATCTGAATTTGACTGAGTTGCTCATTGATGCACCCACTGTTAGTGAATGGAACCTACAGGTAACTGAGTGAATTTCAGACAACTGATGAACTGACAGAAAAATGATGAATGTATGTTGTTCAGCTTGTATCTAGCAGAGGTTCTTAATGCACATCATTTACACGTACTTCATTGAAATGTCTCACTGCTACTAAAGCATTGTAAGTGTAACGATTGAGTCTCATGGATCATTTGTCTGATGTCCCACAGGGGCTCCCCAATGATGATCTATCCATTCAGAATGGCATCATTGTCACCAAAGCAGCACGCTTCCCGCTCCTTATTGACCCACAGACGCAGGGCAAAATCTGGATCAGGAACAAGGAAGCCAGGAATGAGCTGCAGGTCCGAGATCATTATTATTATTATCATCATTATCATATCTCATTGCAGTGGCATCAAACTCTTACCTTTTGTTGCATATTTCACATGCAAATCACTAGTCTACACTCACTAACTCATATAATGACAAATGACAACATTTTGTGTTCTTTTGCAAATTTGATTCTCTCATTTACAAAAGTATTCAGACACTATGCTGAGGCAGGTGCAGCCTGTTTACTTTAATTATACATATTGTGTTTAGAATTTAGTTGTCGACATTTTAGTTTACCACCAGTGGTAAGCTAAAATGACTGGACGGAGTTTAGACCAGCAAACAACTGTGTGCGTATAAATCGATCATTTTTAAAGCTCTGAGAGTTTCAAGGAGCACACGGGAAATGGACTGTTCGGCCAAACTAACAAGGGCTGTAGGTCGGTCGTGTGACCATCAGACAGGCTTTAATAAAGTGGTAATAAAAGCAGTCGAGGTCACTGGCCCTGTCTGAGATCATCTCTGGGCAGAGTGGATGTTGTCTGCAGCCCTGAGACGTTTCCTCAAACAGAGGCTTTCAATCGAGTTTTAGTTGTGTAGCCCATGGTCACAAATTATTATTTGCCTCATGTCCTCTTAACAAAGGTGAGGAAATACTACTAAAAAGGACTTTGAACATGGCAAATAAACAGAGAAATCTCAGGAACAGTCGCACGTGAGAGATCCGAATTTCAGGATGGACATAAATGCAAAAGATATCACATGTACAGAGCATATCAACAAAATAACAATATTAGCTAACTAGCTAGATAGATAGATAGATAGATAGATAGATAGATAGATAGATAGATAGATAGATAGATAGATAGATAGATAGATAGATAGATAGAGAGAAAGAGAGAGAGAGAGAGAGAGAGAAGGCAGAGGAACAATGACGCATCATCAGACTGACTGTTATGATGACTGTACTGGTTTATTAATATGATGACTGCACTGGTGTCATATACATTAAAAATAATAAAAGCAGCAGCAACAATAACAACAATAATAATGACACAGTTTTAACAATCAAACAGACAGACCATTGTATTATTAGTTTAGACAGACAGTCCCTTTCTGGCCTTGACAGAAACATAATATTGTTTTATTTTATTAAAGAGAATCCGATGCTTGTCTAAAAATTTCTGTTTTTATTTCTAAGTGAATGATTTATCAGTCTGGCATCAGTGTGTTGGATGCAAGTGTGACTAGTGTCAGCTGTTGAGATGAGTGCATTTATAACGTTGTTTTTACATAGGAAAATTGTTATTTCCCCTCATAGACCTTATTACTGTTATAAGGCCATTAAAAAAAGCTACACTGTGTTTTCTGGGATATTGAATGATATTTAAAGGAGTGGTGGCTGTGTCACTGCATCAAAAAAAAAAAAAGCTGAAATCACACAGATGCCCTTTCCACATCCATCTAGTAACTAAGGATTTATTATTCTGATCCCAGATCACCTCACAAAACCACAAGTACTTCAAGAGCCACCTGGAGGACAGTTTGTCTCTTGGGCGCCCCCTTTTGATCGAGGATGTCGGGGAGGAGTTGGACCCAGCACTCGACAACATCCTTGAGAAAAACTTCATTAAAACCGGCTCCACTTACAAGGTAATATGGCAGAAATAACCCACCTCTCATGTACCAGACTGGATATGTTTTTTCCCCTTGTACCTTGGTTAGAGGAGTGTGAAATGGGCAGGTGTGTTTTGAAAGGTGGGAGGCATGATGGGACCTGGCCAGATCCCACCTGCCATGCCAGATATCACACCTGTGCTGACACTGCACAACCTGGTAAAGCTGGCTGTGGGTGGAGAGGGTCTTCTAGCTTTGCTGATCTTGCCAGCTGGAGCACCTTTCCAAAACCATGCGAACCGTCTGAGGGCAGAACGAAGTATGCTCGGTGCACTCAAACTGATCTCTACCATGTCATTTCTCAGAAAAGAGTTCATAATGTTACACATTGTACAAAATTACAGTGTAGATCTATAGAGGGTGTCACTGGCTTCAAGAATGTACATTTCCTGTAACACTGAGTGTCCCTCCTACTTGGTGGCTTTTGCTTTTGCTATTTTCATTTGTGACTGGATAATGAAAAATGGACCACTCTCCATCTCAGCGCCCTAATTTCCTGTAATGTTCTGTTGCTTGTAAGATATATTTATTTTGGGAAATTGTGGACTATGGCATGAATGGCTCTGCATTTTATTAGCCCAAACGACAACCTCGAAGCAAATGGTGGATGTGGATTTCTGGGTATTACAGGAAATACAGAATTGCCGCTAACAAGGAAGCACTAAATTGAACTGTCTGCCAATAAATTGGCTTGAACTTTCCAAAAAGCATTTTCATTGCGCACATAAATGTCTCTTCCTTGTAAAGCATTGCGCAATATACTGCCACATAACTCCATTAAGAGGTCAATGAAAAGGCATTGTTGACATTTTCTCATCCAGATAAAAGTAAACTTAACATATCACGGTGCGTATCGCAACCAAGATGGATTTTGCCTTGTTACAACCACAACCCCCCCTCTTCATACACACATACACACACACACACACACACACAAACTAAATCTTACAGTTTGTAAAGGGTTGTTAGAAAGAGGCAGCATGAGAGCCTTCTTTCAAGCATTTCTGTCCCTCTCATTATCGCCTCTCAGCTCCTGCCTCTGGCAGATGCTGGTTATTCAGCAGCTGCCTCCCTCCGTCTCACGCAGGCATCAAGCAACACACACACACTGAGCATTAAGTACAAGCTGCAAACTTTCACACCCCATGGTGATCGCATGGTAAGTAAGTCTGCGTTAATTGCAGGCAAAACATTTAATCAGAAGTCTCTTGGCTACCTAACAAGCAGCCTGAGTAGAGTTGTCTTTGTTCTCCCCAGTGGCTTTCGTCTGCTGTCTCTTGAAAACCTTTATTTCTATTAATATCCCGGTGTGAGGAGGAAGTGAAGGTGTCTGCATCCAAGAGCTCCGGGGAAAAACCAGCAGATGGATAATTAGACGTTATACTGTGATGAGTAATTAAGCGCTGATTAGAGGGGAAAACACGCACAAGAAAAGGAATCATACACTCCCTTACAGGAAATGTCTGAGCAGCGAAGCATTGTTAGCTCACAGTGGCATAGTGTTGCACTTTGTCTGTCAGGACGACCTCATTCATTTTCACACACACTTGGAATCTGGTCAGTAGTGTCATGACAAATGTGAATGAATATGTGGTATTGTCTTCTAGAATTAAGAAAAAAACCTTCATCCACATCCAACACTGCTGTCAATGTCCTTTGGGAATCAATCAATCAATCAATCAATCAATCAATCAATCAATCAATCAATCAATCAAATTTTCTTTGTATTCACAAATTATAATATATATGTGTGACATGTATGTAGACATTTCATGATACTGACCTTGTTGTATTGAAAAGTAGTAATGACTTGTTTATTTTTTGGTTGTAATAAATATGTGTCCCTTGCTTGCTGCGTTTCCTCATTAGGTGAAAGTAGGGGACAAAGAAGTGGACGTCATGAAGGGTTTCAGGCTTTATGTGACCACAAAACTGCCCAACCCGGCCTACACCCCCGAAATCAGCGCTCGCACCTCCATCATCGACTTCACTGTCACCATGAGAGGACTGGAGGACCAGCTGCTGGGCAGAGTCATCCTCACAGAGAAACAGGTAAAGTGCTCTCACACAAAATATATTGCATCTTAGCTACATGTTTAAATGACATTGTGTTGCACTATTACATTCCAAATACTGTCTCTCGCTAAGCAAGCAAACTTTATTTATTTCTATAGCACCTTTCACAGACAAAATCACTAAGTGCTTCATAGAGTACAGTAACAATAAAAGAACAATTTAATACTACAAGATTAAAATGTATGATAAAACACAACAAAACATAAAACCAGGTCAACTAAAAGCTTGTTTAAATAAAAATCTTCAGCTGCTTTTTAAAATAATCAACAGAGTCTGCCTCTTTGAGGTACTGGGGCAAGGTGTTTCAAAGTCTGGGATCCCTCTGAGTTTTAAAATGGGTCTTAGGGACCTTCAGGAGGTTTTGGCCCTAGGACCAAAGACAGCAGGCTGTAGAATAGTGTGGTAAATACACTATTGTAATATATTGGGGGGCCTGACCACTAAGAGCTCTAAAAGTCAAAACTTGACTGAACATTTGAAAGGTATCCAGTGTAAGGAGGATACAATTGGTGTAATATGAGCCCTTTTGTTGGTTCCGGTTAAAAACCTTGCTGCAGCACTGTGTACCATTTGAAAGCGTTTGACAGCAGATTTGTTGTGAAGTGAATTGCAATAGTCTAAACGAGATGAAATAAAAGAATGAATAGATGATGATTCAAAGATGATAAAAGCAATTTTTATCACTTGTTTGGAATGACCTTCAGGAGACTTGGATTTGTCAAACAAAACACCAAGATTCCATATGCTAGACTGCACAGAGGAGCCAAGAGAATCAAGGTGTGCAATTATTGAGGGGAGTTTCTTATCAGGGGCCAAAACAAGACTTTCCGTTTTGTCAACATTGCATTGAAGCCAGTTTTTTATACAGGGATGGCAATTTAGTAGCTCTTTCAATCTGTCAAACTCAGTCTCTGAACTGAATGTCATCTGCATAAAAACACACAACGAGTTATGATCTGACCACGAGGGCTGATGTACATTAGGAACAGCAGTGAACCTAAGACTTAGCCCTGAGGGACACTACAATGCAAAGGAGACATGTCAGACACTATATTGTTTATAAAACTGTCAGTTCCAGACATTCCATAGTCATTCTGTAGCCAATGTAACAACAGTTCATGGTCTACAGTGTCAAATGCTGAGGTTAAATCCAATAAAATCAACACAGTATACTGTCCAGCGTCTGTAGCCATTAAAATATAATTTGAAACCTTTAGAGAATAGAATGCATTCTTTAAAAACCTGACTGAAACTTATCAAGTAATACATTACCCTGCAAAAAAGCACAGGAGGTTATTATCCCCCTTTGAATATAGGACGTGGCAGAGGTATTATAAAAGCACCAATAGCAAACATACAGACAAAGACACCAAGAGCATTGGATGCTTGGTTCCTTCATTCCAGGGAGTTGATGCGTAATATATGCGCTTAATGTAGACGATGCATTGATTGTGACTGTGAAAAGACTGTAGGAAAGTGTTTTCTCTGCAGTAATGGCTGATCATTAAATGAATGACTCAGATGGGAAACGTAGTTCTCTACTAAAAATTGATTTTTTTTTCCCCCACTGTGGCTGCACACCCTGCATCCATGAAATTTCCAGAAGCCCAACGATATTGATCAGCTACTTGCTTTCCATTCATGCAACATGCATGTGTAGACATCTTCCATTTACGTGGTGTATAGTCCACCTGTTTGACATCACAGGCTAGTATATTAACAAAAAATATATAATATGTAAAAATATAGTGAAAAGCTGAAAACGAAATCACTCTGAAATTGATGCGCCTTAGATGAAAAATGACTCAGTCTGATTTCCATCAAAATACATGGTTTTTAACTCATGGAGTGTCAGAATGACATTCAGACAAACAACACTATATTATTTTCACTTGAGTTTCAACTGCTGATTCTCTGTATTTCCACAGTCTTTACCCTGTGAAGTATTAGTCCTGCAGCTATAGATTTTTGTTGCTTTTTGTTGCATCTGCTCAAATGAAAACAAAACAAAAAAAAACCCTCTTTGGGCAGACACTGACACAGAGACATTTTAGAAATGTTGGTGTTACGTTCTGCTTTGTTGGATGGACCCAAAAGCAGAGGCTGAGGCCAAGTGTAAAAGAAAGTGTCTGTTATTCCATAAAAAATATGGCTCTGATGTCCAAAGATGGCCGAAGGCAGGCTGGTAAATGAAAATCTACACCCTGAGTGAGGCAAGAGGCAGGTCGAGGAGGCACCAGAGATTGAGGAGTAAAAGAGTATTACAAACAGAAGAGCTACCAGACACAACAATACAATCTAATGTCAGAGTGGTGAGAGAGCCAGACTTTGATGGTCAGGTAGATTGTTTCCAGGAGTGCGTCATCAGCCTCCAGTGGGAGGAGCCTCCTCTCACTCTCTGACACAGGGAGAAGAACGGCTGACAAAAAAAAGAGAACATAACCAAAACAAACCCATGACAGTTGGCCTTACGTTGGAAATTCAACCATATGAATCACTGTATGACAGAAGTAACAAATGTTATACTATTACATAAAAGATGTAAAGGATAACACTGCTAGTCTCACCACTGATGGCCAGGATGCCACAGAATTCAACTTGAATAACAAGATAAATCCTCCATGTACTTTATTTCCAGTATGTAATGATCAAAAAACAAGAAGTACGCTAACCCCTAGGGGTCGAACTCCTTTGATTTTAATGATCCCGTTGGCAGATTATGTGTTACAGTATGCGTTTTATGACACCAGGAACTAGAGAAGGAGAGGACAGACCTCTTGGAGGATGTGACATCTAACAAGAGAAAGATGAAGGAGCTGGAGGACAACCTGCTCTACCGACTGACCAGCACCCAGGCAAGAAAATACATCTAATACTTCAGAAGACACATATCTTAACCATCGTCAACAGAGTACCGATTTATGAAAGAGCAAATATGAAATAAACTGACTGTTGGTGATATTTGCTGCAAAATAGCTTTGTGCACTGAAATGTTGGTGGGAGCATTTGTTCCCTGGAAACATATATGCATAAATAACTCTGGACTCCATTACCATAGTAATTGCATGGGCAATGTTTCCATTTTCATCCCTGTTCTGATTGAAAATATCGGTCTTTATAGGGTTCACTGGTGGATGATGAGAGTTTGATCCTTGTCCTCAGCAACACCAAACACACAGCTGAAGAGGTCAATCAGAAACTCCAGATTGCTGCTGAAACCGAGATCCAGATAAATGCAGCGAGAGAAGAGTATCGACCTGGTAGGGAGTAACATTTGGTGGGCCACTCCATTCAGCTGGCAATGTCATCACCATGTTTTTCCAATTATGAATTATGTCAAAGGGCTACAGACAACTCTCAAACACTTGTTAAATTGCTGTTGATGCATCTGTGTGTGTTTTTCAGTGGCCACCAGGGGCAGTATCCTGTACTTTTTGATAACCGAAATGAGCATGGTGAATGTCATGTATCAGACCTCGCTGAGACAGTTTCTAGGACTTTTTGACCTTTCTCTGGCCAGGTGAGAATATTCTGCTACAAACCAGTTTCACTGCATTTTTTCCCCTGACATACACAAGTAATGATAAAAAAATACATAAAGCAAGGTATTAGTTCTAGCTCCATGTCAGCCTTTGTCTATCAAATCCCACAAAAGTCACTGTCTCATTGGGAGATGTGTTGGCATCATCATCATTCTGTCTACATCTACTATAATGTAGATGTAATTGTTTTTCCCCAAGATATCCATGATTCCATGTGGAGTTCTTCACCTCCTAAACACACACAAAGACACTATAATGTTGTGGGAAAATACTATAAATAAAACAATATAGTTACCGTGTTCCAGGTTCATTTAGTCATTAACATATGAAAACGTGTTACTGTTTATTATTTGGAGATTTCAGTTGATGCAGAGAAGTCGACTCTAAAGTAAAGAAATCTGAGTTTGTTGTTGAGAATATATAGGATAATGTGGTAAATAGGGACGTCATTAAGAATTAAAAAGTTTGTTGTCAAACATTGTTGTAACAGTAATGGTCAAATCCTTATCATACTTCTCTCATTATGTCATTCCAAAGTATTTATGTCAGTATAACATATATATACATATATATGATTTATCAGTCCTTTGCTGTTGCTAATTGTCTGCAGTACATACATGTAATAACACTGGAATGTTGGTACACATGGAGCAGGAGGCTAAAGAGATTATTTTCACCCTGATGTTAAAGGTGCACACCACAGAGTCATGCTGTTTCAATATAGTCACAATGTGCAGTTTTGTTTTTGAAAACGCTATATTATTTGCAGCCACATAACCCACTTTGTCTGCCGTGTATACATTAAATACGACAGTCAATTTAGATCAATTGGTCTTTGTGCATGTCTCTTTAAGACAAACAAGGACAATCAGTTTATAATTTAATATCCTTAATGACTGGATGTTTTAACTTAATTCACTGTTTCCAAGAGCCACAGACGTACTTAGCCTCAGTCAGTGCTATTTTATGTATGCGTCAATAAACCAGAGACAGAATGTTCTGTGCTCATTACAGCAGGCAGGCTGAACATTGTGTTCAACTCATCAGTATTTGATTTGTAGGAGTTAATATTAAAATGAAACCGTTTGTGTCGTATCTGCTTTGACATTCTTCTGGAACAGGTCCTCCAAAAGCCCGATCACCAGCAAACGCATCAGCAACATTATAGAGTTCATGACCTTTGAGGTGTATAAGTTCGCAGCACGGGGTCTGTACGAAGAGCACAAGTTCCTCTTCACCCTGCTGTTGACACTAAAGATCGACATGCAGAGCAACAAGGTCAAACATGAGGAGTTCCTCACTCTTATTAAAGGTAAGAGGCAGATGTAACAACGGCCAGGTTTGATTTGAAGCTGTCACTTCTTGTTTGATCACACAGGTGAAGAATGGATTGATTTTTAAGTCTACGTCTTCGTCTTCTGCTGCTTATTCGGGTCCGGGTCACGGGGGTAGCAGTCTCAGCAGGGACACCCAGACATTCCTCACCCCAGCCACTTGCACTAATTCCTCTGGGGGGACCCCTAGGCACTCCCAATCCACCTGGGAGATATAATCTCGCCAGCGTGTCCTAGGCCTACCCCGGGGTCTCCAGTGGGACATGCCCAGAACATCTCCCGAAAGAGACATCCAGGAGGCATCCTGACCAGGTGCCTGAACCACCTCAACTGTCTTTTCTTGATGCGGAGGAGCAGCGGCTCTACTCTGAGTCCCTCCCGGATGTCAGAGCTTCCCACCCTATCCCTAAGGCTGAGCCCAGACACCCTGCGAAGGAAGCTCATTTCCGCCACTTGTATTCACGATCTCATTCTTTCGGTCATTACCCAAAGCTCATGACCATAGGTGAGAGTCGGGGTGAAGACTGACCAGTAAATTGAGCTGGTTGACCCTCTTCACCACAACAGACCAGTTAAGTGCCTGCATCACAGCAGACGCTGCTCCAATCCGTTTGTCAATCTCCCGCTCCCCCCCACTCGTGAACAAGACCCTGATATACTTAAACTCCTCCACTTGGGACAGTGTCTCCACTCTGACCCGGAGTAGGCAATCCATCTTTTTCCGGTCGAGAACCATGGTTTCAGACTTAGAGGTGCTGATCTTCATCCCAGCCGCTTCACACTTGGTTGCAAACTGTTCCAGCGAAAGCCGCAGGTAATTGCCTGATGAAGCTAAAAGAACCCACAGCTTACCCCGAGGGACACAGTCGTAAGCCTTCTCCAGATCCACAAAACACATGTGGACTGGTTGGGCAAACTCCCATGACCCCTCCAGCAGCCGCGCAAGGGTATAGAGCTGATCCACTGTTCCATGACTGGGACGAAACCCACATTGCTTCTCCTGTATCTGATGCTCTACAATCAGACGCACCCTCCTTTCCACTACCCGAGAGTATACTTTCCCAGGGAGGCTGAGAAGTGTGATTCCCCCTGAAGTTGAAACACACTCTCTGGTCCCCTTTCTTGAAGATGGGGACCACCAACCCAGTCTGCCACTCCAGAGACACCGCCCCTAATGTCCATGCGATGTTGCACAGGCGTGTCAGCCAAGACAGCCCAACCACAGGACTGATCTCATTCACAGGACTGATCTCATTCACCCCCTGGGTGCTGCCACCGCGCAACTTTTTGACTGTGGTGATGACCTCACCCCCAGTGATGGGCGAATCCACCTCCAAGTCCCCAGACTCTGTCTCCTCTTCAGAGAACATGCCTGTGGGATTGAGGAGATCCCCGAAGTATTCCTTCCACCACCCAATGATGTCTTCAGTTGAGTTCAACTGCACCCCACTCTGACTGTAAACAGTGTGGGCTGGGTACTGCTTCCCCCTCCTGAGTCTGGCTTGCCAGAACCTCTTCGGGCCGCCTGAAAGTCTTCCTCCATGGTCTCGCAAAACCTTTCCTCCCATGCCTGGGTTTTTGCCTCCCTGACTGCCCGAGCTGCGGACCCCTTGGTCTGTCAGCTGCCTCGGGAGTCCCACAGGACAGCCACAACCTATAGGCCTCCTTCTTCAGCTTGACGGCATCCCTCACCTCTGGTGACCACAAGCAGGTTTTTGGATTGCCACCGCACCTAGCGTCAACAGCCTTGCGACCACAGCTCTGAACAATGGAAGCTCTGCCGAAGGTGGAAGTCAAGGATCACCCAGACAGGGTCCTCAGCTCAACGTTACCAGCACCCTCAGATTCCTCAGGTCCTCAAGTCTCCCCAGTTTGTCCATGACCTTACCCTGCCGTCTGATCCAGCTCACCACCAGGTGGTGATCAGTTGACAGCTCTGTTCCTCTCTTCACCCAAGTGTCCAAAACATATAGCCTCAGATCGGCTGATACGACTACAAAGTCAATCATTGACCGTCAGCCTAAGGAGTCCAAGTGCCTTGGTGGACCAGACCCCCAAGGCCCCCTGCATTAGCTGGCTGCCCAATCCACATTGCACCAGACCCATATGGCTCTCCCTACAGGTGGTGGGCCTGCGGGAAGACGGTCCCATGTCCCTGCTTCGGGCTGAGCCGGATCATGCCCCAAGGGCGAAGGCCCGGCCACCAGGCGCTCGCATATAAACTCAACAAGAACCTGCGGGTGACTCACCTCAGAGCAAACTCCAGGTTCTTCCATGATGTTAGTCCTTATTTACATACCAGTTTAGTTTCAAGTCTGTAGTTCTCAAAACACAAATTCCCATTTAGACACATTTCAAACTTACTAGTAGTGTTGCAGTTCAATGAGTCTGAGATAAGGAATGCTCGTCACCATAGGGATAAAAGCCAGAGGGTGACAAGGCCAGAATAGACACAGTCTGCTACTTGCATGCTGTTTCACCATCTGTCAGCTTCAGCCAGCTGAACATCAACTCACAACATGACTTTTCTGTGTATTTCGGACTGTTGTTGTTACATGTCTGCATGTTCTTTGAAAAACATGAATCATCCATGTTTTTTTTACTGCATTTTAATGGTGGCAGACTTTTTGTTCAACTTGGGGCTTCTTGTACTTGTCCATGTGTGTGTGTAATCCAGGAGGTGCATCTCTGGACCTAAAGGCTTGCCCTCCAAAACCAGCAAAATGGATCCTTGATATGACTTGGCTCAACCTTGTAGAGCTCAGCAAACTGTGGCAGTTCTCTGATATACTGGATCAGGTACAGCAAACACACATATGCACACGCATATACACCAACCCACTTACACAAACACGCAGCTAGGTGTGTACTGACAGGTCCATGGTATCTTTTTAGCAGAGAGAGTTGTAGCCAACAAGGGTATTTATTTATTAGGTCTGCAGACACCTGTACTCATCTGACATCTGTTTCACTCACTCACACACTCACACACACACACACACACACACACACACACACACACACACACACACACACACACACAGCCTTATGGGTGACTGACAGCCCGGTGGCTTCCATGAAGGGAAAAGCTCAGTGTTCTGTGAAATGAGTTTAGTTTGAAGAAACCTCCAATCAATTACTATAGCATGAGCATGTGGGCACAGACAGACACACACACAGAAATAGAATACACACATGTGTGTGTGCACTTATTTCACATACACAAATACCCACCTGACACAAAAACAAATAAATAAGGACTACAAAATAAAAGTTTGCATGAATGATTTGCAGTTTGTTGTTTTATGAAATCACTCTACCAAGGATAACAAGGTGAGGATAGGATTGTGTTGTCACTTGCCCCCAGAGAGAGAGCGAGAGAAAATCATCTGAACCTCACCATTGTCACTTCAAGTAACACTGTATGACACACATGACTGAAACCTCACCTTATTTTTCACCATTTATAAGTCACCCCCGACTGGTTCCAAACATCATGTGTGTATGATGTTAATGTGTAACACCGCCTATTAACAGCTGCTGTTCATGTGCTTATCAGCAAAGTACTGAGCCCCTTAAATTGTCAAGAGAAGCTGCTCTGTGGCTAAATGATAAAACCAAGCAGCTCTCACTCTCATTGTGTTTCACTTAATGAATGTAACACAGGTGGCTGTTAAACATGTATTAAAAAACACACTTCATGAAAAATTGCCCCTACAGCCATTCAGCCTTTTTAGTAGGCTGAATGGCACAGATAACACATCCTCCCACAGTTAGAAAATGATGTTAATGCACCCGAGACACAGCCAGCTTTAATATTATTAATATTATTATTATTATTATTGTTATTAACATCATCTAAACAGAAAACACTTTATTTGCTAGACAGGATAGGTCAACATGCTGAAAGGTTTAGTATAATACAGTTTTCCTCTGTGTGCATGGAAACAGATTTACTAACAGATGTATGATGTCCCAGTAAATAGCATATTTATGACATGACTTGGAACCACACGAGGGCTGTGTCCGAAATCGCCCCCTAACCCCTATATAGTGCACTATATAGTGAGCACGCCATTTTGTAGTGGTGTCCGCAACCTTAGGGATCATAGCATGTCCACTATATAGTGCAC
>JAFBJQ010000105.1:1407071-1432071 GCA_016785345.1 Trinectes maculatus
GAGTAGTGTCCGAAAGTGTCCGAAAGATTTTTCTGTTGAGCTCACTACATAGTGCACTACATTTATATCCCCTATGTAGGGAGTAGGGAGTAGGGGTTAGGGGGCGATTTCGGACACAGCCAATGTTTTCAGGATTCAGTATGAACCACCGTCCAAGAGATTAGGACAATGAGGGCTAGGTGCAGTACTGTGTCAACATATATGATATTATTGTTTTTATTCTGTCACACTTTGGCTTGGTGGGTCATTGCGTGTTTTGATCTGTTTTTGGTTGTGTATGTTGTGAGGAGGAGCACAGGGGACAAAAACAGTGATAATCAGCATAGAAATATGCTGCAGAGATACAGGAAGGTGCAGGAAAGCACATGTTCATCATGGGACTTAAGCACATTAGGACAATTTGGACAATTTGTGGTGTGAAACTGGGAGAGTGCACAGTGAATACATTTCGATATTTAACCGAAACAGAGTACATTTGATCTTTGCCTTTTTTCCCATTTTGCTTCTGATTTGAGTCTGAAGCTGTTTTTGTAACATCTGCACACGGAAAGAACCTAAAAGCAGACTTGGATCCAAAAATAAAAACGTTCATTAAGCAAAGGTTGCAAGATGAAAAAACAAAAAAAACAAATGCAAACACCCTCAGACAGAAATTCACTCCTGAGTAGGAAAACTATCAACTCGAATAAACTAACAACAACAAAAAAGACTGGGGACTCAGAAACAAGAACTGGTTCAAGGAAGGAACAAGACAGAGGCAAACAACAAACTGGCCAAGAGACAAGTGAAGACACAGACCAGATGCACACAGGGGTAATAAGACACAGCTGAAGCACATTAGGGCAATCACACAGGCGGGAAACACATAAGGCAGGAAGGGCAAATGACCTAAAATGAAAGGAGAGTTACGTTTCAAACTAAGACACAGGAAGTGCAATGCATGATAAAAACACACAGTGACATCAACTTGACACACCCGTGATCCACTGAGGACAAGACTGCAGACATGCCCTGAACATGAATATCGAAACTATGTGACTTGTTTAAAACATGGACTTGGATCATAACATGACTTGGTGTAAAAAAACATGTGTATAATCTAAACATTAATCTAACATTTAACTCATGACAAGACTTGAATAAATGACAGGACATGACAGTCGGTGCATTTATGTTTGCCTGCTGCAATTAATGTTTTTCATGGATGGATGGTTCCTGTTTACATCCTGTCTTTCAGATAAGTCATAATGAGAAGCAGTGGAAGTTGTGGTTTGATAAGGAAGCCCCAGAGGAGGAGGTTCTACCAAATGCCTACGACCAGGCCCTTGACTGTTTTAGACGGCTGCTGCTCATACGCTGCTGGTGTCCTGACAGGACAATTGCACAGGTTAGGAAAGACATGTGTGTGTCTAGTTACAATGTCCAAATTGTAGTATTAGGGCTTCTAATCTAATTTTGGTCATCTAATCAGCTTAGTCACAATGCATTTGTTTTCACTTTAACAGTGCAGGTAGTGTAGATCCAATTCAGCTGCATTGCCCAAAGCAACATTTTCCGTGGGTTATGGCTGGGAAAAAGATGTTGATTCACTGTAGAGATAAACTAGTAAGAAAGAGACTTGGTCCAGGAATAAAAGAGACAAAAACATCCCTTAATCTATAGTTACATCTTCTTTGGCCAAATGTTTCTTTGCAGGAAAAAGTAGAACTCTCTCTAAAAGCTTACCAATTGTAAATATTCTACCAAAGTTAATAGACATCTGCACTATTACTGATAGGAACTTTTTTTTGGTCCATTGCAGACAGTCCCGGAGCCAAATTTATGTATTTATTCATTCACAAACAATTCAGCAGATGTCCTTGTCTTTTTATTCCAATATTCAGTTAAATTGTCCCGGAATAACAAAACGTCTTCCCCCTAGTGTGTTACCATGTTGCATTATGAAGCAGTAAACAAATATGCGGCACCTCAGTTCTTTCCTTTTCCCCCTAAGGCCCGTAAATACATAATGGATGCAATGGGGGAGAAGTACACTGAAGGGGTGATTCTTGACTTGGAGAAGACGTGGGAGGAATCAGACCCGAGAACACCTCTCATCTGCTTCCTGTCGATGGGCTCAGACCCAACTGACTCCATCATCGCACTGGGGAAGAGGCTGAAGACTGAGACTCGATATGTCTCAATGGGCCAAGGGCAAGAGGTCCATGCCCGCAAGCTCCTGCAGCAGACCATGGCGAATGTGAGTCAGTGGTGTGAGGCTGCGGTTATTTTTACCTCTTTTGACAAATGTTGACATGTTGTTTTGTGTGATATGTAGTATTAGAATGTAAGGTCCTCTGTTTCTACAAACATCACTTACAAAAATCATTTGTGAAGATCTTGACGATGTCAACACAACAATCCTTGGCATGAATCATACCAATAACTGTTCCCAGGGTGGCTGGGCCTTACTCCAGAACTGCCACCTGGGTCTGGACTTCATGGATGAACTAATGGACACGGTGACAGAGACAGATTTGGTACACAACGCCTTCCGCCTCTGGATGACCACAGAGGCCCATAGGCACTTCCCCATCACCCTTCTCCAAATGTCAATAAAGTTCACCAGCGAACCACCACAGGGCCTCAAAGCAGGACTTAAAAGGACATATGGAGGTGAGCCAGTGTGGATCAGTATAGTTACTAAACCTGGATTCAGTGGTGATCATGTAGAGAAGAATATTGGTCAATACAAGACAGTATAGCCTTACAATAGCTCAAGTTAAATGTCAATACATTGATTTACAGTTCATTGTTATTGTGTCTGTGTAAATAAGTCTTCTTATTCTTCATCTGTACCATTCAGTTGTAGATGCATGCACTCGCATTGTCATTCACTCAGCCTTGGGTGGCGTAGACAATGTCTAGCGATCAAAAGGTTCCTGGTTTTCACTACATGAAAAACACACAAAGTAGCGTAAAGTCAGACACACACAGACCATAAATCATGTAATAACTAGAGAGGTGCGTATGTATCAAAGGATGAAACGGTACTCTGAAGTCTGTAAGCCTTGAAATTTTTAACAAAGTTGAAACACTTTTGTTCAAAACCTAAAGAGGGAGAATGTTTGGAATATTCGGTATGTACAGGGGGTCCTCGAGTTACGTCGGAGATCCGTTCCTGAATTTCGACGTTATTTGGACCATACATTCATTGTGCCATTGTGCATACATTGTGCCACCAGATGTCGCTATAACACCACGCTAAAATAAGAGTTTATTATGGTGAATTGCCTTTTTTGTCCCTCTTGTCCCTCTTGACACACCGTAGGGGTTGAGCTCACGAGTGTAATGAGCATTTCCTTTAGATTTCTGTTATCAACCGTGTAGACCCTGTGTTGTGAATAAACCTACGGTATTGCCACGATCCCGAACGCATCTGTGTCCGTGTGCATCTCCTTACCGGCTGCTGCTGCCGACCCCCGCCGGCCGGCCATTTCGCATAAGTAAACACAGCTGTGGAGGTGCCGGCAGGCGCGCTGAGAGACAGAGAGAGTGCTCACCAACGAGTTCCCGTGTGAAGTCTGTACGTATTTACGGGGCAAACCGCTTAAGCCGAAACAAGGAAGTTCACGGGAGATGTGTCGTAACTACGAAAACGACGTAATTCGTGACCGACGTAACTCGAGGACCCCCTGTATTCTGGTTCATATGGGACAGTAAGACATATTCCTGAAGAGCAATGGGAAATCTGGGTATGTGCGCTTTTCTGTAACTTTTTCTTTCCATCTTTAAAAAGAGTCACCATTCTACTGTATTAATGCCTTTTCTGTGTGCAGTGATCAAAGCTAGAAACTTTCTGCTGCACAGTTTTAAATCATGGCTCCAAATGTTGACCTGAGAAGCTGATTTCCTTTGTGCTGATGTGTCCATCTTTGTGTCTTTCAACAGGTATAAACCAGGACCTGCTGGATGTGAGTAACATGGTGCAGTGGAAGCCAATGCTCTATGGAGTTGCCTTCCTCCACAGCACTGTCCAAGAGAGGAGGAAGTATGGGCCTCTGGGATGGAACATCCCCTATGAGTTCAACCAGGCTGACTTTAATGCCACGGTCCAGTTTGTCCAGAACCACCTCGATGACATGGATATTAAAAAGGTTTGTTCATTGCATTGGCCAGCAACAGTAGGATTCAGCTGAAATGCTTCAGAATTACAGGATGAGAATGGATTAAAACCAGTGTTTTCCTGTGATCAAGACTTTTTCATGTTGAAAATCTGCCATTTAAATGACAATAAATATGGATCCAAATACTGTCAAGATATATACTGTATTAATTTTCACAGCTTCTCACATCATGATTACTGCCATTTTGGCTGATAGAGTGAACAGTATCAGATTCAGGAAAGGAGCATATTGTGCAATGTGGCAGCATGTCAGACTTTAACAAATGTGTTAATAATTGCAGGTTTGAACTAACCCTTAAAAATGCATTATGTATTTCACAACATCATAATGTGAGCTTGTAGGCATATTGCTGTCAAACACAGTTTCTGTGATGCAAAAGTACAGATTCGTTTTTGTGGAGTTTGTCTTGCGATAATTAAAGGATTGGGTTCATTTAGCTTTTAAAAACATATCCAGCAGAAATAATAAAAGTAGCTGAAGCGGAAACTGCAACTGCACAGTCCATCCGTCCAGTGTAATTCCACTTTTCTCAGAGGTTAAAATACACAATACACAGTGCGCTGCTCAGTACATATTACCGTTACTATGTATTGGCTCTCCTCAGGGTGTATCCTGGAGCACAGTGCGATACATGATTGGAGAAATTCAGTACGGTGGCCGTGTGACTGACGACTATGACAAGCGCCTACTCAACACGTTTGCCAAGGTGTGGTTCAGTGAGGACATGTTTGGACCCACCTTCAACTTCTACAGCGGCTACAGCATCCCAAAATGCTCCTCTGTAGACCAGTACCTGACATACATTCAGGTGGGTCCCTCCGTGGAAGATAATGCATAAATGTTTTTTTTTTTTTTTATTCGTATGTTTGAAATGGTTTTTCTGTGTTGTTGTTAAATTGTCTCACGTTCGTTGTTGGCTTTAACCTTGCAAACTTGCAGCAACTTCACAAACAGTGATAAGAGTGACATTGAGGATGTGAGTTTTTTTGCAGGACACTAACTCATCGTTTTCTTCCAGAGACTCATGTCACATCCAGACAGAAGCTGGCATTTGTGATTTTAGATAAAAAGCAAGCATGTTCAATTTATAACAGTTTATGTGTGATTTATAAGTGTCCCTACATAGCGTGTGCTTGTGCGTGTGTGTATGTGTGTGTGTGCGTGCCTGTGTGTGCGTCCTGTCAAGGGGCAGGCCCTGAGCTAGTTTCATTTAAGCTAGTTTTCATTATGATGGATGCCCAGGACTGCCAGGCTCAGCCACTTTATTCTTCTGCACTGCATCTTAAATAGAGAATGACAAACACAGCCATGGAGAACACACACACACACACACACAAACACATAACACACACACACGTACGTGCACACAAACACACATAAACACACACACGTTTGGATTGCTGTCACTGCTCTCACAATACCCACATATAATCAACAATAATAAATGCACTACAATGTGTGTATGCATGTGTTTGTGTGTCTTAATTATGTGCAGACAGGGAGGAACAATGCTGAAATTCCCTAAGAGGAAATAAATGACCACACTTAGGAACAAAGTCTATTCTGTCAGCACCTACTGTGACTATGTCTTCATCACATCCCATTGCTGCATTGTATTAGTGCTGATGCTTGACAATAATGGGATGCAGTGTGATAGATGTTTGGGGTTAAAGTAGCTGATGACAATATTAATCACATGCGTCTCCCGCATGGCAAACTCAGATTTTCTATATCATCAACAAAGAAATGAACACACAAATCTGACTGTCTGTATAATGATAAATATTTTGCCACTCAAAAGCTAAATGCTCAGTTCTGGGCCCAGTGAAAACAGCTGGCTAAGTTTATAGGTTAAGATCTTGGATGAGATCTTGTCCCAGCACTAACGACTGGTCAGGAGGGTACAGGTTTGCTTAGGTAGATGACATTTGGCCTGAGTCTCCTGTGTGTTACAACCTATGAAGGTCATCACTGGCGGGTGAAAAGAACCAGCTGGTGACACTGTGTGTATCAGAAGAGACACTTGGCAGTCGACACCTCCCCCAGGCCAACACTGGGATTAGTATGGACAGAAAATGCAGTGCAGAGAGGGTTTTTTAAAAAGAGAAGGGGGAAAAAAAAATCGTAAATATTTTAAAATGGAGGTGAATTTTTCCTGGAAGCTTGTTCTGTCTCTGCCAGCTGGTTTCAGGTGATCCGCTGCTCCTCGGGGCCAAGAGGGCCCTTTGACAGTGTTTGATGTGAGAGTAGAGAGGAAAAAAATCTAGTTTCACAAAATGCTCTGTGGGCTGAACATCTGACCCCTGGTTCAATAACCGCTGCTCTGTCTTTCACAGGGTCTGCCAGCCTGCGACACTCCAGAGGTGTTTGGTCTCCACCCCAACGCAGACATAACCCACCAGAGTAAACTGGCTAAAGACGTCCTGGACACTATCCTCAGTATTCAGCCTAAAGACAGCTCATCAGGAGGAGGGGAAACTCGAGAGGCTGTGGTCTCCAGGCTGGCTGATGACATGCTGGAGAAACTGCCGGCCGACTATGTGCCTTTTGAAGTAAGCCTGTGTGCGCGTTTGAGTGTGTGTGTGTGTGTGGACCATGAACAGCCTGAGGTGAGGCGGTGTGTGCTGTGTTTCTCTGCTTGCTGCGTGCACAGTGCAAAGTGGCTGTTGTGTTACAGTTGTAGCGTGGTGGGGGTGTGTATTATTATGTGTTCGGGGTGATGGGAGACTGTGTGTGTTTCAGACAGTGGTAAAAAGGAGAGGACTGGAAATAGACAGAGGGGGTGTGAATGCAGCTATTTCTGGTTTTCTCTCCTGTTTTTGTCGCTGAAGGGAGAGCGAGGTGAGAATGTGACTTTGGAGTCGAGGTGCGATGCTCGTCATGGAAAATTTGTACACTGCGACCGCTGTGTCTGCCACTTTGAGTTCAGTCCATCAGCCGTCAGCCACAGTATATGACAGCAGTCAGAAAACATAACAATGGTAAATATGTAGCCCGTGCAGACATGATTCCAAAAGCCCAACACATGGGGCTTCGTTCAGATCTGGTATTAACAAGCTGAGTTTGTCAGTTCACACCTGGATTTACAGTGGAGTGGTCTCCACACATGCAGTGATCAGACCTCACTTCCTCTCTTTATATAAAAATAAACATGTAATTTCACTTTGCAAAGATGTAATTATGGTATTTTGTGTGTGTGTGTGTGTGTGTGTGTGTGTGTGTGTGTGTGTAATATACATTTGCTGCTTTACAAATAAATATGATTTTATACTCTTCATTTGAAATGAAAAAATTAGAAAATCAATAAGCTGTGGTCAGTGTTGATATTGTGGTGGTTGCTACAAATTAATCAATTTGTATGAAACATTAGCACATTAGCAGGTTTTTTTCTGTAGCACCATTTAGACATTATTAGGTACAAAGTGCATTAGATGTCATCTTGTCTTTTATAATGAAACCAGGTGCGAGAACGTCTCCAGAAGATGGGTCCCTTCCAGCCCATGAACATATTCCTGCGTCAGGAGATCGATCGCATGCAGAGGGTTATAGTTCTGGTCCGGAACACCCTGACAGACCTCAAGCTGGCCATCGACGGAACCATCATCATGAGCGAGAACCTGCGTGACGCCCTGGACTGCATGTACGATGCACGCATTCCTGCGCGCTGGAAGAAGGTCGGTCTGACAGTAATGACAACAACAATAAGCGTTTCTAATACAACGAGTCATCATTTAATCTGCGTCACTTCACCATCACCTTCATCAAGTCATTTTTTTGGAGCCTTGAGACAAATGAATATCTCAAGGTGAAGAAGGTTTACCAGCTCAATTCTAAAAACATAATTTGTTTTATGCATGCCAGAAAGGTTTTGCAACCACCAGTCATTTCCTGTACTTATTATTGAATTTAATTCAAGGTGCACAAATGCATTTGTGTTTACAAGCAAACTCGCCTCAAGAAATTGCTCGAATATTCATAACAAGGCCCTGGGCTGAAGAGAAAACAACAAAGCATGACTCGGCATGACTCGTTTATTTGAATCATTCAGCTGGCATTCAAGCCGTGCTCCCACAAACATTACATCATTAGAATAATTTATACTTTAATGGAGGATCTATACTTCCTGGAGGAGAGACAGAGCCGTGCTACCTGCAGTGCTATCTTGCTTCTGGCCTTTGCCTGAAGCCTATTATGTTCTGATTTTATTATGAATTGTATGAACTGTTTTTTTGTGTCTGCCTGTTGTTCTCTCTCTCCGATCCCCCTGGCTGAACCTTTTCAGCATTTCATTGTAATGTTTTGTCGTTGTTGTTGTTTGTCTTTGTTCGTCAGGCATCGTGGGCCTCCAGCACCCTGGGGTTCTGGTTCACGGAGTTGCTTGAGCGGAACCGGCAGTTCCAGGCTTGGATCTTTGAAGGGCGGCCCAATTGCTTCTGGATGACAGGCTTCTTCAACCCCCAGGGCTTCCTGACAGCCATGAGACAGGTACACACGGCATCAAGCTACCTACCTACTTATCCATCGCCCAATGGCAGATGGCACACAGAGGGAGAGGCAGAGACATGGGCATATTCACACACGCAACAAGCACACAAACCCACCCACACACTCAGCTGCAGGCCAGCAAGTACATATTTAATTTTTTTTATAATTAATTGCATTTGACAATGTGTTTGGGTGAATAATACAGTAAAGCAGTAAGCTCATTACAAATGTTCAAAGGACATTTACTGCCTCCACCAGAAAAGTTAATATCTTCTTACTCATTTTAATTCATCTTTGTCAGATAAATGGCTACAAACCTGTAACCATGGTGATTCGTCAGTTTATCTGAATTTGATGATAATCCAGTGTTACATAGATTATGTAAACAACACCTATGATAATCTGTAAAACTAGTGTAATTGAAATTCACAGTAATAGTGGGATTAGAAAATTGCGTAGCCTCACTGTCGGACCGAACTGTGGAGGAAAATGCCAGGCTCTTAGAGACAGAGAAATACTGTGGATGCTGATGTTGGTGTTTTACTTAGCAGGGATTTCTGTTTGTCACAAAACAAAGCAGTCATATCCACTCAGCCATAATGTACAGATTTACCACTAACTGTGTGCAGGGAGCTGTGTGACTGTGTGACATGGTGAAATCCCTGCCATGTTCATAAGACCTGTTGTGCATTTGTTTTTGACATTAGTTAGCAGTTTTTACCCAGTACGTTTTTTTAACCTTTCCAAATATGTATAAAATGTCAGAAGGGACACAATCCTTACATTTAATATATGTTGCCCTCTCACTATCTGCCATTTCCTTTGTCAAATTCATTTTTTTTCGCTCCTGTCAGTACTACATTTCTTGCAGTGCATTTCTCTTCCTTTCTTTATTGTACTTCCATTTTATTGTAAGTGCCATTATCAAAATTGATTTTTTTTTCTGAGGGAAACAAACACCAGTGCTTTCTCTTTGAACACTTGGACAACTCGACAAACCAATTTGTCCCCTCTGCCGCAGGAGATCACAAGGGCCAACAAGGGCTGGGCCCTGGACCGTATGGTGCTGTGCAATGAGGTGACCCGGTGGATGAAGGACGACATCACCCAACCCCCCACAGAGGGAGTGTACGTCTACGGCCTTTACCTAGAGGGAGCTGCGTGGGACCGTCGCAGCTGCAAACTCATCGACTCCAAACCTAAAGTCCTCTTTGAGATGATGCCCGTGATTCGGATGTTTGCTGAGAATAATGGTGAGAATATTGATTGAGGACATTTTTTGGGGGGCATGAAAAGGATTAAGCATTAGTAAATGAAAGAGTCATCAAAGCAGGTTTTGAAAATGTGTGTCAGTATCTGATGATCAAGCAATAAAACAACTATATGGCCACAACCTATAAGCCAAGCAAGCGTTATATCATACACACCAGTTCTTAATCACACAGAGTGGTTTTTAAAGTGAAGGAAATTCTGAAAGTTCACCTCTAACTGAACGGTTTGTAGTGTAAACCCTATTCTTGCTGTTACAACATTCCTGTTTACACAATTACATGCACACTAACCAAAAAAAAAAAAAAAAAAAGAACTGAATTGCTTGAATCAGAAGGAGCGTGACTTGATTCTCTGCTCTGGACCCCATCACCCACTTTGTCTTGGCTTAGAAGGCCGTCTTTTAAAGAGCCTCTGCACACTGACACATGTGCTTTCAATTGCCAATCAGACCTCGTCAGGTTGGAAATGGGTGGAGCTGTGGTGGAACTCCACCATGTCCACACCTACATGGTCTTGAGAAGAGGTCGAATCAGAGTGAAGCTGTGGGTGGACGATAGGTGCACAAAGGTTTTAGGAGATCCGGTTCCTTGAGTCTCTGTCAGTGTGTCAGTCTGTCTCCGCCCTCACACAGTCACTCAGAATGGATGAATGTAACATTTAAATGCCAAGCGGACTAAGTGCTATTTATTTCTGTCAGGGAACAGACAACCAGCAGTCTGTGGAAGAGTGTTTGAATGAGACCACTGGACACCCGCAAGCTCAAGGCTGCCTGGGAAATAAATAAATATTCCACATAAAGCAGTGCACATCATGTCCCCACACAGCTTCTCCCACAAGAAGGCTGCCTGCTGTGTGTGAGTGTGTTGTGATTGCAACCGAGACGTGTGAGGGACGTTTTCTGCAGGACTAGTGGCTGTGTGTGAGTTTAAGTGTGACTTGTATGTGTGCAGTTACGAGTGCTGTCCTGCGCACAAGTCGGCACAATACTGTGTGTTGCTCTGTTCGGGTTGTGCAGCTTTCTTTCTTTACCAAATGCTGTGTCAGGGATGTGTATGCAAATGTTTTTTTGTTTTTTTTCCAGGGATGGCTGCAGCGCTGTCAGGAGATATATGTAGAAATTCATTCTTCCAGAGAGGAGATCAATCTCATTCATGTATATCATCTCTGCAGATGTTTACAACCGGGGATGCCATTTTCTTGTTTTATTGCTGATGCGGGGGTCGTGGAGGAGCAGTCAATCATGTTGTGACTGACAGGCTAAACAACAAATAAGGGCAATAAGGCGGTACAGGGTGGGAAAACAACCTTTTGTTATTGCCCTGGTTTAAATTCATAAAAACTTATCATTCTACACTCAATAACTCAAAATGACAAAGTGAAAACATGTGTTTAGGAAACTTAAAGCTTTGGCGACAGCTGTCCTGATACAGTAAATCCCTCACCACAGTATTTCATCATGGGAGCTAAAATATTGTGGAGTCCACAAAGGAGCAGGAGTAAATGTAAATAAATGAGAGATCTTAATTTGAATGTGGATTGGTAGGCAAAGATGGCAAATACTCTCTGAAACAGCTATAAATGGTGTCAAATAGTGCACATGAAATCAAATGGGAATCATAGTTACGGTCACATCAGAATGGGCAGTGTTTATATGTACTATCTGTGGTAACTCTGGTGCGTGGTTGAGTCACGGGTCAGGCGCTGCTTTATTGTGGAGTCTGACATGAATTAATTCCAGGATATAAAGACATGTCAGTGAGAGAGTCTGCTAACCGGTTTTCACCAATAATGTAACTATTGATTTTCCTGTACATTGCAGGGGTGAAGGATTCTCGCCTCTACTCCTGTCCAATCTATAAGAAGCCTGTGAGAACGGACTTGAATTACATCGCAGCGGTGGATCTGAAGACTTCACTTCCTCCTGATTACTGGATCCTGCGTGGCGTTGCTCTCCTTTGTGACGTCAAATGACCTGGTGGTGAAATATGTGTCCGCTGTCTGATTTACATACATTTGAATAGGAGTCATATCTGTGACCTGTGAGTCATACTCTAAGAGCATAAACTGGCTCCAAGTGACAAAGTAACATTTATCTTGTTTGGGGTCAAATGGTGCATTTAATGCTGTCAACACAGGTCTAAACAGAATTGACCAAACCTGTGATATGTCAGTGTTATGTTTGATGTGAGGTCAAAGAGGACAGAAGCTGCTGTAGTGCAACAACTGAAAGCCAGAACAGTCCTGAATAACCTCACTGTTCAGTATTTACAGTTTATTTTCTGTGGCAGAAAATATTATAGATATGCAGTATGATTGCTTCACATTAAAGTAGTCGAGTCAGTAATCATCCAATCACCGCCTTAACTGTGCCTAACCTGTATCTGTTCATCCGTGTAATAGCAACATTTAGATTGAATAGATTGTTCCCTTGAAATTGAAGAGTAAACTGTGTTGCTACAGAATGATGTGGCTTGGCCATGATAAGTCAACACACATCTGCTCACCTGCAAGAAAACCTGTGTCAACCACACATGTCTGATTCCAGGATCAATCAAAACTGTGTGCAGAGCTTTGTAGAACCTTACTGGTATGTAACAGGACTTGATAGAATTTAAATACATAGAAATTTTAATTATGTTTTTACAAAACAACAACAAAAAAAAAAACAGTGGCGTCATCAAAACATTAAAACACTTTTTTGTTGCATTTTCTTTTCTTACAAAACCATCACACACTCTCTAAAACTACCCTGTACACTGATCAGGCCCAGGTTTCCCAAGCCAAAGTCTTTACACTGAAATCATCTCCATCACTACTATTTTTACTCTGAGCTAATAGCAAACAGCTGGCTTTTCAGTCCATAAGGTTTGAACACCATCAAAACACCAGGCGTTCTATTTTTACCTGGCACTGACAAATCTGACCTGAAATATAAGCTTCAGGACTTCTAATTTTAAGTTTCTATAAACAGTCAGTGAGGATAAGATGATTAAAGTGCTGACGATTTTGTGAAACCTTGGCCCACATGAATATCATAATATATTCATAAATAATATTTTTTTTACTGAATGTGTTTTTATGGTCCTAGACCACCTGCATAATACATCCAAGACTTCGTGCTTCTAACAAGGTTGATGGAATTATGTACACATACTGTATCTGTCTCTCCTGGTTGGTTGTCAGTTGGTTTTGTACACCAGATGGTATTAATGGCAGATCTTCCATCAATGACTTTTTTGTATCACTGTTAAAATTTGGTTTTGTTGAGAGCACATAAACATCCTTATATCCATAACAACCGAACCACATGTCTTATTTGTATATCATTGCTCATTCTGGACGTCTGGTCATCCGTGACAATCATTAATACAGTGCGTTGTCTCCCCTCCTTGTAGGTTACGTATTTAGAATGTGTCCTGTAACATAAAGGGAATATAGATCGGCAACCTGACGCCAATAACTTCATAGACCTAAAGTCACAATATTCATTTAGAATATTTCAGACCCAGACTGTGGCTTTTCTGAATTCAACATTCAAATTACAAAGGGGGGTTTGTAATCTCATGGGTTGATGCCGACCTGCTGTACATGCTACACTCAGTTACATAAGTGACAAATTGTATACTACAGCTGTGGCAACTTGCAATACAACTTTGATTTCTCTAATTGCAGAACAGATCTGATTCCTTTGTGCCTCCATTTAGTTTCTGTTGCGACAACCTTGAACCTCTGTCTGTGCCTTGTGCGTGTCTAACTTCAGCATTTTCTGAATCTGTCTTACGGCATTACATTCCCCTGGGACAGTGAGCGGGTCATCTCTGTGTGCACAAAGTAGGTCTTGAGCTCCCCTTTGCCCTTGACGTTGATGATGCCTCTGCAGGAGCACATGTAGCCCAGTGTCAGAAGGATTCGACTGGTCTCTTCCGTCACCTACAGGGAGAAAGCAGATTGGTCATGTCTG
Source organism: Trinectes maculatus (assembly GCA_016785345.1). Lineage (NCBI taxonomy): Eukaryota > Metazoa > Chordata > Actinopteri > Pleuronectiformes > Achiridae > Trinectes > Trinectes maculatus. The sequence continues at coordinate 1,420,956 of JAFBJQ010000105.1, forward strand.
CTCTGCTCTATTCAAACAACTGGATTGACTTCCTGCAGGCCAAACATTCAGCAGCCTCACAGGAAGACTTTTATAGGAACTGAGGGGGAAAAAAAAAATCTACTGACCATTAACTTATAAGTAACAACTGCTTGTATCCCCGGGATGCTGCTCTGCATCATCTGGCCTTGATTGTATTTGAGCAGACAAAATGAGGATGTATGATGCATATATAATCGTGTTTATGCACAAAGCATGCAGCTTCTAGTCAAACTAGCATATAGCAAAAATACTACAAAACCTTGTAAACTTGTAATCAGGTATCATCCTAAAATGTGTTTGACTGTGTTGCAGTTGTGCTGCACTGTTCAGCAGATGGTTCCATCAAAGTGTTGGTGCAGCGTAACAGACTGAATGATCCCCCCGGCCACAGGACATGCAGGTGAACACAGTGACTTATCAGTGCCCAGGCAGTTTGCAAATTAGATGGTCTGATGTCCTCAGTGCCAGTAACAGCCCGTTCTTTTGAACATCTCTACTGTCATTTAAAATGTTCACATTTGAAAATGGAGCAGCACCGAGCGCCATCAAAGAAGCAGCAGTCAGATTCACCTGCTGTGTGTGTGTGTGTGTTTGACAGTCAGAGTCTGTCACAAAATAGTTCTGCGTGGAATTTGTCAAATTAGAAGTCAGCAAACACCATGAAAAAACACTTGAGTTCACATCCACTTTTCTTTTTCACTAACCTCCGCAGTATTTCTGAGGACAACGAACATTATATTCTTGGAGGAGCAGGATTTAAAGATTTATAATACTCCTTTTCAGTTATCATGACGTTTTTTCACCATTTGCTTGTCTTGCTGTGAAATAATCCTGAAAACTGGCAGCAGGCATTTTGTCAACTATTTTCAACTGTGGTTTGAAAAGCAATTTGTGATTGTGTATATTTTTACAGCATAACTATAAATATATAATAAAACTGCACACGCAGTGCAACCGAGGAGTGACATATCAAGCTCTAGCTACATGAATCATGGTGAGTGAGTAAACTACAGATTTTTACCAAAATAATTTGTTGCTTACCTGTATTTTACCAAGGACCCCGGTGCTGTCCATTCTGCTGGCTACATTCACTGTGTTCCCCCAGATATCATACTGAGGTTTCTGGGCTCCGATGACTCCAGCTATCACTGGACCATGATTAATACCTAACAAAACACACAAACGAGTTGGTGAACACCTCAGCTTCGGTACCATCCTCACTGAGTTACTTAGTTTTAACCTGAATTACAAACAAAAATATTAAAAGATGCAAAAACCGCAGAAATGATGGATTATGAAAGAACTGGTTGTTTTGTGTATGTCTCCGATGTCACTGAAAACCAGTGTTGTTAAAAATTGTTTTCTAACCATTGAATTATTGAGTGCAGGTCTAAGAGACCTTGAGAATAAACAATGCTTTTCAAAACATTTTATCAGAACAGGAGATGAAGCTGAACGTAAATGCAGTTGAACTCCACTCCTCAGCTCTGAAGCTTTTCACAGCACTGAGATGACACTGGGCCTCTTCTGAGTCAATTTCCAGTAATCTGGAAATTACAGTCTGTACAAGTGCCAGAGCAGCACACACACGGGCACTCGCTTTGTGCAGTCCCAGTGTGTGGGGACTTGTATACCTCTCTGACGGCGCTCTTAAGGCCCATCTGCAAACAGCAGGATGTACAGTCACATATGTGCACACTGCTGAGTTAATGGACCATCTCTTGCTGTGATCTCCGCAGACAGGTTGAAGGTATCACACTCTGCAGCTTACTGCATGGAGGGAGCTGGGATCTGCTCGCCAGCTCTGCTCTTCATTTCTGACTTTACTCTTTAGTCAGTCATTCCCTCGCTCTGCTGTTATGTTGCCATGACTCTACTGGCGTCCTGCAGACATTTTATTTAAGTTTCACTATGTTATTTCATCTACTTTTCCTATGTATGTCAAGATAATTAGAGTAATGAGTATACACTGAGCTGGTAAAAAAAAAAAAATCTAAATCCCTGATGCATATAAAAACTGTAGTTACTGTCATACATAAAGTATTTTCACTTTCCATACCAAAACTTCAACTGTGTGATTCTAAACAGAAACAGAACAATAACAACACTAAAGGTCATAAATATTTTCTGTCAATAAAGAATATTCTTACAATTTCATTAGCTACTAAGATCTAACAATTATGTTCTGTTTAGAGAAGTTAGTCATGAAAATTAAATGAAAACCTAAGGGAATAAATGGAAAGATGTTGGTAACATACCTAAGTTTAGAAGTTACAACACAAGTTGATGTGCAACTCACCGACGCGGAGTTTGAAGTCATTGAAGGAGTGTTTGTTGATGACGTCCAGTTTCCCCACCAAGGCAAATGCAAACTCCACCATGGTCCCTATGTGCATGTACTGTCTGTCATGCTCCTGGGAATCAGTCAAGCAAAAAAAACAGTGACACACTAATTATTAGTAAAATGTAAATGATTTTGTACCAGTCCCACAGAAACAATCACTGAATGTCAACAATTCATGTTCGCGCTGAGTGTACCTGTGATGTGTACTCAGGCCCAGGAGATGCATTCAGCCCAGTGGCAGCCATGTAAGTGCTGCCAATTGTCTTGATCTTTTCCACACCACTGAATTTAGGTTTGGACAGCAGCTGCACAAAAACATGATAAATGCAACAACTAAAAGAAATAAAAGACGATTCAAAGTAAGAGCTCCTGTTGTTGTTTTTATACAACATCTGTACCCATTTGTGTATAATTGGCTGCACATGCCAGCAGCCAATTATACACTGTGCAATTATAAAAGCACAGAAAAAAACATTCAGGTTTGCTTTAACCATACTGAATGCTCTGTAGCATGTAATGTTTGTTGCAACAAAATATGTACCTCATCAAAGTCAGCGATGATTTCGTTGAGGAGCCTGAGACACTCTAATCCTTCTTTGTTGACATCAGATTCTGTGTAGAACTCCTTAAAGTCCGGGATGGAGGCAAACATGACGCAAACCAGGTCGTAGGACTGGTGGTACAGATCCTGTGTGGCAGAGTAATGAGGTAAAATACAGATTTGAGTTTGGACAGCTGTGAAACAATTTCATAAAACAGTTTTAGAAATGACAAACTACAGACTTCCAGCATTGAGGAAATACAGATGCCGCAATTCTGTTTTACCAAAGGCAGATTTGGATTGTGGGAGTGAGGGTTCTTTCCAGCTTAGAAAATATTTGACAGCACTCTTTGGTAAAAACATCATTTTCAGCAGCACCACAGTGGCAAACAAAAAAGAAAATGATAAACCAGACAAACTAAACCGGGCAAATCACTCAAACCACCATCCGTTCACCAGTTGCTCTAAAACCCATTAGAAATGCAACTTGCTCCTGGTCTAAGGGAATATAGTAATTTGCTGACTCATTATGGCAGAAGCAGCACTGCGGCAGAGGCAGCCCTGCTATTTAAACTAGCGTGACCTTCAGTCCCTTTTAACAACGTTGCATACTTAACTTAAACTTAACTTTTCGCAGCTCACACTGCGAGAAAAACACTCAGGGGACTGAAGAAGATTCAGAATGATGAATGGAAAAGTCTCACATCCGCCCACACTGCAACTCAAGTGTCATCATTATAGTAAATTAATCATACTATTACAAGTGCTTGTGCCAAATAATTTACATTTTCTCAAACACCTTAAGTTTAGCAGCAAATACTCCCAAACAGCCATTGACTTAATGAACAGTACTTTTAAGATTTAGAACAAAACCATTTATTTACTACTTAACACTTAGTGTAAACTCCACATCTAAAATAAGCAGCATATTCAGCTAATAAGTAAATAACGTATATATGCTGTTTCAAATCTATTGTATCGACTTGAGCTATAGATTATGTTTGAGGTGAGCTGCTTTTGCAATACCTCACCACAGTTAATGGCTGTAATGGATCTTGGCATAAAGCCACTGGTACTGTCTGTAAAAGCACATCGGTGCTGCAGCTGTAAGTCAGAGCACAATTTGCATGGTTTACAATGAAAAGATAATACATTGAAATATGATAAAAACATAAAATATTCCGACCTCATTCTTCCAGTTCCGTGCCAGGAAGTGTTCTGCAACGTGTGCGGGGAGCACGTTCTCCAGTAAGACCCGGTTCAGGTTCTCCATCGTTTCAATCTCTTCGCACTCTTTCTTGAACTTGTTCTTCCACAGAAAGTCTAACCTACAGTAATATTCATTCTGTTACAAGAGGACACAGAGGTGAAGAGACTGAAGGTACGGCTTGCTTCTAGCAAGTCACAGAGAAAAAACAGAAACAGCTCCAGGTAAGGACTCATTTACGACCATAGCTTTAAGACAGGGAAGAAAAAGCAAAACATAAGGGAATGCGCTAAAAGCCACGAAAACACAACTACATGAGCACAAAACAGTACTTATGGAATCACATGAAATGCCAGACAGGTGTTTCAGGATGGATGGCTGTTCTCCAGTAAACACACAGTGTGCATAAAATATAATGTGACATTCATTGCCCGATCATGCAGAGAAAGTGATAGGATTTGATTTTAGCAATATAATCACTGTCAGGGTGGGACAGAGATAATGTGTGGACACATCAGAGCAGTATGTGTGAGACTAAACAGATATTAATAAATAGCACCTGTTATTTTCACTGCACAGATGGTTGCACCTGGTGTCTTTTCATTGAGCCGGGCACATCAGTAATTTGTCTTTGGCAAATACATTTAGTAGTAACTCAAACTCAATCTGCTCAATATTCCTGTTCAGATTTGTTGCTCGGCAATCAATATGCCAGCAGCACTTGTTGCAGGGGGCTTATTATCACATTTTCCACATTTTGCGAGACAGTGGATTGAGGGCATTCACAGAAACACAGTCTCCAAATGGAAATTTACGGCATGTCAACAGCTGTGGCAAAGAACCCTTTTTATATCGCACTAAATAATGCATGGAGCACATATGTTCAGTGCATTGTCCCCACAGCGAAATAAAGAGCATGACACAGCCGTGCAGTTACTGCAGTACATAACAGACTCCAGGAATCAGCTGCATCCCATTAAACGATGAAATGAAGCTGTAATATAAAACAGTAAGATTTCTCTTCTCTGTCTACTCTCCCTGGCAGAGTCTATTCTGAGCCGCACAAATAAAGTTACACACTGGAAGTCAAACTGCCTAACTGTACTCTGATCTCTACTTGATGTTATTAGCTTGCAGTAAAAAGTGTAAGACGCCTCATATGAGGCTGATTACTTTTAAATGTAAATACTGCAGTTGCTGCCCAAGACTGCACCAAAGCTCCACAGCACACAAGTCCCCCGATGCTGGACCACATCCAAGTACAGCCAGTGCCCTGCAGAGAGGCATCATCTCAAAATAGCAGGACTAAGGAGCACACGGTGCTCCACAGGCACCAGACTCGGGTCCTTGCATTGCCTGGCTAGTAAATCTGAACATCCACCTGAGAAACAGAGGCCTTCCTGATGTAAATCATTGGCTCTGAGAGAGTAAGGAGAGGCCAAGCAAACTGGTCTCATGATGGTGCTTTTGTGCATAGTGCCGCAGCAGCTGAAATCCTCTCATCAGATGTGGAGAGATGATTTTCATCCCGAGGATAAATGGAAGCTTCTATTTCTCACCTAAGCTTAGAGGTTGTAAAGGTATACACGTACATATTATACAATCAATATATATGTCTGTGTGCACACGCTCACACACGCTCACACACCCTTTTTATTTGCATTAGATTAAATGCAACATGTGATCTGACCGGTGAGTCAGATACACATTAAATTGAATTGTTAACATGCATTGGAGACCAATAACATTTAACGAGATCATGATCCGTGAATCAGGAGGCTGTATAGTCCATATACTACATAATAAAACCACATTGAGTCACAAAGGACCAGCACATAGCAAAACAGAAAAACAGCTTAATATGTTAAAAACGAATTGGCTTGAAAAAGCAACCAGTGCCATTGCGATGAGGAGGCAACAGCAAAGCCAAAAAGTGAATCCGAGGTGTGATGTGTAAATAAGCAGCAGAAGACAGAAACTAATGTCCTTGGAAATATTACAGTGAGGACTAACCTGTCTGGCAAGCACCAGCAGAGTGATGAAGAAGATGAAGAGTGAGATAGAGCCCATCATCTTCAGGTCTTTGAGAACTCCTGGTCTTGAGGGGCAGAGAAAAAGGAATAACGTGTTTGTGTTTGGAAAAGGATATAAAAGACAGAAGACAAAAAAACAAGGCTTAAAAACAAGAAAGATAAAATTAAAAGTCGTTTGAAATTTAAGCGATGCGATTGAGAGCATTAAATTAAAATTACATGATACAATCAATAGTCTGTGTCCCATTACAATATTGCTTAGTGGAGCGTTTTATTCTAAGCTGTCACTTTTGCTTTACTGTGACAAGAGCCTGTTGATTATTTACATGCCAGCAGTGGAGCTTCGCTGCCCAGTTTCATTCAAGAGGAATAATTCCTTAGACAAAATAAACAGATCATTTTACGGTAAATTCATCTCATGATCTGGTCTTTCCAACACCATTTCACTATCCGGGGCAGAATCTGGCAACAAAGGCACATCTGTTTTGTCTGTATATATTGTACTGTTCATGCACTGATGATGAGACCATTAAAAACGCCATACAATATATACTGATATGGCAGTGTATACATTCAGCGTCTCTCTGAAACCTAAAGTACTGTAGAAAATAACCATGTTAAAAAGCAGTGGCGTCTGGTCGTCCATGTTTTAAGTTCCATATAAGTGATAAGACTCAAACAGGACTGTTGCATCCTAATGTCTGCCAGCACATTTTGCATATTAATGGACTTTTACTCTTATCTAGGGCAGAGCTCAGCGGACGAATGAGAAAACAGCCCCTGTCTTCCGCACTCGCCTGGTTCCTCATTTAATCAATTCTCTCTGAACAGCTATGACTGAAAACAGACAGGGCAGTTGGATGGCAAATCAGAGGGGAGCATACGGACAGGAAGGCAGATGTGATTTTTTTTTCCCAGTAAAGAAAAAAATCTGAGCTCTGAATAGTTTTACAGCTCCAGAAATAACCAAGGCTTTTTCATTTTGTGATTTTTTCAGTGTACACAAAACACTTTCCTGTACGTAAAGCAGCTGACCAGCTGCGTGACATTTATTGTCTTAGCAGGAGGGAAAAGTTGCGTTATGTTATTTCACTTCCTTCGTCCAGCAAAAGCTAATTACTGCAATTACTGAAAACTGTGCTCCCCTATTGGAAATTACACTTGAGTCAGTGATGTCATCTGGTGTTACTTTGTGACCAGTGCTCAGGGAGAATGAATCAGTGACTGATGCTGGGGCCTTCAAAATGTTTTGTTTTGCAGATATTTCATCCAAAATCCATTTATTTCCATGAAAGGCTTTCAGCCACTGCATGAATAGGAAATGGCCTCATTTTTTCAGTCAAACCACAATGAGTGCTGTCATATTGTCCAAGGACCTTTTTCCATTATTTGCTGTCTATGGAGCAGCCCCGGGATTAGTCTGGAGATGATGTCATCTCTCCTGGCTGCTCAGTTTAAGGACACAGCTGTTCAAGTTCAATACTTACAGTTGAGCTGTGTTTCTTCTCTTTTTTCACATAAAAAGAGAAGATCTTTTTAAAGTAGATTTGCCATTGGTGCATTTTATATAAAAGCAAGCAAATGATAACACGTGTAATATTCTGCTGAGAAATGAGAAAAAATGTGTTTGTATACCCCTGACAAGGAAAAGTTCAGCATTACACTGGGCACAGATACAGCATTTACCATTTTATAATTATCCTGACAAAGAGTGATATCAGCTTTGCACATTGATGACGTGCCAAGAAAACCCAGGTGGTAATAGATAAACAACAAAATAAATATATAATGATGATTTCCTCCTCAAATAGAAATAGTTTAGTGCTAAACCGACACTTTCATTATTATTTAATAGGTTCAGCTAACATGAACCAATGAAAATTAGCTTTATTGGAGTGTTTCATTACACTCCCCCTTTCTACTGAGCAGTGTTTTTTCAGCGGGGGACATCTCCATCAAATATTATTGTCAAATCAGCTGACCCTACAACAAACCATAACGAGGACTCAGCTCACTACATGGCCTTACATGACTCCACGTGGCTTTTCTGACATATCCATAGGCAGGACTTCTCCCTTAAAATGCAAACTGGTTTAATTATCTCATTATGCCGTTCATCCTAATTAAGCAGCTAATTTCCTGAGCTGTTGACACGAGAGAAGGCTTCGGGAATGCAACATGGAATATAAAATTAAGCGAATGCTCAAGCGGGGGAAACAGTTTGGCATGTGAGGCGCATATTCATGCACAACCTGCTCAAATATGCGTGTGTTTTCAGTTTGACTATTAAGACCAACACTTCTGATTATTCTGACTTGATATGATTTGCTTTGTCTTTTTGACTAAGATGTTAAATCAGCTGTTGCACAAAGTTTAACATCTTGTAAATGTACAAAAATCGTTCAATTGTTTTCTCTATGGTATCTAAATAACTACCTACAACATTATAAATAGCCATGTAGTTCATTCTAAAACATAACAGAGACTAGGACAAGTCCAGGACACTTACTTCTACTTCAGTACTTGAGGTGAACACATCCTTATGCACTGCACTTGTATCTGACTCAGCTATACAAACCTTATCATTATTCAGTGCAGACAAGACATGGCATTTACATTTCAATGACCTTATAGAAAACAAGTGCTCCAACCTCTCCACCAAAGCTGCAGAGAGCAAACCCAGCTAGTGTGATGTGATTAGACTAGTTGCATTTATTGGATGGCGAGTGGTTTGCTTTTTGGGTTAATCAGTCTGTTACTTGATGTTGTCACAATTTGCTCTGATTGCAAGCAACACCATTGACCTTTAACCTTTAAAGAGAAGAAAAGCTAAGAGAGTGAGAGGACAATGAGGCGATCAAAAATCAATCGCTATTAAATTATCCTAGTTTATTACTCAGATGTTAATGTTTTATGTGTAGTCAGTCATCTCTTTGCCAGTGCGTATAATGTTAAAACTGATCTGACTGATGCCATCCTTTAGTAAAAGAGAAATACAGCTGTGTCTTGTGGCCGAGGTCAGGAAGTTTTATGCTCTGATCTACATTTATTCTGTTACTCAAATGCAGTACCTGCATTTAATATCACTGTGCCTTTCCAATCACACATAATCCTATAGACTAAAAAGCAAATGACTACAACAACATGACTATAACAAACTACTATAAATACACCTTTTCATTTCAACATCACTTTTTTCATTCTTATGCTACTTCAGCACTCTTCAGCCATGCTGACTCTATAGCTCGCTCTCACACTGCCTTGTCACTGTAAACTTACCTGTCCAGGCTTTCAGTTCTGTACAAGAATCTGCTGTACTCGTCCAGCACGGAAGCATGTGTTTGCAGAATAATGATGTTGTAAACAACAACCGCTGTCAACATAATTATCATCTTCAGCTCATAGTTTATCCTCAGGAATACTGAGCAAGAGATAAGGCCCAGGATGCAGCTATAAATTAAATACTAGACGGACACAAAAAGAGACAGAAAGATTAGTTGATTGATTTATAAAAGAGTGATCAAAGAAAATGGAAATACAGAGGAATGTGATTGCGATTTAATTTATCTCGACTTACAGGAAGGTAGAAGTTGTTTTTGCCAGTGAAAGCAAGTGGATGCTCATTAGAGTAAACCAGCGTTTCATTGGATGAATTGTAAACAGGAACTGGAGGCAATGCAATGTCTTCTAAAAAGAACTATAGGTATAAAAAACATACAAAACAAAAACAGTCAGGGAAAAATACAGGTTGGTCTATTTTTTAGGCAGTGATACAAATTCATTTACAATTAAAGTCCTCCACAGAAAACAAATCGCAGAATTGACATGCAAATGCAACTGACATATTATTTCTCTTGCGTCTTGTATGGCAGTGTGCAGAAAGACAAACTAGCCATATATTTAACTTGCAGGGAGATAATACAATCTTGTTAGATAAGAGACCCGTAGTGACAACCATTCAATATTGTCCTTTAAAGTGAACCTGCAGGATAAGATGAGGATTGGCTGCCCCACTCAGCGAGCCCTGTTAATTTGGTTGATCCGCCCTGAGTGACTGACCCATGTCAAGCGCACAACAAGATTATAATCTCTGGAATCGATTTGTGTGAAGCTCTAAACCCAGGTCCTGACACGGTCCAACATCCACACATGCCTCAGGCTATTATACAAGCTTTATCAGAGCTATTCTAAGCTCTGATAAAGCCACGTTTTTGTTCAGAAATAAACCTCTACTAGACGAATCAGACAATAAACGGAGAGCAGCAGATATAATAAAAAGGTCATGATGCTGGCACTATTATGCACACAAATAATCTTTCTGTTTAAAACATCCATCTGATAGAAAGCTTGACAAAAATATATCCAAATTAAACATTTTTTCAGTAGTGATTAAAGATCTTGATTTTTGGAGAAGGAATGTAAAATATAATGACTCTCGCATTGAAATACTCAATTAAAAACATCACCCTCTATCTCCAGCTCCTAAAAATGACTGAGTGATATTTACCACTATCTGCTGCAAAAATGTTTTTTTCCGTGAAAGCCAGCACTATTAACTAACTTGATATTTTACTTGTTTACTTGATAATCATGATAATCATAATCACCAACTTATAACATGCAACATCTTGGATTACATTTTTTTGTATTAAGATGCAATTACAAATATTATCAGAAGTGTTCTTTTGAATTCCTAATTGGAGACTGCGGCATCGGCACATAAATGCTTACCATGTTGAAGACTGCCATTATGAGTATTAGAGCAGTGGTTGTCATGGTGAGAGTGATGCGGGGCCATGGCTTGTTGGCAATAATGACTGATGACCTCAGCAGCCACATCCAAGTAGTAGAGGCACTTTTTCTGCAGTGCTGCAGGGACACATACGCACAGCGACACAAAAATATAAGAGGCTTATTGAAGGCAGCGAAACAATACAATACAAACAAGAGAGCCACAACCTAAATAGAGT
>JAFBJQ010000105.1:1434571-1470608 GCA_016785345.1 Trinectes maculatus
CTGAAACCTTAAAATAAACTGTTATGTGTGCCTGTAAATAAAAATAGATAACGTGACATCAAAAAACTGCTGAGGAGAGGCTAAAAAACAAAGCACAGCCCAAAGCTGATCATCAGATTCTCATTTGCAAAGAACTAAAAATCTGTCAATGAAATTTGTTTTATGGGACCACTCCTAATATAGCTAATAGCCAATTTTCTTTTTTCTTGACCACACATGACATAGCTTTAATAGTAAATCTATAATCGGGTAATGCATAGCATTGTCTGTTTCTTATGTGTTGTGTTAAAGGTCTCTCTTGAAGCATTTACAGAAGCAATCATGTACGTCAGATTCACAGGGGTGGTGGTTGGTGTGATGAACAAGAACCACCTGTTTCATACAGAGGGTCAAAATTACTTTTTACCACAGGGTCACACCAGCCACTTGTGTTAAACTAAGGGCCACTTGAGCCAACAACAAGGCCACTTAATGGACCGATGAGATGGCCAAAGGGGAAACTGGACCACTCATGTGATTAGGACAAATATTTAGCACAGAAGTATCCCATTAGAGAGTCAAAAAAGACCTCTTAAACAGTAATATTTAGCCTAAAAGGATTTACTTACCAGAAAGTGTCCAATAAAACATATGAGGAGGATCAAGGAAAGGATAAGAAAAGCCATTCCAAAGGATATTCCCAAGACAGTCGTCCTAAAAAATACAATATGACATCAAGATGACATAGTTTCAGTTCACTCAGTTTCTTTACTACAACAGCGTTTTGTCTAAAATAGGTTTAAAGAAAGCAGACGTACTTTGGAAGGACGAGTATCTGCACAATGAAAATGCAGAAAAAGATCAAACAGGCGCAGGTGACATAGTATTTGAAGGCAGGTAAGGTTGTTGCGCGGTACTGGAGGATTAAATCGAAGGTCAAGAATTAAAGGTCAAGATATCACAAGTGCAAAGAAGGCAATACAACAAGCAGTTACAATATAACTGCACATATATACATTTACCTATACAGTATATATACTACAACATGGATGATGACAGTTTTTTTTAGGTTGAATCTTACCTCATTTTCCAAAGATTTGTTGTGAAAGAATAATGAGATTCTTTGGATGTCCTCAGACTTTAGCCACTGTCTGAAAATATAAAGACATAGTTATAGACATAAAGATAAAGAGGAGGGTACAGGCACTGGTAGAAATACACACAAATGCATCCCTGTGCAAATTATAATAAACAAAGAATCCTGAAGTCAACAGACATTAAAACCACACCTTCCATTAAATGTTAGTACATAGTTTTATTTTGTCTAATAGGCTTGGGTCATACCTTTACGACATCATTAACTAAATTAAAAGCCCACATGAAATATAAAACAAAGACATAGAGGCACACTATTATTTGTGTTTGTTTTTTGCATACACATTAACTGTTTACTTAAACAGAGCTTCTGATAGGTCATCAGATTAAGAAGGCTTTGTGTCCCCAAGATATATAAACTAGCTAAGATAGCATATCAGTGTAAAACTGTAAATGCTTATTAAAACTGATTATTAAAGTATTTCTTTAAGCACCTGCCATTTTCCAAACTGTTTTAACAGTCTACTCAGATGGTTCTGTGCAGTACACTACCTGGTATGTTAGGATTGGATTGGCAGACTTTGTACTACGGTACAATCAACAACTGTATGGGCAGACAGCACTGACTGATGTTTATCTATAAGAATGGCTGGCGGAGATCTGTCCAGCAGCTCCTGCTTCCTGCTCTGCAACAGAGCTTCATATTTTCCAGGTGCCCCAGGTTGTTGTTGTTATTTCTGCTGCAGTAAATTAGTGGGATACTGAGAGCAGATGAGGGAGAAGTTTCTTTATTCAGTGGGTCGCCCAAATTTGCCCAAGCCATAATTAATGTTATATTATTCTGTTACTTTAAATGCATGGATTAAAGTGTGTTGATATTTTGAAGAGGGGCTAATTATTAATTGAAATGGATTATTTATGGTAATTGTTAGTCGAAAGGGTTGTAATCATATTTTGAATCAACAGTTTGATCGGAATAATGTCAATTAAATGTTTTACGTTGTACATACTGTGGGTAATTGTTTTGTTGCAGTGTTTTACTGTGTACAACACATTTTACACAGTGAATTAAAAAAATGTACCCTTACTTTTGTGAATTTATCCCATCAAAGGTCCTAATCATCCTCTCATTAAGTTCCTCCTCAAATCGTTTCTTCTGAGACTTAGTCCTGTTATGAGTGACAAGAAAGAGACACAGGAAATATCTTTAAAATTCAAATAATATTTGTCACACACTTCAAAGCCGCTTGCAGCAGTCTAGTCTTATTAAACCACTTGTCATGTGTCTGTGTATTGTTACGGGATGAGGATGATCCTTCCAAAGAAAACGGTATTGGAACTGTATAATGAGCCCCATACCTCTCAGATCTCCTCTGGAAGTGATACTGCCCCATCGGCACATCCTAGACACAGAGGAGAGAGATGAGTTTAAAGCTACAGCTGAGGTTATCTGTCACCAAAATATCAATACGGTGTATGTGAAAAGATAAATGACACACAGCAGTGTTGATCTTCCCGTTCTCATTAGTCATGCTGTCTCTGTGGTGCAGGTTGGCAAAGGGTTTGGCTGCTCCCCAGGACTCCAGGTAGCGGGTCATCCTGACTGAAGCCCTCATCTTTGCTCCATCCACAGTGTGTCTGGGACGGTAATGATGCTGTGGGCTCCTGCGCTCCACCTGGACATGGAAATTGTTTCATTTGATTAGATATATTTTTTTAATGTCCAAAAGTCGTTTCGTTAATTTTGATGTCCTTTCGTACCTTTGGGTTGATGACCAAATAAGTTATGACTCCATGTTCCTTTAGGTAGGGATCCCTTTCCTGCCCATTGCCATCTTCCACCTTATAGGCACTGTTAAGATGCTCTAGTGTTACTGAAGTTATGTGGACTCGGCTGGAAATGAATGGTAATAACCAATCAACAAATATTGTATAGTTTATAAACTATAATTCATTTTATGGAAATTATTTATAGTATATCAAATCTGTATCGATAAAACATTAGCTAATGCACCTGGAAACAAGTGCTTCTATTCTACTTGTCTTTCACCCACCCTGGTACACCCCCTGCCTCCATATGATTGGCCAAGGTGACATCATGTGACCAAACATCATACTGCCATTTCTGAAGTCCAATGACACCACAGAGTACATTCCCTGAATGTACTCCAACACGCATGTTGATCTCAACCCCGGTGGCATCTCTCACTTTCCTGTCACACACACACACACGCACAAAAACACATTTGTTCATTTTGAACAAAACAAAACATCATTGATGACTGCTTCACACTATTGTCTTGATAATGTATGCAAATAACTGAAACCCTGTAACAACACAGATATGGAAGCCTGTCTGAGCCTTTTTCAAATCTGTTGACATATATGCTAATCCTGATCTCAGATGGTCTTTGACGAAGGTTGCCCCTTTGAAAAATACTGTGGCATTGTCAACAATCACTTTAATATAATAATGTTATCGTGGTCAAATTATGAGTATGCATGAAATAACATTCTGTCAAGCTCCACAGTTGAACTCAATTAATTGAGGTCTTTCCCCTTAGACTTTGTTTCATGCTGATACAGATAGGATACAACTACACATTTACCAAAGCAACTCATTTACTGCAGTTAAATTATCAACCATAAAGTCTTAAATGTGAACTACCAATTGTTAGACAGTGCATCGCTGCAGGTAGGTATGTTCTTGACACCAGCAGCTGAATGAGCACTGGTTTTAAATCATGTACAAACAATCAAGCTATCACTCAGAGGTAGTACTGAAATCTTGAGAGGACCTGAATTATAGCTGTGGTAGCAGACCGAAATCAGCGTAATGTAAATTCTTAGTTGTGTTGGTAGCAATAAATTAAATTTTCCTGTGTGTGCAATATGATGAAAGAGCCCCTGCTGTGCATGTTGCATCATTTATTTATATTTTATTTCAAGTCATATATTTTACATATTTTGACATAAATTATGTGAGAGGTCGACTCAGAAATTATTACTGTGCCCTTGGGGGAAGCTCAGGGTTGTGTGTGTGTCTGTGTGTGTGTATACGACACTTACTTGATGGCCTCACACATGTCCAGACCCATTTTCACACAGTTCTTAGCGTGGTTGGGTAGAGACTCTGGCAGGCCGGACACACAGTAATAACAGTCGCCAAGAATTTTGATCCGCATACATTCATTTTCCTGTATATACAAACAAGTGGTGAAAAGTGGTAAGGCAGCATTATAGTCCCCAACAATGCATTATAAGTCAATCACAGACGTTTTTATATTGTATTGTACATTGAGCTGTCTTAAACTGTAGCAGCAGTGTGTTTATACTCTGTTGCTCATTATCTCTATATTTCCTGTAAATACTTCAGTAAAGCGACAAGCTGAGATACAGATATGAAAACCTGATACCTTGTGTTTACATGTTATACTGAATGAAGCAGTGGAAAAATTACAGTGTATATTTTAATCTTCACTTCAGAAGCATAATTAGCAATAGCAGGAAAATAGTTAGTTACATGTTCACAAATAAAATGTTTACCTTGGCAATTTGATCAAATTTTCCAAACAGCTCATTCAGCATGTGCACCAGCTCTCCAGGTGAACAGTCACTGGCCAGTCGCGTGAAACCGACGATATCAGCATATAATATGCTAGGGATAGAAAAGTATATTTAATTAATATCCTAAAATATACTATGAGAATCTTGCTTTCACAACCCTGTCCATGCATTCACGCTGTGAATGCTACAGGTACAGTACGTGCAGTACTGCTGGGTCAATTAAAATCCAAATAAATAATACATGCCTGACATTAGTGTGTCTCTGAACATAGAGGTTGTGAAAATTGTTTGTGTTCTCAATCTGGCCAAAGTTTGGGCCCTTCAGCCGCTGGATGATCTCAGCTTTCATCACACGGGCGATGTGAGCTGGCAACAGTGATAACAGGAGACGCTCCTAATGGCAATGACACAAGGAGAAAACCAGTTGCAGTACAAAGATGGTTAGGAAATGTATCACTTCATTCATTTATTATTTACTTTTTCACTTAAGCTAACTGCAATATATAATAAGCATATTTTATATATATTTTTTTCAGGCAATTAAGTAATGAAAACAAAGTGGAAATACATGTTTAAAATCACATTCCTGATGGTTCAAAATGAACCAGTTGAATTACAGGTTAATAAAATTCTGAAGTACCACTATTGATTACACGAGGAGACAGAAAGCTGTTACAATTATTTCCCTGGCATTTTAAAATTTAAAGTCCTAAGTGAAGGTCGGCTGAGCGCTTCATTGTGTCAGGTTGACTTCCTGTTACTCATCGTAATGACCCATTAAGATCCCTTTTTCTCTGGTGCTCATTATTTTATTGCTGGCCACCAGACGTCAGACTCAGCTCTTATTTTTTTTCTGAAACCAGTGGTAGCTGAACCATCACTTGGTCCCTCTCTAAGGCCACTGCAGGTTTGACTCTAAGACAACCAGCGCAGTAACTAGCAATTAAAACTCGTCTTAGGGTAAGTTTCAAGAAAACTCTTAATTAAGCAAATGTCACTTCCGACTTGACTATTTTTCTGCATCGCTGACCGTCTCTGTTGCTGAGGCTCAGAGGAGTCTATGAGAAGTAGAGGTCCATGGCGGCTGCTAACAAACTCTCCCTGGACTTGGGGTTTATGATGAATTCACATAGGCTACTCTCTGTCAGACCACTCATACTGAAAATGTATGCACTTACTGTTGTGCAGGGTACTCTGGATAAAAGCAAGCAGCTAACAGCATATATTATGAGAGCATGGAGCACGGCGCAGAAATGTGTCTCTGCACTGTTAGTACCATCTGTTGCAGGCCACAGCAGCACTCCAGGGCTACTGCAAAAAAAACCCCACAGCAAACCCATACAGCCTCACTCATGCCAGTGGGAACAATACAAGCTTGATTCACCATAAGGACAACCAGCTCCACCTGAAGCCTGGGCATTCACAGCAGCAGCTGGATTCACTGTATTCTGGCCAAAGCCTGCAACTGCGGCCGTACCAAAACATAAGCTTTGTCCCACAGCCACACAGCAGGAGGCTTTAATCAACGCCATGCTAATGTCTCACAGGATGCCACGCTGCTTTGAAATAGAAGCACCTGCTTTAATTGTACAAGCTGGCTCTGCCTTGACACACACCATGCAGACACAGCACTAACACGCAGAGAGACTTCTTATAAACGTCTCATCACCATCACTGAAATACTGAATGCTTAACAACATTAACAAATGCAGCTTGGGCCCCTTGGCATCACTCAATAAGGATGAATGACATATTGCCTGTAGCTATTCAAATACACAGTAAATATTAAAATACAGCACAAACATAAACATATATTATTTTCTGTGCAACTGGAAGAAAGACCTAACGATATGACCTTGGAATATCAGGACAGATCAGTGACTGACCTCAATTTAAAAGGGACTCATTTACAGCACATGATAATATACTGGAGCTGCAGATCTCCCTGCATCTTGTTAATTAACTTTAAAGATTTCAGGATAGCATGCTGAGGATATTTTACCACAGAGAGTTTAGCTCACGCCGGAGGCTCCAGAGACATTATAACATTATCATCACACTAACTGGGGTCATTAACAATTAACATATTCTGTAAAACACAACCCCGACACAAATTCTCTGGGGACCCCATCCTCTCTGACTCCACGGCAATCAGGCACTGACAGCTTTTTGCTTTTCCGCCAAAGCAGTTCCAGTGCTGGTTCACAACTGGTTCAGCTGGTGAACCAGCTGAGAACCAGTTTGCTTTTCCATAGCTCGGGGTTTTAAGGGGAGCCACGTCATCACTGCAGTCACTGTATACATCAGTTACGTCGCTGTTTTTCTATAAACCCTGGCGCCAACATCGACTGATGGTGCTTCATTGGAATCAGAAAACGATCCAACCTGTTTGTGTTGCTTGACAGGTTTTGAATGGACGGCAATTACACTCTAGGAGACAGGTTGTTATTATTGTTGGTCTTAACAACTCCACCACTTCTGTTTTCTGTTTGTCATATGTTAATTGCATGATTTTTGTCACCTTACACAGACATTGTCATTATCATCATCATCAGTCATACATAATTCTTTCATCATTCTCTTTATTTTTCATTTTATGTCTACAATCACCAATGTATTAAAACACTTGAATCACCCACGTCCGCACTCTGCCTGGCTTTACCTGCTGTCTCTTTTCAAACTCCAGTTTAATTGGGGACTTGATGCAGTTGCAGGTGTCCTGATAAGTCTGCTTGAGTGCCAGCTCCATCAGATGCTTGTGGTATGCTCCGGCCATGTTGCCACACATGAAAATGATAATGTTGGCCAAAATCTGTACAGGAACAAAAGAGAGATAAAACTAGTATTAGATAAATACTAATACTAAAAAACACTACATATCACTACATTACATGGCAAACTGGTACATTTTTTTGAAAGAGCAGAACCAAGGCTGTAAATGGAAATGCATTCAACATTATGTTGTGTTGGTGCATTGTAAATATCTGTTGTATTGTAAATATCAGAAGAGCCATTTTATCTCCAGAAGCAAGTTAAAAGAAAACTATGCACTGTATAGGTATACATGCTTAACAAAGTCATTCATGCAAAAATAACTACAAATAATTAAATGAGGTAATTGACAAATTCTTCATAGGGGGAGATATACACAGTTTGAACTCAGACATCATGGATTACATCTCTAGGCAATTCAAATTGAATTTCTGAATAACTCTAAATAAACTGCTCCTTGTGGTTTAGCGTCACCTCTTGTTTGCCCATTTGTCTGTTCCACTCTTTGCCTGTCATACACACCACATGAGGCAACTCTGAAACCAGCTCATCTCCAGTAGCCTGCAGCTTCAGTCAGCCCCCTGCCTGGTCAATCTGCTCCCCTATCTCACAGGTCAGCCTTCTTTGGCTTCATCCTACAAACCGCTATTCTCTCTTTCCACTCAGCCTCCGCCAGCCTGAAGCCTCATCTCACCAATAAATCTTCACATTATTACCTACAGCTGCATTCTGCATCATGGTTACTCACTGAAATATATCATATTATGTTACAAATAGAATAGAGAATACAGTATATGAAAGAGTTTCTTTTATTACTAAATAGTGTCATGTATATTTATTTGACTAGCTCTTCCACAGTAGGGGGTTAGTGGAGGCTGGTCTTTGACAGTCCCTGCATGCCTGAAAGACAAAATGACTTTTAACGTGTTGAGAGTATTGATAAAAGAACATAAATACAAAGAGGAGATAAACACTTTGAGTTAGGTTTTGTATCACATTTGTTTACACAAATAGAAAACACAACAATTATGGTATTCCTCTGTGTTGGATGAATTATGGCCATCGAGCTGTAAAACCAATTTCAGGTTTTTTGGTATTGCCAAACCAGATAGGATTACTAAAAAGAAATGTGTAATGTGACCATTTTAACACATAATTGGTTTCAAAGCTTTTGGTTATAACTACTATAACTACAGCTCATCAGAAGCATATAGCATAAAAACCATTCCCATTTTTTCAATTTCCTGAGTTGGGCTAACTCAGGGCTCTCGCACTGAGCGTGACAGTCACTGTTTTCAGTCTTTTGTCACACACTCCCGCTACACATTGTATTTCTTATGCTGAAAAAAAATATATATATATCAATTTCTATTGCTATGGAAACGGCAGGAAACAAGCACATCTCTCATGAGTCGAGCCTGCCAATTGCCAATCAATCAAAAAAAAAGAAAGGGCTACACAATAGTCAATCAGAAGCACTATTGTATCTGGGTAAGTCGATAACGCAACAACCAACCTAAGATGTCAACCTTAGTTTTTGTGCTTGCACATTCAAATGCTGATGTCAAGAGGGTATTTTCAATAGTCGGTCTGAAAAACCTCAACCCGAAACAGCTTGTCTCTGGACGGGACATTGGCCTCTATCATGACCCTGAAAATGGCTGTTTTAAGTGTAAGCCAACAACACAAATGATGAAGGACTCCAAAAAAACACTTACAATGAACAACACCAGTCATAATCTCTCTCTCTGCTCTCTCTCACACACATACACTTATTCAATTCACGGAAATTGAATAAGGTTTTGTATTTGGTTGAATTCCCAGTGCCATACTTTCTTCTGCAAGTCTGATAACAACAACACTAATAATAATATTATTAATGAAAGACCCCATTCCTGCGACCATGGGCGGGGGTCACTCTTGCCTGCATTCAAACTCTGCATTCAGAGTCCTGGGCTAACATAGTTGTGCAGGAACTGACGCAACTGTTTCTATGGCTACATCGGTGTTCGCAGCTAATCAAGGAGTAATGGGGGTAATGTTTGTAACATGCACTTTAAACAACTGAGCAACTAGGGCTTAGTGTATTACCTTAAAAATTAATTTTTACTTTTTAAGACATTTCACCTCTCATCCAAAAGTCTTCTTTGGTTCTTACTGACTGGTAATAAGCTTAATATTTTGTGGGTTATTAATTAGAGAGTTGTTTTGTTAACCCTGCATCTGAGTGACCCTTTGACCTATTTGTGGATAATTGGGATCACTCACATCAAAGTGTCACTGGCTGTTGATTTCCTGGGAAATCTAGAAACACAAGCAAGTCCAGTTGCCTACAATATGCTAAGTAGTATACAAAGTCCAAAGCAGTAGGTACAATTACTTAAAAAACTGCTTTGATTCCATTGTCTTGTTAATCTTGTGAATCAGAATCCACCCACTGACATCACAGACAGAGAAATACAGTAGAATAGTAAGTAAAGGGAATTAGATGTGTGTGACCCCTTTACTGCCCCTGTTCAGGTGATCACTTACTAAAATGACATTGTGTATTCCTAGCATCAGCTTCACTCTGGCTTGATCGGCTCTACCTCTGCCCAGCTGATCAGGCAAAAATGAAACAAAAACTAAAAAACAAATCCAGAGGTTAATTATGTGAACACACTACTCTTCTACGCCAGTGCTTTCTAATGTGCTCATGTTTACTGCACAAAGGGAGGCCTGTCAGTTTCCTAATTAACGTGATTACAGTAAACACCACATCCCAATACAGGAAGCATTTGACATTTGGTGTGGTTTAAGCAATGAAGCTGCTGTAAGTCATAGTCACACTCGTGGAAAGATCAGTCACAATGCAACAATAAATCTTAACTCAACAGTAAACGTAATTAGTCAGTTATGTAGTGGTTAGCCAACACTTCCTGACCAACTGCACTCCATTTTTGTTAATTAATGGCAACCTATTTTAAATAAATACCCAGAGCTAATGTTTGGAAGACCTATCACATGCAACCTTCGTCTTTTAATTTTGCTGAGTACTGTCAGTCTGTGCAGTCAGAGTTTGCTTTTTCTGAGACCTGACACTTTGATTTTAAATAGAAGCAAATATTCATCAACACTAGTCAATGACTATACTATGACTAGTCAATGACTATTCTATGATGGGGATGTGTGCAAGAGAACTTTAGATGTTGAGTATCCTTACTGTGAAAACAGGTCCAGACTTGTATGTTCAGTTACACATGCTGATCTAAATATATGAATCAAATTAATGTATTTAGACTTGTGCATACTGTAGCAAAATGCCTTTATGACTTACACACGTGTCCCTCTTGCTTTTCAGTGATTTGATTACAGTCTTTGCGAAACTACAAAGAAAGAAAGTTGCCCCACAACTCGAGTTATGTTCTAAATTAATGATATTACATTTACAAGCCTGGTTTAGCTTATAGAAGTCACCGGATGTGACTGGTTGCATATCCAAACAGACATGACCCTTTGTCGACTGCCTCATACAAAGGTTTGCACTGGTTCATAGACTTTCTGCAATATTTACATCACAAAAACAAAAAAATCATTAACAAAACAAATATTCGTCATAAATATAAACATACATTTACTTAAACCTGTGTGTAGTCCTATTAGCTGCATATGTTAGATAAGACCCTCATAGCGATCCAGACAAACTCAAAGGTCAGCTGTGTGAATCAGCTTGTATAACTCCCTCATACACAATAACATACAATAGTGGGTTCAGGTGAAATGGCCTCTAATGCTGTGAGCAGCTCCGGTATATTCTCTGATTATGTAAATAAGGAAACTAAGCCATATGCACTTTATTATGGCCTTTATTATAGTGCCTGGGGCAGAGGAAAACAAAAACTAAATATCGACACCAACGCTAGTTCTCTTTTATATAAATGATTGGCAGCAACATCCTCTGGATATGACTGCATGTTACCTTTAACAGAAATCCACTGCAATGTTTAAATGTC
Organism: Trinectes maculatus; assembly: GCA_016785345.1. NCBI lineage: Eukaryota > Metazoa > Chordata > Actinopteri > Pleuronectiformes > Achiridae > Trinectes > Trinectes maculatus. Next base: position 1,445,977 of record JAFBJQ010000105.1, read on the forward strand.
CCCTATTAGGGGAAAAGAAACTACAACGTTATCAAAGTGTAGTAGAAAACTAAGAAACCAAAATCCTGGGTGAAACATTTAAAAAAAACTTGTGGTCTAATTGCCCAGTTGTCAAATAAAAAGAGAAAAATGAAAAACAACTGAAAGTTAAAAAAGTTAGCAACGAATAAATGATCAAGCCCAACTGCCTTCAAAGAGGTAAATCATGTAATATGCAACAGCCGCTATTACCTAGAGTCTATGTGGCTTTCTATTACATAAAGCTTACACTGAGTGTGAATGCTATCGTTAATTATTGATGATTTAGCCCTCAGCAATTAATAAAAAGAGCACATGCTGCTTTCAGTCTGAGAGGGGAGGCCACTGATTGTGAATAGGTCAAGATTCAACACGTTCTTTCACCAGAAGGTTGAGTAACTTGAACACTAAACAAACCAAAAAAACTCTGAAGTAGAACTGAAAGTAGAATATTTTGAGTTGCTGTATATTTTACATGTTTTCAGTGACAGAAATAGTTAAAAATAATAATAGAAAAACAGTGGAAATCTGGGGAGCACTGCAGGAAGGGATGGAACTAAATATTTCTCTTTTATATGCACAATAATGTTGGACCCAACCAAGGGCTCCATGTCTTTAATCCACGAGTTGGACTATTAATATTTCAACGAGACAGCACTATAAAGCTTAATGGACTTGACAAAGTGATATCCGCATGATTCTTTCACACCTAATACCCCCTGAAGACCTGCATGCACATCTAAAGCAATAATCAAGTTTGCAGACATTTAACAACTCATATTTACCACGTCTGGAAGAAAAAACTGATGTCCAATGTATTTCTAAACTTTTGAAATTAGAGTACCACCAACATACCAGGAGTGCAACAATTTTATAAAAATGTTTGTTTATGTGTCAATGTATGTGCCTGTGTGCATAAGGAAATACATTTTAACAAAACTTATGATTTTCTACTGAAAATAAATGCAGTATTTATTTTTTACGTAGACTGCATACTGCAAAAAAAACTGGGACTTGCCAAGATTTAAAATCTTATTTTTTAGACCTCGTAGCTAAAACTAAGGACTAAAAATAAGTAAATGGTTTTTAAAACAAGGCAAATTATCTATGAGTTCTAAAAATAAGATTTGAAATCTTGGCAAGTCCCAAATTTTTTGCAGTGCAAATCCTTAGCACATATTCATGTAAAGTAATATTGCTACAAGTAAAAACAATTTACTTCCGCACTCTCAACAAATTGTAACATCAAAAAAAAAATCAATTCAGTGTCCAAGCAGAGGTAATTATTCATCAAGGCTAAAGACCTCAGACAGTGTAATTAAGTCAAAAAGCATGTTAGCAATTTGCCATCTGATTGAACAGCATACTAGAGTGCTACAAAACCAGGAGTGTCACTTTGGTAATTTCTACACAGAAAGCCAGAGAGATTTTTGTAGCTGCTGTTTAGTAGTTACCCTCCAACACTTAAGAGCAGGGAGGTTTGGTGACGCAAGGGTGAACGCAATCGCTAGTCCTGACAAGGACAGGACCAAAATTGATATATTGCTGGTGAAACACTGACACAGTCACAGATCTACCAAGATTTACCCAGTCTTCACAAACCTTTTTTTTAAATACATTTTTTACACAGAAAGTCACATCACATGTAAAGAGGCTCTGATGGAGCAAGTTACAAACCTCAAATGCAATCTAGACCTTACCATTTTGCTGCTTGGCATTTTCAGATCTAGCGCTGACATGTCACCATCATGACTGCCAACTGAGCAGCAATCTGTTTCCTTCTAACAATGTCTTCATAACTTAACACACCAACACTGTAAAGAAAATATTAGGAATGCATCCTCTTTTGGTGTGTCACAGTCAGCCAGTGACAATAGACAACAGACAATCATCATTAGAACATGGAGACTGTGTGTCAGTTTCATTCCCAGAAGAAATCCAAACACATGAATTCTGATGTTTTGTTGTGCAAAGAAACATTGTAATCTTCCCAAAATCCCTTTGCTTTTATTTTCTCTCTTGATGGAGACTCCTTTCTAACGTCTTTGCCAATGAAATTGTGCTGTCAGGCAAACAGACCTGATGCATGAGAGGAGCTGGCAGATAGTGACCATGTAGCATTCAGCCTCAGGCACCCCAGATGCCAGTATGCCCAGATTACATTTCCACGGAAGAAAAAAGAAAAGAGGCACACGAAAGAAGAAAGAAACCAGTGGACTCTAAATATCACGCCACCACAGCAATGCTCACTAAGGCATTAAAGAAATTTAGTTTCTTGCAGAAATGCATAAAAATGCAGGCACAAGAAATACCACAAGTTCTAGAATAGACAATCTAGTTGCACAAGCAACCGCTGTTACGTACATTTAACTGTAAGATAATGAATACATTTTAGAAAAGTGTACAGAGAATGTTTCATATTAATACTTTATTTTGAATGACAGATTTTAAAAGAAGTTTCGGAATTATTTAAGAAACATTTAAGAAAAAAAAACGACCTAATGAAAAGTATTTACTCATTCGGAAACAGGCTGGCCAAACATCAACTGAGGAATACATCGGAAAGAACAGCATTATGCAGTTTCTAGAAAAGGTGAAAGAAGACAACAATTTCCCTGTAGGAAGTCACTGAGCTGAAGATGATTTAAAATAATAACCATTATGAGAATTATTATGTCCTTTTGTGTGTGAGCAATGCCCTTTATGATTAGGCTCTGAAATATGAAGTTCCATTCTGGTCTTTCAGCTATATGACTGTCAGTGAGGCATGGCCGTATTTTTAGCCCTGGGTGTAAGGGTGTATAAATAAGCCAAATTAATTTAAGTCTGCATTACTCAGATAATTGGTTTCTCGATATTGTTTGTTTCTTTCTCTGCATATGCCGATTGCCTGAACGTTTTTCACATGAAACAGGAAAACTGCTGGAAAGTGAGTGACCTTTCTATACAGCCCCCCTCAAAAGCATATTAGAATTTCTATCACTCATATGTTATGCTAAATTAGTTTTAGTTTAAAGGTCACATTTGTTTGTTTGTTTTCTAAAAATACACACTCCATTGCTAAAATGACCAAAATTGTTCAATTTGTGAGCAGGATGGGAAAATATTAAATATGTGCCCTAAAGACATCAAATTGGAAATGAGTCTTTCATTATTTATTAGGTTAATAAAACAAATCAAAATAAAACTGTGGTTAGACTTTACATGAACAATGGGAATGGCAGGATGCAATTAATTAATTTATTGTAGCATTAAATGAAATGGAAAATTACTGACTTATTCATTCCTTGTATAGAGGTGCACAAGTGAGTGCATATATTTTGTGGTTTTGTGTAATTCCGTGTTTACTTGTACATGCACACAACATGTAACCCCAGTGCCACTTAATAATTGATCATCTTACCTGCCATACTACTGGTTCCATGTGATCAGCGGTGGTGGACATGCAGACACACAACACTATTGTATGTGACACTGAGGTCAGGACACTGGCGATGATGGCGTCCCGCATGGAGAATGGCAGCATGGTGTACACCACGAACACAATGAACAGGAAGAATGACACCTGTGGAGAAAAGGACAAGGGGAGTGAGAGAGATAGACAAACAGGAAATAGATACAGAAATAAAATATCAGTGCTGTGACAGACCTGTGGGGAAACAGGAAGCATTAGCCAACAAATCTGTACACCTGGATGTTTATGTATCTCTCAAACATTTGCATAACAGTAAGTTTGCTATCAAGAGCGTGAATAATGAGGAGAAAGAGGGGAGAGTATAATTCTACTCCATCAACCCTACATTAATATTGTATACTAAACACTTTATCTATTACAACACACATCTTCAGTTTACCTAAGCTCCCTGATTGCAAGAAGCAGAAATAGGGATAATCAACTCTCACACTTCAAACCTGACACCTCGAATGCAGCATGTGAAGTGCTTCCTTTTTTAATCCAGCTCCACACATGGGTACACACACACACACACACACAGGCACACACACACACTTCTTTAATATGCCTTCTGCTGCAGGGTTAAAGCAGCTCATCTACTGCTGTGCACGCAGAGAATGAAGCCAGTGTTCTCACAGGGTGCAGCCAGGTGCCGTTTAAGCCCTCCTGGTTATGTGAAGGGCCAGTGGGACACAGGGGTTTGGGTGTAGGGGGCAACGTGATGGAAAGAGGAAAGGGAAGCAAGAGAGTCAGTGAAAATGAGAGAAACAGAACCTCCTCTGTTTAAGCTTATGTGACTGAGATGCACTGATAGTTTTCTCAATGGAGTTATTCATCAATATTCATTTTATACGTGGAATCATTCAAACTGCAGTAGATGGATGTCACTAAGTGGCCTGTATAGTCTGATCTTTTTTATAAAATATTAGCAGAATCTTGATATATTGATTACCTGATATATCACACGATCCACAATTTCCCGGATGACTGCAACTGTAGAACAGGTGCAATTCTTACTGGTAATTTACTACACCATGGGTAAGAAGAAAGAATCAGAACAAAAAAATCCTTTTTAAATAGGTTATATGAGGCATTCAGCTCAAACATCTTTCAGTTCAGTTCTTCTCAAGTCAACTACAACGAAAAGACCATCAAACCGTAAGCCATTATTTTATGATTATGTTAAGTGCCCTAGTGGCATATGGGGGAATGGAGACGACTGTGCCAGCCATACTTAAAAAAACAAAACAAAAATGCTTGTCCCCTTGATACACTGAGCAGTGTTAACAAAATCTATCCAAAATACAAATACATGAGCCTCAGTAGAGTAAATACATTGTATTAACTCCACCTGCTGTGCAAAGTAAATATTTGTTAACACCTAATCTTTTTTCATTCCACAGTTTCTTTAAATCTGGAAATTTGGAAAACATTCAAAGGTCGGATTTATATTATAATCTATTGATATGCATTTCCTGTTCCACTTTATATGATGTGCATGTATGCGGTGTGTGACACAAGCGCTCACTGGTGCACAGAAAAACTATTCAGCCAGATTTGTACAGCTGTAGCAGAAAATCATGTTGTAAATGAAGATGCTAATCAAGTTTATTCCTACCTAGACTTAGACAATAACATATTGAAAATATTCGACACCTCTTTACATTGAACAATACAATCTCTACATTTGTGACTGATGAAATATATTTACGATGTTTTTTTCTGCCTACAGAAAACCATGTGAAAACATTTATATCACTGTACTAGAAGCCGTGGTAATGATGGTTGCTGCTGTGATTCCCGATCGTCAAATTTTAAATTTAAACAGATTTTTAAACGTCAGACCTTGTTGCAGACACCATGGTGCCGCTGACCCATTTGCTCTGACAGTCCACATTTAAAGCCACTATGGTGGAAATGTCATTTGTTCCTAACACTTTAATGCAAGGGTTTTCTTTGCTGTCTTCTGTAAGTAGGCTATTTTTGGAGAAAACTATTTATGTTCACTCAGTACAACTGAAAATAAACATTCCCCAGGGTGTTCCTGTACAGAAACTGCTGCATTGCTGTAGTGCCACAGAATCAGGATATTCATGTTTCAGTTTCCGGGTCTCAGTGACCAAAATGCTAAAACAAGTAAAGCTGAGATTAGACATTATAGAACTGAGAAGACCGAGAGAAGGTCAAACTTTAACCTGGACATTTGTACACTGAGACTATGAGAGATCCTAAACAAGTTAGTTGGTGAAGGTGCATAAAAAAAAACAATGAGGTAGGATGCGTATCAGACCATCAAACATGGATTTAAAAGACAGGTACATATCAGAAGATTTGAAATTGTATAATTAAGTCTATTCCACGGAAATCTAAAGATAGTGAAACACTATCAAATGATTATATTTATTTTTAATTTTATTTTTTAAATTATATTTATGTGTAAACTACTACCACATAATTTCACTCAGTCTGAATATTACATACAGTTACATAACGCTGAAACACAAGTGCTACTTAAATAGCTTTAAAAGGGGTTGGAAATGTAATTGCATTAAAATGATTTGCACATGACTGTTGGTATTGGCTTCTGCAGAATGGCAGTTCTATTACTGCAGCTTTCTCTGTACACTGACTGACTAAGCTTTAATTGCACCCGGACTCTCATGATGTCATGGTCCAGTAATGCTGGCAACAAGATTTCGCATCTAAATACATACACAGAGGCAGAGCAGAAGAGTAAATAGCAGTCGACTGAGTAGAGGCTGTAGGAATAATAGACAGGAATGGCAGGAATACAACTGGCATGTAACAACATTAACGTCTGGCAAAAAAGAGTCTGAGTCGTCGTTTTTTTTATATTTCATTGCAAATGAAAAAATAATAAATAATACGAAATAAATAAATAAAAACAGCAGTTTTGTGTTACATGATTTACAGAATCGAAAAATTTACTGTGACTGGGGCTCGGTATAAAGTTGTGTGTAAAAGGGAAAGAAAAATGAGATTCCTGAGGGTTTGTGCAAAGCTCCTGTTTCTAGATTAAAGATGATGCTGTGGTGTTTCTGCAGTTTACCATATGTGTTGGACAGCAATCCTTGTTTTAAAATAAGAAAACCGAAAGTTTCCCTTAAGAAAACAGATTCATTGTCCAACAACTAAAAAAGCTAAGAGTATGAGGAGACATGACTGAAATCTGAAATTCAGTAAAATGTGAACCAACAAGCACTGATAGATTTGAATTTATCCACAGTGTCAAAAGAGGAATAAGGAGGTATTAACTTACTTCATAATGCAAGAGATGGCATGTTGATTGCTACCAAATATCATTTACCAAAGTAACATAATTTGCCCAGAGTCCAGAAAGTCTTTTTCCAAAATGAATGATCTGAAATCTAATGCCACTAACTTAATCATGAATGTATATCAAGGATAATGGAGCGGCTGCTGGAGGAAAGAAACCCACTGAGTGACACTGCATACTTGCGTACTTGATACATGATACAATCATAAAAAAAAAGACCCACTCCCTGACAATTAAGTGGACAAAGCTTTCTGTGGTCCATTATGGTACAATCAACACCCCCTGTGCACCATGAATCTTTTCTTTGATAGGCACAGCAGCGGCAATGTTTGTTCAACCCAATTTTATCCAATCTTCACGTTCATCAATTACAACATTTACCACTATTTTTGTACAGCCTTCCTAGCAATAAGCTAGGAAGCGAACCTAAGATTCTGTTGATGTCTGGTTGCGATAGCGTCAAAAACTGTCTTGCCCCCTGACCGATTCCTTTTTCTTTTCCTTCTGTCTTCTGTGGTTGCGGTTGTTGCATGGTTGGGTTTTTGTGTGTGTTCTAACTTCTTCTTCTGTGCCATTTATGGCAGCTGGCAACCAATTTGTTGCATTGCTGCCTGTTCTGGGTCTTCTATTTCTGTTGTTTATTGGTGGTTGGCAAGCAACTAGGTGCCTTGCCACCAAATCACATTCTGCCCTATTTGTCGCCTCTGACGATCAGCTTCTTCTTCTTCTGTGGTGTTTTATGGCAGCTGGCATCCAATTTGTTGCATTGCTGCCACTGCTGTGTGGTCTTCTTCTTCTTACATCACATTCTGCCCCTTTTGTCGCCTCTTCCGATCGGCAGAGGGGTGCAAGGGATCTATTCTACCCCAGGTCCCCACAGGGGCTCCTCTATCTCTCGATATATACTTACATGTGGCTGTGAATTGTATGGGGTCATCACAACCCCTAAGGAAGGTGTCGCATGTTAAAGTATCATTAGCCACAGATGCACTGTCATCTTCAAAAGAAACCTATCAACTTGGCCAATATGGTTCCTACAAGGACAATTTACAAAACAAATTATAGTGATGGAGTGTCAGATTACATTGGGCCTATGGCCCACAGTCTGAGGCAGAGATTAGGTTACATGTTAGATTTAGTGCAGGATGCCGTGTGCATGTCTATGTGTCAGTCTGATGTTTAACCCTAAAAGCGACAACATTTTTCATTTCTAACATCTCACTAAATGAATGTAAAGAGACAGATAAAGTTGTTTGAATAACATGCAGAATAAATTAAAAAACAGCCAAAGTGGATGATTTTTTTTCTCGATAATCACTGGGCAGACTGTCCTTGACCTCCCCATCTTTCTAGACTCACAACTTCTACCTGATTAAAAAAAAACTCTTCTATTCCTCCACCTCTTATATCACTGTCTCTTTCTGCCTCCTTCCTACGTTGCCCCTTTATTTGCCTGTCTCTTCTGCCTGTCAGTAACTCCTGCCCTACTTTTGCCATCCACCCCTCCTCTCTCCCATTTCAGACTGGCAGGCTTTTACCTTCAGCCCAAACCCACCCCCACTCTAGTTTATAGGCTAATGAGACTATCTGTATACTCACAAAAGCGGTGTATGTGCGTGACTGTCAGTACGTGTGTGTGTGTGTGTGTGTGTGTGTGTGTGTGTGTGTGTGACAGTAGCAGAGAGTGATCAGGAGAGACAGAGAGAGGAGAAAAGGAGGAGATGAGGCAGAGTCCAGACATCGCTCAGTGAGGGGTTGAGACTGGACCACACAGATAAGCTCTTCTCCCTGCAGTCAGCAAAGAGAGGGGGCTTTGTGGGAAGGGGATAAGCATCCAATTCATTCCAGGCTTTGGAAATGGAAAGTGTACTGTATACAAACTATCTGAGTTGGGGGCGGGAAAATTTGGAGGCGCTGTGTCAATTCTATTACCTGACGATGTAACCATAGCTTGTCTCATCTCTCCTCTCTTTGAGGATGCCAACGCAATATATATTTATTATGACAGCTGACTACATTCCCTATGTGGGGAAGCTGGTTATAGACTTAAAAAAAAAAAAAAAAACAGGCCCGAGTAGAAATTAAAGTAATTTTTAATTGAAATATATTTAACTGTATGTGCTATCTGGACTCAAGCTGTTCAAGCTCCACAACTCCTGTTATTTCCTGCAGTGAAGAAGTCCATGTAGCTTGTTAGCATGCAAGAGCTTTGTGAAACCTCATATGTGTTGACATAAAAAGAATAAAGGTGGGGGTGTTATAATGTTTTCAGTACGGTGGAATGATGCTGCAGGAGAATGAGGCTGACTAAGTGGGTTGTACAGTCACCCTGTTTGCCCACTGTTCATAACCTAATGTCTACTGTATGAAAACACTGTAAATGATTTGGCAATGATTGACAAAATCAGGGGGGGCCTTAATAAGAGCTGTAAAGACTGCACATTAGCATGCACATTAGCAATGGTGGTACAGAAGAATGCTGTTAAAGAGGAAGGTAAAGGGTAATAAGAAGGGAGAGCTTATTAAAGCAGTGGCACCACTGAGATGCCACATCACACAACGTATCCCTGACCTCAACTTATCTTCTACTTAAACCAGTGAAACTGTCTAATTATCAGATTTTTAAAAGCTGACTGCCTACTCGTCTTTTTAGGTCTCTCTTAATGATTAGTTATTATTGTGATTTTTTTTTTCCTTTCGTCAAGAACACTGTTCACATTGAACTTTCAAAGAAAATTCACTTTTTAGCAACACTTGACAACCACTATACTAATTACAATATAATCAATACACTCCAGCATAGTGTGGTGTTTTCCCAGGTGTGGCACTATGCCTTGTCACGATGCCTCAGTAGATATCCTGTTCCAGTCAAGCACGACTACACAACAAAGCCCATTCTCGTCTCACAGTTCTGACATGATAGCTTTTTCATGACATACCTCAGCAATGCAACACATTAGTTTTTGTAGAATAATTTATAGATGTACCACTACAGTGTGGTCAAGGCATTACTATTTATTAGATTCGATATTCAGCATAGATTTCACAGTACTGTTGCATTTCAAAAAAGGGATCCCATATGTGCAAACGGATGCTTTGTGTCATTTGTTTGTTTTGTGTTGTGCTCCCTGTCAATCATTCACTGTGACAGTCAGGGGTTATTATTATGGTTACAACAGAACAATGACAGGAACTCAAGGCAGACAAGAAAACACACAAGATTTTTCTGTTACTGAAAAACAGAAAGTGCTAATGAAAAGTTGAAATGATGGAATCAATGCAAACAAAAAACACAAATACAAGAGCAGTAAAATTTGGACATTTTACACTACAACTGAACACACAAACCAGTCACCGAATATCCTCATTAAACAGTAAAAAAGTAATTGTTCCGATACAGAAAGATCCTAAAAGTTTAAAATCATTGTCAATGGGCCTGTTTTGCTGTCTCCACACATAACATAGCTATGAACCTCACTATAGCAATAAGTCATTCAGCCAGCACTACTTTTGTTCATGTCACTATGGTCAAAAACATTTTCTTCCACTCACTGTCAACAGATCCTGAGACATGGGACAAAAGCCATCATCTTTAATGAGCTAAAGGTTGTACATGAGGTGAGGTGGGGGGTGGCCATGAAGCCCTCCCTCTAATCACCACTTCATTTCTAACTCACGCTTTTTCTCTCGTAGCGAGGCTACCTCCTCGCTACGAGAGAAAAAGCTTTTAATTAACTCGGACTTTACGTTCCCACCTTCTGTATTGTCTCTTGAGTAAACCTCTACTTAGCAACTGCATAATAACATAAAGGTGGCTACAAATTCAAAGACTTAGATTCAGATAGTAAGAAAACTTTGTATAATTATATTATAACTGTGATTGGATATAATTACTATTTTAAAAAGTTGGTCTATTGATATATATGTACCTGAAAAAAACATTTGCCAGTCATAAACAGTTTATGCTAATGGTATGCTATTTTACATTCATTTTCCAACAGTTGTAGATAGTTGCATTATTAGCTGCATTATCAGTGACATCTAATATCTTTTAAGGATCAAGTTTTTTTTTTAATGCAGTTGCATTTGTCATTTGAAATATCATTTATTTCCTTCGTTTACAACAGCTCTGCAAAAAGCTAATGCCATGGTGATTGACATACGGTAGAAATACTCTGTAACCCCAGTTAATCTATAAAATAAGGTCTCTAAAACAAGCATCAAAGAACAGATGATGAAATAAAATATGACTTTAATGTCTAATCATGAAACTAGGTGCAGTGCTCTCAGCCAGGGCACTTTATGAAAAACTATTCATTTTGGTAAATTAGTGCTGTGCAGAAGGACTACACTACACATTTAAGGTGATAGAAAATGAAAACAATCTTATTCCACACAAGTTTATACCTGGTTGTTGGCAAACACCACGCATAATGTATGCCACTCAAAGATTTTCATTAATGTCTACATAAAGTAATATGACTTAATTGATCTAAAGCCTGTTCAATTTCCACAGTAATAAATAAGATGAAAGCATACTGAATATACTTTATACCAGTCATCTCCTTACCTACCTAATATGACAGCAACCCCCTAAAAATACAGTGTAATGCCAGTCAGCGATGCCACTAAATGTTAATTGTCAGGCAAAACAATAAGACCATGACAGCATGACATTTTCAGTAATCTGCATCTTTAGCTCCTTCTTTGTGTTAAATGAGCCCACACTAGACATGTGTCCTTCAAAGTGTTGCCAAATGAGGACAGTTTTCTAATGATGGAGAGCTAATGTACTGTGTGGTTTCCAGTAACGGCTACTGCAGGATGCACATGACTGTCGCAATGTAAATTAACTGCCATCAGGTAATTTCTTCACAGTGCACTGTTGCAACAACATCTAATAAACATTGCTTATGTACTCTGACACTACATGGCAGTATGTAATTTTTAATATACAAATGTTTTATTTTTTTATTTATCCTTTGCATATGAAAAATCCTGTTCTGATGCTGCACTCAACGTTAAAAAACAATCCATAGAAAAATCCATACAATCTATAGGGGCAAACTGGTCTCGGGTCAACAGCATTTTAAATGCATCATGACTCATATTCTATAGCATATGGTTTTAAAAGGAGCCAAATGAGACATGTGATGAACCACTGGTGCCTAGGTACCAACATAGAGTTTGGAGTGTCAAGGAAGAAAAGATTTCCAGGAAATAGCAGTTTTATATGACATACATACCCAACAGTGTCAGAGGCATTACTGATACCAGTATGTATAGACGAACACATCTACTTATTCTAATTTATATGGCTGTGCTTATACAGACCATGTACTTACATCAATTCAAATGTTGTATCTGGATTTAGCCAAAAAAAAAAAAAACTCAGGCATTTGAATGATCAACACAACAAAAAGAAGGTTTCTGAATGTAGGTCAGACATCATATGTCCACCCACGTTCTTCATAACTTATCACTTCACATTATAGATGGCAGAGTGTCTACTCTCTACTAGAGATGGATTCTTTTTCACAATATGTGCACCGATAAAGCCAATAGAGATGTGCTACCAATGTTGTTCAATTACACTTAAGAAATCAGTTGAGTTTAAGGAAAACAAACAATTAAACAACAGAGGAAAAATGGATCAGCAATACTCAGAATCAATTGGCCGACACTTCTATCTTAGCACTTAATTTAGTTTATACATCTAATTTTCTCAGTGATCTATGACCATTGCCGTATATTCAAAGTCTTTCCCAATATGTTGAATGACTTTTCCTTGGGCCACTACTTCTCACTGAAAACTACACAATAAAATAAGAAAACAGAATGATTCACATGCTTGTCGTTAGTGAAATTCACTACAACATACTAGTACATAGAAGAATGTCTTACCTGATCCCATGGACAGATAATCCCACCGGAAAACATGAAAAGGTAACCCATGGCAACCAAGCAGGCCCAAATGACCAGAGAGAAAATACGCAGAAGCTTCTTGAAGATGGACTCAATGCAGACAAGAACAAACACAGCCAAGAAGATGGCCAGTGCCGTAGGTACAGTGATTACAAACGCCACATGGTCCTCGATGTTCTGAAAAAGGATCAAAATAAGTGTGAGACACACAGAGATTTAAGAGAGAAGGGGAAATATGGAATTGATCAGGTAAAATAGGAATAATTACAGACAACAAGGTTTGTCCTTAGAGAGACAAAGAAATGATAACCCTTAGAAGTCAGTATTCTGAAGGGTGACTGTGTGATAAAACCTTTTGACGACTCAGTCTTTCCTTTCCTTTAGTGTCCTGACAATACTAGCAACCAAGGCATGACGATTTACTGAGAAGCAGTGAAAACAGAACACTTTCCCCCTCTGATTTTCTGGCTTTTAAAATCACAAGATGTCTTTTCTAAAATAACACTGTTGTGCTGGAGGTAATCTGCCAGTGCCAAGATGAGACAAATGCTATTTTGCTCCCTATGCACTTGTGGAACTTTAACTTCCTGGGAGCCCTGTGTTGAGATGTGTTGTGTGAGCTCAATGTACATGTAAATACAGACAGATGAAATGTGTCTCAGAAGATGGGGTGAATCGTTATAAGCATTAGAATCGGATATATTATGCACTACAGTAATGTATAGAGGAATTCCTTAATTACAAACACTCATTGCTGCCTGTTATAGCACCACTGATGATCTCATTTGAGTTTTTAATTGTTAACTTTATACTTTAAGCAGGAATATGCAGTGTAGTCTGTCTCTGCAGATAGCATTACCGTCGTCCACTGACAGAAAAAACAGCCCCTATCATGTTGCTGCCGAGGTATGGAACCTAAAGAGGACGTGGGTGACAAACTCAAAATAAATTTAAAAGTAAACTATGATGATAAAATCTAAAATTACATTTTTATGTATTCTCTCACTGCTTAGGCTCAACTCCACACCATTTTTTTGGTAATATATTTTGAAATATTTATTTGATAGGCGAAATGCGCATTTCCTTGCTCCTGCAAAAGGCACGAGTTTGCAGCAGCTCATACAAAAAGCAGGCCATAATACAGTGAATGTGCATCACAACATTTAAAACAGGAATTTAATTTAAAAGTTGAAATTGTTTTGCTCAGTGTACAATATAGGGATTTATACCTCTATTCATTGTACAGCTTTAAGAGTCAAACAAAATGTAAAGTAGATCTGAGAACATTCTATAGAAAAAAACGTAACAAGGCCCCAGAGTTTACCAGTAATACTGAGCTACATGCATAATAGATTTATCACTGTCTTTCTGAAATACTCTTCGATCTGAAAGTTCTGATATAAATTTCAGGACATTCTTTAAGGTAGATGAATAGCACAGTGAACTGAATGGTTTCTATTGCCTGCCTCTGCCAGGATTCAACCCATCAACACCTGTCTATTGGTTTGAAAGGGGATGGAAAAAGGTATGGCCAAGAAGGCAGATACGTCACATCGTTACAGATACATGTGGTTGCGTTAGCATGGATATCTGTACAATTCACTGACTACGACCAAAAGAAAAAACCCAAACAGATGTGGATAATATTGTTATTGGCTGAATGCCAATTCAAGTGTTGGCAATGTACTGGCACTTGCTGCACAGTAACGCTGTTTCCCCATCCATGGAGATTTTATTGTTTATTTTCCTCTTCGTTTTTGATTTTTAAAATTCAAAATAAGTTGACATTACACAGCACATTTTAATTGTGTTTATCATGTAAATTCACAGTCATTTATAGACATATACATATTGTTTAATTTGTTGCAGGAGAGAGCACTAATCACTAGACATATTTGAATTCATTGTATTATTTTGTGCAGAGGTGATTTCTGTTTTTCTACCAGCAACTCAGAGGGTTTCTCATTGCACTTCTACACCTCTCTCTCTCTCTCTCTCTCTCTCTCTCTCTCTCTCATTCTGCAGCCGCCCCCCCACCCCCACCGCAGCTTGCCTCTGTCTCTTACTCATGCACACAGTCAGTGCTCTGGGACAGGAGAGGATATGTGTGGTTGCAGAGAGACGTGGAGGGTTTGTCTTGCTCAGAGCAGGGCTCCAAAAGAGCACAGGATTTAGGTCAGCCAGCAAGCAGAATGGAGGGATGAGAGGATGTGAATGAAAGAGAGAGACCAATATGAGGAGGGAAGAGAAGAGGCACAGGCTTGAGAATGGAGAGAAAATGAGGATGATGGAGGGAAAATAATGGAAGATGCAAAAGTCCAGCGTATGCAGCACGGGGATGGAATTAAAAGAGGATGTAGGACAGCCAGCCTGAGCCGTGGCCTAACAGGGAAAAACACTGAATGAAATGCTTGTACTAAATGTAGCTGCAAACTGCTCCTGTCAATATGTTCCAGAGCAGTGTGTCCGAACACATACGAGCCTGAGAACACGCTTATTTTCATTTTCTAGATTAAATTCAGACCCAAAAAGTTTGTTTTTACAAGTTTTAATTTGAGCCAATTTTCAGTTTGTTTACAGCGTTTGGACTGTTAACGTTTTAGATGCAACAGTTAGCTCATGGTTTACGTTCTATAACATTAATAATTAATTACTGATGAATAATTAATTTGACAAGCTTTTATTTAACTGTCACTTTTACGTCACGTAAAATGAGTAACATTCACTTGTTTCTATAAATTAACTGTACACATCCATAAGGGTATAACAACAGTTTTAGAAACATCCCCTCATTTGAAGATGAGGAACAGTGTCTCACCAGTCCAACATCACTGAGGTCCGATGACTGTGAAGGTCATTTAATTATCTTCTTCAGCCCTTTGGTGAGCCCTTTTATACAGTTATTTAACTACTGAGCCTGTTCTGTTTTCATTCAGCTTTATGTTTGGCTGCAGTACAGAAGGTTCCTATTATTAGATATTAGATATTCCTATATCTGTGCCCAGATTAACTGTGTAAGACACTGTGTAATGTGTGTTTTTCAGTGCTCGCTGTCTCATGTAGAGTGTTTTAGACTAATCCCTTCTTAATAGCTGACTCAGCAGAGACAGAGAGAACTCTCCTAATGCAAAAATGTGATTAAACCTCCAATAAGGTTATATTAGAGCATCCTAGATCAAAATGCAAAACTCCTTTTCAGATACGTATGATCAGGTAGATTCCACATAGTTCATATACTGAAAAATATTGCTTTTATTTTGTTTAGTGTCTGTGCTTTGTGCCTTGGCTTCGCGGTATTGAATTTGTCAGCTTTTTAGAGCAAAGATAATCCTGTCAAAACAGTGACGGAGAGCAACGGATCTCCCTTCTGTAGTTCAGTCAACCATGAGCTCAGACAATAACCAAGCCCCCTATCCTCCCCCTCACTTTTATCTCACCCTTCTCGTCATATTAGTGCTGCAATGAGGACGCATGCTGCGGGAGTGTGCATATGCTCGCACATACGAATCAATGAAAGAGAGGAAGCCACATACTGTATTTGCTTTGTGTGTGGGTATATATGCACATTTCTGTTTGACTGGTCAGTTGGTTGGTCAACATGCACTTATCAAGCCACAGTCTTATTGGTCAAGCCACAATCTTAGTCATAAAAAAAAGAACATCAATTGTCTTCCATGATCAGTCCACTGTTTTTGGTGAAGCCAGGGACAGCTTACCTGTGAAAACAGGCGGTGCCTCTTTTAGCAGAAAAAACCCAGTTTAGTTACTTTGTCCCCAAAATTACCACGTTTTAATAAAACAATGACCAAAAAGTCCTGGAAAAACGGAAAATAAGAGTTTGCACATTACAGTTGAACAACCAACATAACACATCACCTAGAAACTGAAGCAAACTTTGTGACAGAATTGCAGATTACTGCTTATTGTTTCATGATTTATTATGCAACAAACTGTATATATTTCTGTATATTTTCTGTTTATAGGCTACCAGGGAGCACTGTGGCTGATTTTATTCACATGTAAACCGCAGCTCATTAGTTGAAGAGAAATATTTCTATCAACCCGTATTCTGTTGTTGTTGTTGATTACAGCCCTGTTATAGAATGTGACAATCTGTAGTGTGTGAAACCACATGCCTGCATGTACCTGTCCGCACTGTTTGAGTGACTGTAGAGCTCACACTTGATAAGAATTTAAAAGACAGTTTGTTTCTGTCACTGCACAGAGATAGGAAACATTATGTCAGAGTGTAACACAGTTCATGTATTCGCATGGCCGCGGATGTCTGTTTGTATATTTTTAGTTTTTGGTGCCTGTTGTGAATGAGAAGCTTACCAGTCCTGAAGCGAAGAACACAGTCAGCAGAGCCAGGCAGGCTCCCATCACTATGAGCAGCAGAAACACAATCAGTGGATGCTGCTGGCTCATACAGTAGTAGGACTCATACAGCCAGTCCGGGGACCTGTTCCTCTTCTCCTGACCTCCTTCTTTATCCCCTTTACCAGCCTCCTCTGCCCGGTCCAGGAGATACCGCTTCCTCCTTATTGCTTCTTGCCACATGGATCTTGGAGCTGAGAAAGAGGAAGAGGTGGGAGGGAGAGCAGCCGAGATGTTTACTGCTGAGGTATGAGTAGTTTCCACCACGGATGAGGAGCAGTTGGTGTGTTCTGCTCTCCTGCTGTTGTTGTTCCTGTTGGGGACCCCGGTGAAAGAGCTCCTGACTTCCAGCTTATCCTGTGATTTCTCCTCCTCCACCTCCTCTCTTAAGTCCTTCAGGCGGAGACAACTGAAAGCTGAGGCTGAGTCAGAGTCAGGGGAAGTGTGCGCTGGCCGGAGAGGTGGCAAGAACGCACCAAGGGTAGAGCGCAGCATCCTCCTTGTTCTCCTCCTGCCAACATGTTGGAGCGGGAAATGACGGGGAGAGCAGAGACTGAGTGCTCTTTAGAGTGAGAGAGAAAAAAGTGGGAGGGAAGTAAAGGGAAAGGGGAGGGAGAGGAGCGAGCGAGGGAGTGAGGGAGGGCTAAGGGGGAGGGGAGGGAAAAAAAGGTGCAGCAGCAGCCAGAGAGCGAGAAGAAAAAAAGAGTGGCAAAATTACTCCACTGAAATTTATGCTGTAAAAATGATATGTCATTGATGCCATATCATTATTTATAATGAGAAATAGGGCTGGAGACAGAGTGAGCACACTCATAGACCTCAGTCTTAGCGATGATGATGATTTTGGGAACTTGGATAACTCACTTCATCACACTTTGTTTTTTTTAGTCCTATTCCCTCTCTCCTGCTCCACAGCCATACCACATTAAATTATGTGCGGCTGGAAAAGTCAACAATGTCTGATCAGCTGGTTGGGGTTTCTATCTTGTGCCTGACTGAAGGTCAGACCATTTATTTTACAACCCCAGTTCACATAATTAAGGAGGTGACCACACATCCATTGTCACCAGGCTGAGTGGGAGAGTATGCATTAAAACCGTCTTGTTGCAACATCATCTGGCTGTGTCCCACATCCCACAACCCTGACATGTTCACCACTAGAAGGTTTACATGCTTGTCTCATACCACGTGTAGCCATGGCCACTTTTCATCCTGTTTGAAAGGCAGTTCTTGGCCTGCCTCCCAAATCTGCTGAGATTGGCTTTCTTCTATGGTATTGTCAAAATGTAACAACCTTGAGGATGCCAAACAGTTCCTTCTACATAAAATGCTTCATTGTAGAGCTGTGTGCATCTCTCTCTCACACACACACATTCACTCACACACACACACATACAGCAGGCATGCAGACCTCCGTTTGACCTGCTGACGCTGGCACCACCAGCCCTATGTGTATCTCTCATGCACGTTTACATGAGCACATTCAGCTTGCTTGTTAAAAATAGCAGTACTCGCCACCGAATGGATTTAATCTATGGCATTCGTGTGTGTGTACATGCATGCAGATCACTCTCATGTGCAACAGAGCCCAAGTGACAGGCACAAGATCCAGTACAAGTTGCACATCCTCACATGAGAGAGAGAGAGAGAGAGAGAGAGAGAGAAAACTGCTTTGCCATCAACTCACAGGTATTTGCACTGCTGCAACTAAAACTATGTGGTGTGACTGTCTGCGCCAACTTAATGGATGACTGAGCAAATGCGATGCACACAACTCTGGAAACAACTGAGCAAAACCGTAGGTTAGCAATCTCTTATGGGTTTTTTTTTTTTGAAGTATACAAACCGTGGCATGACAAATTATAATATGATGGGCTGCCACAGTCTGGATAATGGATGGGAAACGCTACAATAACCAACCCACATTGGCCTGACACCTCCCACCACTGCAGACAGAATCCAGTTGTGTAGAGCTTTTTAAATGAGTGGCAAATTGTCTTCACTTCAGATTAGCAAAAACCTTTATCACACACATTCATTCAATCAATTAACCATTTGCTATCTCAGTGTTGTAATTGTTATCTTCCAGCCTGCACTGGTTCTGGGCCTATCTATATTCTTTTCTTCGCCGCTACAAAGAACCAATCTACCCAGGGGGGATCATTATAGCTTCCTCTAATCTGGTTTAATTAGTATGGACATTCAATTTGTATATTTCATGCCCAATTGAGAAACGTAAGACAAATATTTTCCAAAATTAAAGCTCTGTATTATATAGTCAGAGCCAGAAAATTAGACCATTACCCGGCAAATAGCTTTAAAAAAGGATATTGATTCCTGCCACGTTGTGCTGATGATGGAGATAATGGGAGGGGTAGTGATGGTTTTATCATTACCACCACTGGTGGGATGTTAAAAAAAATCTACCTTTAACTGCACCATGTTGTTTTCTTCCCTCATCTTCATCACTCCCTGCACACCATTACCCTTTCTTTCACCTCCCTTCTCTAACCGTTCCCTGCTGCCTGCACTTCCCATTTCACACGTTTGCCCATTTTATTTTCCCACAATTTTCCACCAATTCCTATCCTCCACTTTAAAATTGGAATCCTCATCTTTCCATTTTGGTCCGTCACACCAACCACACGTTCTGTCCCCACCATTTAAAATGTCACCTTTCATTCTTCTCTCCATCACAAACCTCTCCACTAAAGCACAGACCTTCAACGTCTGCCACTGGATCCTGAGCCTCAACTAATGTATCTCTAACCCAATCGAATATTTTACCCTCACACCATTTCTACCCCACTTCCTTTTCCTACACGCCTTTTATTTTCCCTTCTTTTCTCTGCCTCTCATCCTGTCTACTGGCCAGCTCACTATCGACCTACTTCCCTCTACTCCACCATCTTACACTCTTTTTTATGTCTTCACTCCTATGCCTATATAATGTTGATAGGGTTTTATGAGGTCATCCCTGTGGGTTGTTAAAAAAGGGTATATATATATATATATATATATATGCCAATGTGTCTAATTAGTATTGTCTACTTCCAGAGAAGAAGCAAATGAGCACCTGCTTCTCTGTACATCAAAGCAATTACCGGTATACATTTGTGTATTATGACTAGAGTTTAGTATAGTACCGCAAAACTACAAACAACAACAAAAAAAAAAACAAAAATAAATATATGAAGCAAAAAATACCTGACCTATATGGTTCATTGTGATGTTGCTGGGAAACGATTCCTTCACTGCAATATGGAGACCGTGTTTTAACTGAGCGATTCTGAGTTTGTTTTTTTCTTTAATCTGATGTAGAACCGTTCACACATTTCTCAATTATTTACCAATAACAAAATATGGTATGATTATTTATAGTATTGGTAGGTTAAGCTAAAAGTGGTACCACTTTTGCCAGTAACACTGAAACTATTGGATCTAGTCAACAATCCACTTTCTCAGTGCACTCATTTTTGCCATCAACATTTCTTTTTAGTTTGTAAATTTAGAGTAGATATTAGATATTACAAAAGAAGTTACAAAGTCCTGTTGAAATTGTGGCTTGTTTTTAACACTCATTAAGGAGTATGCAGAGTTTCTGACATAGATATGACTTCAACTTTTAAAATATATACTATAAAAAGTTGAAAGGCAAACTAGGATACATTTAAAGAGAACAAAGGCAATAATTAACACATTTTTGGACAATGTGGGGCCTTCCGGATCCCAAATTTAGAAGAATGCATATGATTACCTGTGTGTGTGTTACCTTCCTGCATCCACCAAGCCTCAAGCTGTGAACCTATTTCTACATTCAGGTGAAAACGCAGAGGTAATTAACATCCATGTAAACAGCTGCTCACTCTGCATGTTAAGGAAGTTGTCTCAGTACTTTCACAGTACACAAGATATTAACTGTCCCCTTCACACACACACACACACACACACACGCATGCGCACACACACACCCACACACACACACACACACGAACACATACTGTTAACAAACTGTAAATCCTCTTACCTCCGGCTACACAGTTAACGAAAGTTAACTTCGGGTATCAAACAAATTCCCACAGAAGACGTGTCACAACAGGCGAAACCCAGGTGGAAGTGATTAAATTAATCAGCAGGAGTCCTCTGTTAATGATAACAGAGCCTTCATTAATGTGATCAGAAACACCTGGGTCTTTACCAACATTTCCAACACATTCAAGAGCAATCCAGGTTTTGCCTACAAAATCTTGTCTTGTCCTCGATGAATAGTGTTGTAATAGTGTCGCAGAAAGACTGTATTTTATATTGTGTCTCCATTTCCTCATCCTGAATCAACTATATATTTTATTTTGTAGTTTCACTTCTAGAACTTCCTTGCACAAAGTAAAAATTTCACAGATCTGTCACAACATTAAAAACCCTTCTTAATGTTATGGCTGATTGGCGTATCTTCAACAGCATTAAAAAAAATTCTGTATTCGTATCTGATACTTTGTCTGGTTGTGTCCAATTCTCATCTGGCATAACCTAGATCTTTAGACAGAATTGGTTATTTTCAGTCAATTTAGTGTATAATTTCAATCCTTCATCATCTGTGCACGCTGAAGTGTTTGTGTCTTTTCAAGAAACAGATGCACTTTTTTTTACCTTCATTACTTCTGGCTCGAAATGTAGTTGATTACTGTATCATCGATTTTCGGCTAATGTTTTAAATGTTTTATTTTATTACTGGATTTGGGTCGACTGGGTTATCGGCAGCTTCTTCATGATGTCCATGGAGGGAAAGATCATTATTTACACATCAGAAAGTGTGACATATTCTGCCTGAGGCCTGATCCACCTTAAATTCTCTAACCTGTCCATGAACAACTAATTATGCTAATTTGCCCCCATTTCAGCCCCTCTACAATTGATTACATTGTGGTGAGTTAAACCTTACCACTCACATAACTAATGCCCTACTCCTCTCTTGACATTCTTCTTTTTACCATTTTCTCACTGCTTCTCAAGGTCAGCACTTTGAGTAAACACATTACATAGTGAAGACATTTAGGAAAAATGGCTGTTTGAGGGTTAAGACTTTGTTTAGGGTCAGTGTTAGAATAAGGATTATTTTAGGTTTAGTTGTGTCGGTTAAGGTCAAGATATGGGGGTAGGGGTGTGTCTGTGTGTGTGTTTAAAGTTGTCCCCAGATAAACCCTGAGGATGATACTTTAAATTTCAAACGAAAATCTAACATGAATACAAAATCATGTACCATGCTGGCATGCACACATTTCATGCTATTAGTCTTTCCTCTTTCTTCGATATCTTTTGTGTGAAGGTCGGTTAATGACTGGATCCTTTCACCAGAGGCATTGTCTTGGCGATGCTTATCAACGCACACATACAATATACCTCTCAATCCTGATACTAGTTACCCTGGCAACGTTTATTTATAGTATTGATGTTGTTCCATGATGATCTTGGAAGGAAGGAAAACATACGTATCAAACTGGTGTAGGAAATCAAATGTCAAGTGTGGTAAGTTTCTGCGAAAGGGTAAAGAGAGGTGCTGTAAGGTTGGAAATAGATAAAGACATAATGAGAGTCCCATGATTACTGAGTCAAAAGTCATAATTATATGGGCAATTACTGGTTATCATAGGTCTACAATAGCCCAAGTGAAGCTAGCACTGGGGCTAATTCACCACCAAAGATATTTTAGAGCATTTTACCAGTAATTATTTAGTTTTCATTTTATTATGTAACTTGTAAGTTTAAAGTAACCAACCAGTGCTTTTTGTTTTATAATATATCGGTAAATTATAAATCAAATATAACAATATTAAATTAGTTACATTATAGCTACATTCACATTGTAAATACATTATTTGTCATTAAAGTGGGTTAGAGTGAAATGTGCACATTTATTTTTTCATCTCTTATCCATTCATTTTCTCCTTTTTATCCAAAGTTGGCTCCGGGGTAGCAAGCTAAGCAGGGTATTCCAGACATTCCTCTTCCCCGCTAGGCTTTCCATCTCCTCCTAAGAAATCCCAGGACATTCCCTGGCCAAGATATATATTCCCTCCAGCGAGTTCTGGGTCTGTCTCAAGGTCCTTTCTCAGATGAACATGCCTGGAAACCCTCTGTTGGGAGGCACCCTGAGGCATCCTTATCCTTCAGCTGGCTCCTTTGGATGTGGAGCAGCAGCAGCTTCAGCCCCTCCAGAGGTTTGAGCTTCCTGCCCTATCTTTAAGGTTGAGCCCCAGGACCATATAGAGAAGGTTTGCTTTAATTGTTGTATCTTGTATCCCCAGTCTCATTCTCTCGGTCACTACCCACAGCTTGTCATCATAGGGGAAAGGTAGAAAACAGAATGACTTAATTCAAACGTGGCTCAGCCCTCTCTTCATCACAGTGGACTGGCCCCAGTACTCCTGACTGTCTCCTGCTCAATCCTTCCAACCCCGGAGAACATGACTAAAACATGGCGCACGAACTCCATGTCCATGGTCCTCACTTTGCCAACCCTCATCCTGACCGCATCACACTCACATTCAAACCTTCTCAGTTCACAGAAGGTCCTGGTCGCTGTATGCCAAGACTCACAGACAAGGAGTGCAAACACAGACAAAGTGCTTGTCACTGAGATTTATTCATATTTCTCACATTTCCCAGAAATATGAGAATAACATGTATTGTACAGCATAATGAAAAGAAAAGACAATTAAAGATTTTTTTTCTGAAGCCACTTTATTGACAGCTATGACCCAGTGTGTCAGCAGCAAACCATTTTATTTTTGACAGTCAGGGATCGGTTCATTAGCAAGAGAAATGCAGTAAAATGGGTTTATTTATGAATCTTTTGACGCCGCATTTCTACAGTAATAGAGAGAACGGACTGAGTGACCTCCAAAATGGAGTATTAAGCATAATAGAACCCACAGAAGAGCAAACCCTTGATGCTTGAATCTTGCTAAGCCTCTGAGCCGCATTGTCCAGATGTCCTCTACATAGCAAAGAAACCTGAATGATATAAATGAGTGGGTGAGCTCAGCTCAGTTCAGTTGTATAGGGCTCACGTGGCTTTGTTCCAGTTGTCTTATCAGCCTTCTCTAGGAGGACACTGCTCAGACAAGCACTGTTAAACAAAAGAAACCATTACACTGACAGTCCAAGCTCAGACACAGGAACAAGTGCCATGCTGTGAGCTTTGTTTGACTTTCATGGCTGAGTGATGGATCAGCTCATGTATGAGACAGTTAGCTGTAGAACTGACTGTTGTGTTGTTTTATATATATAATTATATATATACAGGGGGTCCTCAAGTTACGTCGGTCGTGAATTACGTTGTTTTCGTGGTTACGAAACATCTCCCGTGAACTTCCTTGTTCTTCCTTGTTCTCCCCCTTGGGGGGGGGGGGGGGGGGGGGGGTGCACGCGGACACAGATGCGTTCGGGATCGTGGCGATACCATAGGTTTCTTCACAACACAGGGTCTACACGGTTGATAACAGAAATCTAAAGGAAATGCTCATTACACTCGTGATCTCAACCCCTACTGTGTGTCAAGAG
>JAFBJQ010000105.1:1470624-1484225 GCA_016785345.1 Trinectes maculatus
AAATTGTATGAGTTGTAAATAAAGCAACATGGACATTTGCCAGGATTGTGGACTTGACGGTTTGCCTTCTATTTCCTGCTTCCTCTGTTCTCCGCTGTTATACGTAACCTTAGCTCGGCATGTCCTCCAGGTTGCTTCTCACCAACCAATTCATCCCATTACCAAAGTGTCATGACGGAATCAATGACACTGTCTTTTGATGTACACAAGGACTGGCTTCTTTTTCAAGACTGTGAGTGATAGTATTTCTCTGTGGACGAAATGTTTGGACAAATCCCAGCTGTCTCTGGGTGAGAGGCATCATACATCATGGACAGGCTGCCAGCACTCACTTTGACACACACATATAACCTAACCCCAATTTCATATCATTAGACCGTGGGAGGAGGCCAGAGAAAACCCACACGGATAACTGGATAGTAAACAAATTCCACACCGAAAGGCCATTGGTCAAACCAATTCCTAGAAATTGAATCCTCTTGCTTTATATTGCACCATTGTTTTACCTTTAATACAAAATCAATCCTGAATGAGTGAAAACAGTTAACATGTGTGTTTTAGTGCAGTCTCAGTGCATTAGCCCTACGTTTAATGAAGAAAATGGGATGAAAAAATAAAGGAGAGAAACTTCTATTTCTGTGTGTGTCAGGAACAGTGACTAGTTTGACAGCACAACTGCCACGTGGCTCGAAGCAATAAAAAGTGAGAATATCACACACAAACACACACACACACACACACACACACACACACACACACACACACACACACTATTTGACATAGCCTCAAATACTGCACACAGCTGATGGGCTAGTATGTGACACAGGATGTGCTAATGAACAAGAACTGTAATTAAAGCATTGTCATCATTAAAGGGTCTCACAGCTGTTGCCGTTTCTGGGATGGGATATGACAGTAAAGTTGTGATCTCAGGCACTGTTTAAACACCTCCAACACCACCAGCCTTCATGGCATATCAAGAAGTGGTAAGGGCAAAAAGTTGAGAAACGATTCATATCTTAGGTCAACTATCCCTGTGTGCATCTCATCCAGCTTTTCAACAAATGTATGTCAAAACACACTGTGAGATTATTGTGGCGTATATTATTCATATCATAATACAGAGGAGATACGTTGTTTTCGTGGTTATGACACATCTCCCATGAACTTCCTTGTTTCGGCTGAGCGGTTTGCCCCATAAATATGTACAGACTTCGTGGTGAACTAGGTGGTGAGCGCTCTCTCTGTCTCTCAGCGCGCCTGCCGGCTCTCCAACACCTCCACAGCACAGCTAGGCTACTCTGCATTGTGTTTACTTATGTGAAATGGACGGCCGGCGGGGGGTGCAGCAGCAGCCGGTAAGGAGATGCACACGGACGGGATCGTGGCGATACCGTACGTTTATTCACAACACAGGGTCTACACAGTTGATATCAGAAATCTAAAGGAAATGCTCATTACACTCGGGATATCAACCCCTACTGTGACAAAAGGCAATTCACCACAGTAAACTCTTATTGTAGGGTGGTGTTATAGCGACATCTAGTGGCACAACTTACTATCTACCT
Source organism: Trinectes maculatus (assembly GCA_016785345.1). Taxonomy (NCBI): domain Eukaryota; kingdom Metazoa; phylum Chordata; class Actinopteri; order Pleuronectiformes; family Achiridae; genus Trinectes; species Trinectes maculatus. The sequence continues at coordinate 1,472,193 of JAFBJQ010000105.1, forward strand.
TACACATGAATGTATGTTCCGACAAACGTCAAAATTCGGTTACGACACATTCTCAGGAACGGATCTCCGTCGTAACACGAGGACCCCCTGTATATATTACGCAAATAAATAGAAGAAAGATTCATAGACTTATATATCTGTCTAGGTCTTTTATAGAAAGAAAATCATTACAGCTGTTGAACTTACCTTGGTCTTTGTGCAGACTGAGTTATTGAACCATAATACTGCTGCTTCAAAGTGAAGCTTTGTGATAACAGATGCAGGAAGAAGCAATGACTTTCCCTCCACCACCGTCCCAGACAGCTGTCCTTTCTTATCACCCACAGCCAGAAGTTTGATGAGCTTTTCCATATATTTATCATATCTTTTAATCGGTTGCCCTGTAGTGAGCTGTGCGGAGATGAAAATTAAGCAAATAAAAGTCACCCACCGCTGTCATCAAACCCCCTCACCAGTGGCACTTGAAGATGATCTGGCTCTTTGCCGGGAAAAATTAATCATCTAACAGTCAGTTTACCTGTCACTCTTTCCCAGTTTCCCAACACTGCGGGCTATATTCAACTCAGTTGTCAAGCTGAGATATGGTCTCAGAACTGCTTCCATTTCACACTGTGATGCCTTTAATCTCATCAAAGACCTTGCTTTTAGATGAGGTTGAGGCTTGTGGCTGTAAAAAAAAATCTGAGTCTACTTTAATGCTAATGTGTACAACATTAGTACAGGCCCACAAGACCATTAAAGTCCTAATTCACCCTGTTATAATGTTAAAATCTGTGTGTGGAGTTTCGTTCTACATCCATGTACAAAGGTGTGGTGTTTTATTTTCTCTTGTCAACAAATGTCTCTATATAAAATGTTCGCTCTGCTGACTGTCCACAGTTTGTCAGTTTTCAAAACTATGAGAGACCAACAAATCCCTGCAGGAGGTCATTGTGTGCAAGTGTGTGTGTGTGTGTGTGTGTTAAGATTTGGTTTTAGGGTTAGGGTTAGACTTAGATTAAGTGTTGATTTTAAAAGTCATGGTGAGTCTTTATCATGAGGGAACCAGGGTTACAACCAATATCTTATATCCAGTCAGTCAGACTATGGGAAACTTGAACCTTAAACCACTCGATAATTTCATCAGACAAGCAAAGGCAGGAGGGTGATTTCATTGTCTCTTTAGTACATATTCACTTTCGGAGCCTGTTGTCAAAGTGAGGTAATTCCTTTGTGCTGAAGTAGAATTCGAAGTGAATATTTTTTGACATTTATTTTTGTATATTATGTGCCTCCATTTGAAGAGGTGAACAAAGAGTCTGATGTCAATCATTTCCAAGCTACAAAGGAAAAAAAATGTCTAAATTGAAGTTTTGCAAATCTGTTCAACTTCAGACTGAAGTAAATGTGAAATGATCATCATATAGTTTAACTGTCACAGGCCCTTGGTCTCTAGAACATCTAGAACATGTCGCTACATACATCAAATCAGTAAGAATTTTAAAACAAAATCAATTTTATAAGGAACATTGTTATTTATTGTTGTTGTTTTGTCAGGAACAAGTGACTGTTGGTGAGACTATGATGAACAGCCCACATAGTCTATTACACATTCATGCCTACATGTCCTATGCAAATTATTTATATAAACTTTCAGTATAACATAGTGAGAATAAAAATACTTACACAGAGACTGATAAAACATCACTTTGACAGAAATATTTATTTAAAGCTTATGTTTACAAACCATGCATTTGGAAACTAATGTGCATCAGTAGATCAATGATCATACACAGTTTAGCTGTTGTCCTAAAGAATTTTTATTGCTCATCATCTTTACATCATCATTTACATATTTCCATAGACTAAGGGCAGCCAGAGGTTGTTGCTGGGAGGCAAAGGCCATTTCAGTGGTGTTGCTTTTCACACAGCGTCGACATTCATATTTTTCCCATAAAAGAGGAAACAAAATGAACACTGACTATCACCAGGCAACTGGGAGAAGTGTCAAAAATGGAAGTAGTGATCTGAAAATACACATGTAAATGGGATCTGCTCCACTCACACTGCTGTAAAGTCTGTTTCTTAAAGCTGCAAATAGAAAGAAGCCATTATTCACAGAAAAACAGGTTTTGTGTGAAGCACCTGATTATTGGTGTCTCAGGGTCATTAGTGAGCTTTATCCTAGAGAGAGGCTGAATGGAGCTATTTTACCAGACAGAATACACAATGCGGCCCATTAGGCCTCTCTGAGTCAGAGTGGACAGGATATACAGTATGAAAGTGAACACGTGGCAGATCGAACTGCGAATGAGCATGAGATCAAGGTAAGTGAAAAAAGTGAGGTCAAGGAAGGCTGTGGACTACGGTTTGATTTCAGAAACAAATCAGGGAGATGAGCTTTAGAATAATGGCAACTTAAAGGAAACATGTACAGCTCTGCTCATTGTTACTGGCACCCCTTCATTTTTTGCAGAACCAGTACATCTTCAGAAATAAATGGAAATGTACCAAATTTCTGTCATCAGGAGTTTTTAAATTGGACGTCCAAAGTAGTATAAGAAAGAACATTACTTTTCATCTTACATGTTGTAATTTGGTTGTAAGTTGGTATTTTCTCCCACTCTTTCTTTGCAGTTTGTTCAAGCTCATTTGCAAGGTTCTTTTCCCCAATGGCAAATTTCAGCTGAGCCCAAGTATTTTCAATGGGATTGAGATCAAGACCTATTGCTGGCCATTTTCAAACAGTTTTTTTTTTTTCTTTTCAACCATTCCTGTGTGCCTTTGGATGTGTGCTTTGGGTCTTTTGTCTTGCTGGAGGATACATGAGCTTCAGCTCAAAACAAGTTTTCGTACACTGGATTGGCTATTTTGCTCAAAAATCTCTTGGTGATTCTCTGATTTCATAATTCTTGTGATAGTTGTCAAGCCCTCTAGTACCAGACGGAGCAAACATTATGGATCCTCCACCATGCTTTACTGTTGGTGGAGTGTTCTTTTCTTTTTTATGCTTCATTGCACTGTCTGTAAACAAACATTTGGGTGTATTACCACAACCAGCTGTACTTGTTGAAGCTATGACCCCAGACTGTTCCAGGTTGGCATTCGGGTCTTGTAATAACATTGCACACTGTTGAAACATGGATATCAAGTTCTTCTGAGATGGTCTTATGCCCTTGCTAATAATAGCACTTCTCAAAGGAATGGGAATAACATGTGGCTTTTAAAACACCAAAGTCATCAGTCATTGGTTAATTCCTGTCACATGGGTGTGGACAATTTATCACAGGTGATTCTCATTAGTGATTTACAACAGCTGAGTCAAAATGTGTTTCCATACTGATTTACCATAGAGGGTGCCAATGCCATTGTCACAACAAGCCTTAGGATTCTTTTTACCTCCTGTTGTCTTTGTTTGCAATTGTTGTTTATCATTTGCTCTTTTCTATCAAACCACAAGTTCTCTTTAGGAAAAAAATCTGTTTCAAAATAATAAAATTTCGTAGGTGCCATTGATGGTGAGCACGACTGTATTTATCTGGCTCTGAAAAAAAACTTTTAAAAACTTTGGATTTTGTGGTGCTACGGTAAAAAAGGTTCACACATTGGGGCAATATAAATGGTTGAAGATGAGTACATTTTACAGTCATTATTCCCTCTCTGTGATCATCTGTCTCCACGTGGCAGCAGGCTGTAAATAGCATAAGAGTAGAAATGTGTCTTCCATGCATGCTGAGATCACAACAAACAGGACCCGCCGGTGGTTACAGCTGAGCCTTTGATCAGATTCTCACGGTGTATTTGAAGAAGAGAGAAGGGCAGAGCAAAAGAGATGGGCAGACCTGATTAGTAATTGTCATAAAGACACAGGACAGGCCTGATGTTTCAGCCGTAGTGTTTCAGGGTGGCAGATATGAAAGGAAATGGTACTGATGGAGGAAAAACTCAACAAAATCTTGAATACTAAAAAAAGAAACAGGAAAACAAACAGGAATTTGAAAGTACTTATACTATTATCTGAGCCTAATGTATAAAACATTGTCTGCATACATATTTTATTGTGCTTATAGAGTGCAATATTGCCTTGAACAGACCACTTGACTTGATGTAAACATATACATACTTTGGATTTGACCTTTAACACCTTTTTACTGACATCAGGACGTCAGATTTGACTTGTGCTGATCATCAAAATTGGAGTCTTTATATTCTTACAGAGTGTCTGATGTTGTTACTGTTAAATAAAATGACCCCAATATTAAATCATTGCAATAACAAAATACTCACTCATGTCAAGGCCTGAGAAATTACATATATTTACAGTTAACTGAATAAATCATTGGAATCACTTGACAACATAACATTTCAGACTTAGCTGAAATCGCATGCCCTGGTTTTCACTGAACGTCATTAGAGCAATGACTTTTACAGCTACATATGATGCATTTAGCACAGTGATGGGTCTGGTCCTGTGACTTTTTTCTGCTGTGAAGAAACACACTCAGCCTGGAGATATACCCACTGACCTTTTCTTGGGAAGATTTTTTTTAATACAATGTAGAAGCTGTCTCTTCAATAACAGTTTATTTCCATGTGCCTGCATTTCACACTGTATTGTATTGACTGATAAAGAATTAGTCACTGAATTTGATGCTCGCCTGCCCCCACTATAGTTTGACTTTTCTACAGAAACTGGTTTAGGAGGATAACAACAATGGTAAAACAGCATTTTGTGTCCTTGTGTGAGCAGTTTATACGCTAATCACAGACCTCAGGAGGAGGCTGCTTCTTCCTTGTGTAAAAGATACTAACAAACATTATCAGGATGTAACATTAAAGATTGTGTTGACAAAGACTACATCTCCAGGTAGAAGACTGTGTGTGTGTGTGTGTGTGTCACGTGTGCACTAATTTTCAATACAGCATTGATACCACATGAGTCAGCTTTAAACAATGTTATGATCCCAGGCCTGTGCCAAAGTGTCACTGCTATTTTATCATCAATGAAAACAGCCAAAAGTAGATGTGACACAGAGTCAGGGTAATTTCCTTGTGCCTGAGTCAGCTAGTTTGAGTCAAGGGAGGCTAAAGGGGTCTCAGTTAGGACACGCTTTCCTCTCGGTTTTAATTGGAATTAAATTACAGTGGTTCCAGCCAGTAACCCTCCAATGATTGAACCTTCAGAGGAGAGATTTTCTTTAAGTCTTCTCCTCTGCCATGCTCCGCTCCCCCTGCACCCTGCTGACAATATGAAAGGTACTGGATAAATACGGTCGAACCACAAAACGATCCACTAGTGCCCCCATGAGAAAGCACAAGGAACTACAACATGCATGACTACTAATAACCAGATGTTTATCATTGCTTTGGTTTGTGCTTTGCATCAACATACTAAAGAACATACTAGGTACAACACAACCATGATGCTAAAACACCTAATTTTGAAATCTGTTAAATCTCATGAATACATACTTTCAAAACACACACCCACGAAACGAGAAGTGGAGTTTTAAAATGTTTATTAAAAAAATAGAAAACGTAATTAAAAAAACAAGGTCCATCTATTTATGTCAGTCATTTACAAATTACAAACCCATTTAAATCAGACAGATATGAGCTGAAGATTTGGTTTCTGGGAAGAGAGATGCAACAAAGCGTTGATTTTCCTTTAGACTGCTGTCTAAAAAGCTGCACTAAAAACAAGGGGACAATGTTCGCAGTATCATGTCAAACCCAACAGTTTGGTTCCCAGGGAGTTACAAGAATCAGATTTTTACAACACATGACTACCATATTTTGGATGTGTTAATGGCTCGACCAAAATGGTTAATCTGACATCCCAAGCTCAAATCCTATTAGGGATTGTTGTGTAACTTTTGTAGCTTTGAAACCTTGTTTTAGAAATAGACTTCAAATATAGGGAACAACCCCCTCAGGATGTAAGGACCTCTTATGCAACTGGTTTGTGAGTTATATAGAACTGAAAGAAAGAAATGAAAGAAAAAAATATGTGTTAATGCTAGCAATCACTGACTGCAAAGTCTGCTCCTGGAGCATACACGTAGAGGCTGTATGGGGAAAAAAATAAATAGAAATAAAAGAAAATAAAATGCCAAATAACCCTGACAGTGCTTATACAGAGAAAGACAGAAAGCTCCGTCTACAGCCAGGAAAAAGGGCAAATTTGGTCATTTACAAAGGCAGTTAAGCTGTTGCTTTAACATAATCAATGGGGATATAAGGCAGAAAACAAGCATTTTGCTGGTAATAAGTAGCACCAACTATTTCTGGAACCTAAGTTTTGAAATGATATGAGGACACTGCTGAAGGTGCATTTCCCCAGCAGTGTCTACAGTCTTTCAAGAGGAAACACACCCATGCAAAGGTCAACCCACTGAGGAAATTGATATGTTTAAAAAGAGAACTCACAGAAAGGCATTTGGACAGACAGCTGGCAAATTATCAAGTGATCATCACGCAATGGTAAATTAAACACGAATAAAACGTTGGCACCATTGAATTTTTGGCACATATCTCACATTGGTATACTATAGCTCCCCCTCCTGCTGGAAAAGCTGTACACACAAACACATTCCTTCAAGGCCCTTCACTCCATCTATTGCACAAATCAATGTAGTCTACAATCAAAATAAACAAACATACAGTGGGGAGAACCCCTAAAATAAAACTAAAAAGTGAAATAAATTAAATAAAAGCAATTCACTACTGCATATAATGCAACAAACTTAAAATAAGGTGGCAATGTTTACAGTACAAAAACATCATAGTGCCAATGTGAACGAAAAAAAAATATCCCTCTGTGACAAAACAGAACACAAGATAATGACCAACACACAAAAAAATAAACATAGTACATTCAAACAAGTCATCACAGTTTAAGCACTTGAGACAAGGTCCGTTTTGTGCCGTCACACCGAAAACATCAAGTCAGCATTGCGCTGCATAGGTAGAAAAGTAGTGCTTTGCCTTTTGTCCAGAAGTACAATTCACAGATGCTAGTCAAAGCCTTTACAGCTCTGAATCAAGATCATGCTAAGAAGATTTGTCACAAAAGGCGCAAAAACCAGGTTTGACAAACCATTGCACTGCTATGGCACACGATGCTCTGAGCTGTTCAGGTGGCATGAAGGCTGGGAATCAGTCATTCCTCATTCAACTTCAAGTCGGTGCTGGTGTACATCAGAGTTAGAGGATGGGCTCTGACTGCTGAGTGGTTCAATGTAAGGAGATGACCACAGCATTTTTCAGTCTTCCCTCACCTGAAACAGCCCTGTAGCATCACTCCTACTGTAGATCATTCAACAACGGGGAATATCATTTGCTTTGACTTGGGAATTCCAGCGTGATGTGGTTGCATTGATGGGAGCCAACAAAAACTCCAACGGAAAAAAAAAGGTGTAATTAATGATTCATGGCTTCTCAAGTCAAAAATTCACGAGGGGCTGAGTTAGGCCTTCACCTCCAAAGAGTGGTGTCAAAACCTGTCTTATCAACTTTGGTTAAGAGCGGGAAGATCGTCCCTCCTTCTGCGTCGCCAGGTGTTTCGATTGTACTGCTGCTGGTTTCTGAAACCTGGTGCTGTGTTATGACCCTGGGGAACAAACCGCTGCTGCGGGCTGTAGTTACCTTGAGAGTGGGTTTGGCTCCGGAGGCTGCCACCTTGGTTGTGCTTGAAGCTAAATTTGCGTGGCTCGATAGACTCATGGGAGTTGGATCTCATGGAGTAAGTGTGGCTCTGCCGCCCTCCAACATGAGGGTGGTGAAGCCGGTGGAGGGGGCTCGGGAGAGGGCTTGTAGAGTTAGTGTGCTGGGGGACTTGTGAGGCTTGTGATACCTGACGGTGCACAACACTAATTGAAGGTGGATTCTCGTGGTAGAACTGGCAATCAGCGAGAGTGGGGATGGTTAGATTTTCTGGGAGGGACATCTGGACCTAAGGAAAAAAAAAAGGAAATTATGGACAAGTTACATATTGTTATTCCAGGTTATGTATACAAAAAAAATGTGTATATTGTGAATGTTTTAGGTAGAAAATGATTGTAAAAATTCTTAATTTTGATCACCTGTCAACTAAAAGGACAAAAAACAACAAAAATAAAAACTAACCTGCGGCCCGGCGTGAATAAAGCCAGCTGCATGTGTGGCCCTCAGGTCAGCTGCCATCTGGATAACTGGGTGGACTGAGGCCAGGGTGAGGGGGTGGAGTTGTATAGGAACATTACTGCTTGGGGGAGACTCAGATTCCTGAAAAAGAGACACACACATAAACCGAACTGTTGTAAACTACTGATTTAGTAAACGTTCAGAAGGACGAAATAAAGTATCCTTTGGCCTTACTATGTCACTTCCGGAGGAGGAGGAGAGGGAGCATGCCGAGGATGACGATGAGTGGTGTTGAGGGCTGGGGAGGAAGACTGGAGATGGTGAGGGGGAGTCAGCACTGAGGGGAGAGGAAGTGTCTCTCTGATCATCCACAGAAACCAGCATCAGCCTGGCAAGATCCTGCTCGCAGGTCTCTAGGTCTAGGAATGAACAGCAATCAAAGTTTGAACCGATCCATCAGATTGTCACTAGAGCACTGAGGCACATATTGGATTTTTGAGATTGGAAAATTATTTGTTAACATTATTATTTCCCAAAAATTGCCAAAATGTTACCATGGCTCTCAAGCTTGGCATACTGCTTGGCTCCCCACTTCTTTATTGTCCAGTCCCGGTAGGCCAGCACCTCCGGACTGACTTTGATAATTCGTCCTAATGTACTGCAAAGAGATCGAATCCACATTGCTATCAGGATAAACTCAAACGTGCTGAGGAAAGATTTTCTTGAGAGATTAAAAAGATTAAAATGAAGAATCCAACCTGTCGTACTCTTTGTTGGGGTAAGCACGTGCATGAGGAGACACTCCATGACTCAGCACCATGTAGGCAAAGTCAAACACCTGTTTCACCTGAAGGACACCATACGAACTCCTGCCAACATCATTTCCTGTGGAGATCAAGATGAAATTCAAGACCAAGTTGGAACTGCAGGCCTACACATGGAAAATTACGTCCAGGTATATAACACAGAATACATCTCATATGCCCCTATTTGATTTTGTTAAAACACAGAATAATAACATTTAAATCAACACATGAAGGAAAGAGACATTTATTTTGAAATTCCAATTGACTCAAGAATTTTACGGATACATTTGCTTCTTTTCAACTTTGTATAGTACTTTTTGGAATCTGTTTTGCAGTTGTCTTCAGTTTTTTTTAAATATTATTTGTCATCCCTTCATATCACTGTCTGATTATTTTGAAACCTGTACTGACCTGGCTGTATCGGATCTTCTATGCAGAGCATGGATGGCCTGTTTCCACTCCCCATGGCTTTGAGCATTTCCTCCTTAGACAGGTAGGCCCCTCCGTTCTTCACTCGGATCCCAGTTTTCATGTAGTTGAAACTGCGACCATACAGCTCAAAAAACTCAATCAGCAGGATGCCCAGGTTGATGTTAGTGCGCCGTGTGTCGATCCGAGGGTGTAACTGATCAGCAGAAGGAGCAATCAATGAACATTTGATCAAAATACATTTTAAACTGAAAACACTTAAACTGAATTTAGTGGTACATTTATACATGAGCACAAAATACCTCGATTGTTTAATTATAATAACCATTATATAACCATTATCTTGATACAACTTTCCAAAGTGATTTGGCTGTGTCACTAAAAAAGCCTCCATTTCTCAACAGGCCTTTTATTGTGAAATATTTACAGACATGGTACATGCAACAGCCAGACGGAATAAATTGACTGCTTCTGAGTTTGACACATATTGTTGCAACTACAAAATGTGCAGTGTTTTGAACAGACAGAAAATAATATGATGTTCTTTTATTTGCACACTGCCAAACTGTAATGGAAAACATGCATGAGAATGTGTACCTGCAGGAAACTGATAGCCATGAGTATAAGGCTATAAGAACTGATGCCTCCTGTGAAGACTTCGTTTAGATCCCTCTGTAGTAGGAACTGCTTCAAGACGAAGATCAGAGGTGGCAGAACAGTGTACTTCTGCAAAGCATAAAGAGAAATGTAAAAAACACACCCAAAGAAAACGCGGCGTTAGAGCTGAACAGGTATTATTAAGGTTTACTTTGAGATAGCTTTTGATGAACTGTGCTGCTTTCACAGCGGTTTCTACATTGAAGCTGATGTCCACTTTCACTTCTGTCTCATGGTCAGTGAGCTTGATGATTGGCACCTGTGGACAGACAAAACAACACCTTTAATTAAACAACACAACAGTCAACAACCAAATGTCCGGTGAGTTGCAAACCAAGACAGTGTCGGCGACTTACTGTAGCTTTGTCAAGGACCTTGATGGGATAGGGGCCAGCCACGTTGTGTTTCTTCAGGGCTTGTTCGAGTTCCTGCAGTGGGGGATGATCCCACTTTCCAAACACCACCAAGTCAATGTCACTGAGAACAAGGGCACAAAGTTGATTTTTCCAAGTTTATAGCATAAACTAGATGTTTCACTTCTCTTTTGCTGCAATGACTGATTAACTATTTCCAAATGAAGCTGCTTTGACTACTGAGTGACAGCATTGTGCATCAACAGTGAATGTACACTTCCACTTCCTCTAAACTAGCAAGTTGATGAGACAGCTCAAAAGAAGTCCATGTAAGGTCAGAGGGCACAAGACGCACAAAAAAAGCTACCTTGTTGGAAGATAAAGTCCTGTGCTGAAGCTGCCAAATATCTCCACCTGCAGAAGACAAATTAACACAAGCTTGTTTATAGGTTGTGACACATCTCTGTAACCAGTATCTGGATAAAGTGTAAACCAGATTGTCCTTTAGTTGTGTGGCCACATTTCATAACTTGGGGTTAAATGTAGTGTTGTGCTTAACTGTTCTGTATTTATTATTTGAAAAAAACAATCAGTCTTGCTTGTTTGCTAAATACAGCACGTCAGAAAAAGAACACAGCAAACATGGGAAAGGGCATTTGAATTCTGACTTAACTAATTTACATTGTTAAACTAATGTTTGCTCAAGAGCTCACATAGAGTCGTGCATGTAAGTCAGCTTTTTTTGCCAGTAGCTTACCAATAATTTCACTATGTGTTGGTCGGAAAACTGGATGTGACAAACCTCATTAATACAATGGATTGCAGTGTAAGGTATCATACAGTCTGATAAAGTGATATCTGAACAAATGTGTTTTAGTCTAACGTATATGAAAACTTGAAACTCGGGGGCGCAGAGCTCATAGGACACAGTTGTCCTTTTCTATGGGCTATGCAAGATATTTTATGGACTGTGTTTATGTACTTTGGTGTTGAATTGCATTTTCTTTTGGTCAAGGACCACAGCCTGCTGCGAATGTTTAACATTTGTGCCAGCAACCATATACAATGCTATTTGTTATGAAGCACATTAACATTCTGTTGGCAACATAAGATGGAAAATAATTCACTCGTGTTACTTTGGGAATACAAGTGACTTGAATAATGAACATATCTGGCCAACTGTGTTTTGAAGGGTACACTAGGCTATTGGCTGCCTATGGTGTGGCCAAACAATATACGTAAGAGCAGTAAACTGCCAGACACACTGGCTGCTGGCTATTTTCAAATAACAAGATTGATTTATCCAGTGCATAATGGCATTGCAAAGTATTTAACAAAGCAATTAAAAACAGTCAATAAAAGACAATAAAGCAATACACTAAAAACCAATGGCATTTGAAAAACCCTGACATAAAAATGTAATTGAAATTTTTTTCCAAGTGTGAAAATATGATTTTGTGAGGTTAAGAAGTCTGTTTTCTTGTATATCATACTTTTCATAAGGGGGTCAAATATTTGATGTAGCACCAGACAGGTGACACAAGGCAAACCATGAAGCAATCAGTAAAATCTCAACAAGAATTTATTATTGTTGTTGTTGTTATTATTATTATTATCATCATCATCATCATCATCATCATCCTCATTATTATTATTATTATTATTATTATATTCACGAAGCTGCT